>JAPMUY010002768.1:77500-130000 GCA_026901105.3 Galaxias olidus
CCATCTTATTCCTCAATAACAAAATATATATAAGACAGAGAATTCAAAAGGGGGAGGTTGTAAGCAAGTATCACGGTGTTTGGTGTCACAATGCCATAACCCAGCATTGACGTGACTGGTCACTGGAAACAGTTTAACTGAGACACGAGGACCTGTGGAAATGGGACAGCCCATTGGTAGTGTGATACATGCTCACAACTCCTCCACTGAGAGCCAGCCAATGGAGGCAGAGCATCCCAGAGATCACCATGGCGACCAGGCGCGTTGGGGGAGGGGAGGGAGGGGAACTTACTGTACCAGTCTCAAACTCCAGACTGTCCGAGCTGGAGCTCAGGTCCTAGGAGAGGGCAGGGGTCAAAGGATCAAAGGTCAAACATCATTACATTAACTCTCTGGATTACAGGGTCAAGCCTGCTCTAACAACACAACTACTACTACTTTCAGAGTGACCCAACAACCCACCAGCGACACAACCAACAACCCAGCAGTGACAGACCTATTAACACAACCATCAACCCAGCAGTGACACAACCAACAACCCAGCAGTGACACAACCAACAACCCAGCAGTGACACAACCAACAACCCAGCAGTGACAGACCTATTAACACAACCAACAACCCAGCAGTGACACAACCAACAACCCAGCAGTGACCAACCTATTAACACAACCAACAACCCAGCAGTGACAGACCTATAAACACAACCAACAACCCAGCAGTGACACAACCAACAACCCAGCAGTGACAGACCTATTAACACAACCAACAACCCAGCAGTGACAGACCTATCAACACAACCAACAACCCAGCAGTGACACAACCAACAACCCAGCAGTGACAGACCTATCAACACAACCAACAACCCAGCAGTGACACAACCAACAACCCAGCAGTGACAGACCTATTAACACAACCAACAACCCAGCAGTGACCAACCTATCAACACAACCAGCAACCCAGCAGTGACAGACCTATTAACACAACCAACAACCCAGCAGTGACAGACCTACCAACACAACCAACAACCCAGCAGTAACACAACCAACAACCCAGCAGTGACAGACCTATCAACACAACTAACAACCCAGCAACTACATACTTATTAACACAACCAACAACCCAGCAAGTACATACTTATTAACACAACCAACAACCAAGCAGGTACAGATCTACTAGTTAAGCATTCTAAACCTAATGTGTACTAGAGACCAATAGAGAGATCGTGTATCTACTCCTCTGGTGGTAGTGAGAGACGGAAAGCCTGATTGGACGGTGGGGCCGTGTGTTGCCCACGGGAACCGTCGTGTGTTGCCCACGGGAACAGCCAAACCGCAGAGCTGGTTACCCCGTTACTGTGGCAACAGAGAGGCTGGTGAAGTAGGCCATCAAACCATGTTTACAGAAAGGGATCCCCCAATGTGCCTCCCCTCCCAGTCTAAATACCACCACTATCACACGAGGGACTCAACAACAACATCTCCAACCACAGGCTCGGCTGGTAGGCTCATCTACTATACAGTGAGGTATGAGCTGATACCTCTACTATACAGTTACTACTGAGATATGTGTTAGTAGGACCATCTACTATCCAGTTACTACTGAGGTATGAGCTGATACCTCTACTATACAGTTACTACTTAGTTATGTGTTAGGAGGACCACCTACTTTACTGTTACTACTGAGATATGTGCTGATAGAACCATCTACTTTACTGTTACTACTGAGATATGTGCTGATAGAACCATCTACTTTACTGTTACTACTGAGATATGTGCTGATAGATCTACTTTACTTACTGCAGAGATATGCGCTGATAGATCTACTATACAGTTACTACTGAGATATGTGCTGATAAAACAATCTACTTTACTGATACTACTGAGATGAGACTGAGACGTGTTACCAGACCTCCAGAGTATCTTAGCCAGTATCCTCTGAGGACCTAAGTGGACTTTACTGCTGTGACGACAGACAGGGACCAGGATGAGGAGGTGAATCCTGGCTGTTCCTGTTATTCACTGTCTGTTACACACACCATCTTAAACAGCATGGTAGTATTCCAAATGCTCCAAGGAATGGCTACATGGTATATTATTCAAATTAGGAATAATAGTTGTGTACTGTAGTGTGTTAGAGTTAGGGGCCCTAGCTGTGTACTGTAGTGTTGTAGGGTTAGGGGCCCTAGCTGTGTACTGTAGTGTGGTAGGAGGGTTAGGGGCCCTAGCTGTGTACTGTAGTAGGAGGGGCTGGGTTAGGGGCCCTAGTTGTGTACTGTAGTGTAGTAGGAGGGTTAGGGTTAGGGGCCCTCACCTCATCCTGACTGGGGTCCACTCTGGGGTTGCTGGCAGTCCTCTTCAGGTTGCTGCTCAGGCTGATGCTGACGGTGGCGTCTGACTTGGAGCGCTGGTGCGTGCGTTTGGAGGGGGACAGACTGTGCTCCCCGGCCAGGCTGTGAGCGTGCAGGGAGGCGGGGCCCGTGCCGGGGCAGAACAGGGTCAGAGCGGGCGGCTCTCTGCGGGCCCGGGCGCCGGCTGGTTTCAGCTCGTCAGACAGGATGAGCTTGCGGAGCTTGGTGCCTCTGGAGTGGCGCTGGGTGGAGATGTGCATGTCTGAGGAGTACGCCCCCAGCAGCCAGGCACACTGCAGGGAGAAGGAGATGCTCTGCCGACACCGGTGCACCTGCAACACAACATCATCAACGCTCAATGGGCCCTTTAACCCTAAAACTATGCGGCCCTTTTGATTAAACCTATATTTCCCATACAAAAACCAAAGAGAACCAATGGCAGAGTTTAATTGATATTGTATAAAACATTAGATAAATGAAAAAGTAAGGATGATACAGTGCTTTATATGCTTTACATCTCTGTTGATTTAATCTTCTTCTATACAATGAAAAAAAATGCTTTACTCAGGACTAAAGTGTCAAGAATTAAATAACAGACTAATTTGGGGGGGAAAAAAGTGTATTTTTCATAGGGCCAAACAAAACAACTTTATGCCAAGGCGCTCACAGAGAGTACTGGAAACTCCACCCACCCCAGATGTTCAGGTATGGTAAAGTACTGTAGGTTAGCTAGCTCCACCCACCCCAGCTGTTATGGTATGGTAAAGCTCTGTGGGTTAGCTAGCTCCACCCACCCCAGCTGTTATGGTATGGTAAAGCTCTGTGGGTTAGCTAGCTCCACCCACCCCAGCTGTTATGGTATGGTAAAGCACTGTGGGTTAGCTAGTTCCACCCACCACGTAGGGTTTGATGGCGTCGCCCACGTCCTCGTCCATGTGGATGTACATGTTAAGCAGCTGGGGCAGGTAGAAGTCCACCTCATCGTGCCGGAAGCTGAACAGACGGTTCCCGATGTAGGCCTGGACTCCAGGCTCCTTGGAGTTGTGGAGGTAGGAGATCGCCATGGAGACGTCAAACAGCTTGGACTCGAAGAGGCGCAGCAGCCAAGACTGTTTGGAGGGGTTGTGCCTTTGGCGGCGGCGGGCGCTCTTTAAGTCCTCCTCCACCTTCACCCCTTCACAGGCCGTCGTTCCATTGGCCACGCCGATGTCTGAGGACGCAACGCTGCCCTCTGACCCCTGACCGTCCACCTGCAGCAGCTTGACCTTCTGCATCACCTCCTGGCACGCCCTCTTAGCGACCTCGGGGTCGATGACCAAGCTCAGCTCGCCCACGGCTTCAGAGATGACGTCCAGCGGAGGGCTGGGCCCGGGGGAGCCCTCACTGGGGCATGGGCTGTGCTGGCGTGGGGGGTGGGCGGCCCCGGAGGAGGGTGAGGACGGGAGGGACAGGGAGGGGGAGGAGGTGAGGGAGATGGAGGGCGAGGGGCTGCGGCGCTGGGGGCTCTCTGACGGACATGGAGACACATCCAGCTCCGAGTCGGCCATAGTGGCCTCTTCACACACACCTGAAACACACACACACACACACACACACACACAGGTCATTCATCAAGAGTTCAACAGCTTGAAGCCCAATGAATGCAGTGAGATTGGACGGTGCTGCTGGTTAACCTCAGTAGTATGCTGCATGCCATGTCTATCCCTGTCTCCTACAAGTCATTCTGTTATGAAGGACCACCTCCACTTTGCTGTGTACGTTTCAGTAGTATGCTGCATGCCATGTCTATCCCTGTCTCCTACAAGTCATTCTGTCTGTTATGAAGGACCACCTCCACTTTGCTGTGTACGTTTCAGTAGTATGCTGCATGCCATGTCTATCCCTGTCTCCTACAAGTCATTCTGTCTGTTATGAAGGACCACCTCCACTTTGCTGTGTACGTTTCAGTAGTATGCTGCATGCCATGTCTATCCCTGTCTCCTACAAGTCATTCTGTTATGAAGGACCACCTCCACTTTGCTGTGTACGTTTCAGTAGTATGCTGCATGCCATGTCTATCCCTGTCTCCTACAAGTCATTCTGTCTGTTATGAAGGACCACCTCCACTTTGCTGTGTACGTTTCAGTAGTATGCTGCATGCCATGTCTATCCCTGTCTCCTTTGCTGTGTACAAGTCATGTCTATCCCTTCTGTGTAATGAAGGACCACCTCCACTTTGCTGTGTACGTTTCAGTAGTATGCTGCATGCCATGTCTATCCCTGTCTCCTACAAGTCATTCTGTTATGAAGGACCACCTCCACTTTGCTGTGTACGTTTCAGTAGTATGCTGCATGCCATGTCTATCCCTGTCTCCTACAAGTCATTCTGTTATGAAGGACCACCTCCACTTTGCTGTGTACGTTTCAGTAGTATGCTGCATGCCATGTCTATCCCTGTCTCCTACAAGTCAGTCTGTTATGAAGGACCACCTCCACTTTGCTGTGTACGTTTCAGTAGTATGCTGCATGCCATGTCTATCCCTGTCTCCTACAAGTCATTCTGTTATGAAGGACCACCTCCACTTTGCTGTGTACGTTTCAGTAGTATGCTGCATGCCATGTCTATCCCTGTCTCCTACAAGTCATTCTGTTATGAAGGACCACCTCCACTTTGCTGTGTACGTTTCAGTAGTATGCTGCATGCCATGTCTATCCCTGTCTCCTACAAGTCATTCTGTCTGTTATGAAGGACCACCTCCACTTTGCTGTGTACGTTTCAGTAGTATGCTGCATGCCATGTCTATCCCTGTCTCCTACAAGTCATTCTGTCTGTTATGAAGGACCACCTCCACTTTGCTGTGTACGTTTCTTTTCCTTCATAGTTTGGATCTGAATAACCCAATCCTATTGAAATACTCTTCGTAACCGCACAGTCTTTCAGAGAGTCACTGTAAGAGGAGGGAGGTATGGAGGCTGCCAGCTCGTCCTACCGCCAGCCGCCAATCATGTCACACACACCGCCAGGCCTCTAATCCCTCTGAGCCGATTAGTGGCACCTCAGTCTGCATGGTACCAGGCTACAGCACCTCAGTCTGCATGGTACCAGGCTACAGCACCTCAGTCTGCATGGTACCAGGCTACAGCACCTCAGTCTGCATGGTACCAGGCTACAGCACCTCAGTCTGCATGGTACCAGGCTACAGCACCTCAGTCTGCATGGTACCAGACTACAGCACCTCAGCATGGTACCAGACTACAGCACCTCAGCATGGTACCAGGCTACAGCACCTCAGCATGGTACCAGGCTACAGCACCTCAGCATGGTACCAGGCTACAGCACCTCAGCATGGTACCAGGCTACAGCACCTCAGCATGGTACCAGGCTACAGCACCTCAGCATGGTACCAGGCTACAGCACCTCAGCATGGTACCAGGCTACAGCAGTCTAGCACTACGCAAAACGCAAACAGAAAGAACAACTCACGGAGGAAATGAGACAATTTATGCACAACTAAGACTGAATAGTTTGATCATACAAGCTCAGCTAACCGCTAATTTTGCAGCACACAACTGTTCAAACAGGCTAATATACTGCTGACTATCCTGAGTGTGACTGTGTATTTACTGCTGCTCCTATGGTCGCGTGGGTGGTGAAAAGAAACGAGTTGCTATGCCCTGAATCCACCAGCTTACTCTATTTACTGAAACATGATAGCTGAACCCCTTAATAAAGCCTCCCTAACAGAAGAGCATGCGCGCATTGTGAACTTTGGATTGTTTAAAAACAAGGAGTTACATTTTAACGATTTATCTAACATTGACAGGAGTCAAAATATATCTACACATTGAAGCATCACGCAAACACTACTCCTCGAGTTTAATATGAATGTTACCATCGCGATCTTTGAATATTGACAAACTTGGCTATTAAGCTAGCAGCAACTTCAGTAAGCTAGCCAATTAGAAAGCTAGCAACATTAATTTGTAGCAAGAAACGTGACACACGTTGCAAAGTTCAAGCACCGTTTGTAATGCTAGTTAACTCGCAGTTGTTCACTGGTATGCGTATATCACTAACAAAAGATTTCCAAACGTTTCATTAGCTAGCATTAGGCGCGTTATTAGCTAACGTTAATGCTACCTCGTAAATAGTTCACGCTAGCTAGTAGTACTGCGAGCAAACTAGGTATTCTAGTGTCAGTAAGCGGGGCAAATGGCTAACATTACGTTGCCACTAAAGTTCTTATATGAAACCTAAGCCTTAACGACAACATTTTATTAAATAATACGTCTAAAGTGTTGTGGCAAGGGAGCGTCAGTATTATTTCGAGGATAGAATGTAATGCATCTACAACATAATGTTATCCACGACAACTTGGCAAATTATGCTAGTAGATAGCAATAGCTTGCTAGCAATTAGCTAGTTGGGCTAACTAAGTAACAAACGAATGTCTGCTTGTTTTGTTTGTAATAGAACTTAAGCTCTAAACCTATACCTGACACCGAACAACATTTAATACCTAGCTAGACGTGTTTGAGCTGGGGTGTGATGAATCTAAGCCTTATCTCCAGTTCCCGTGCTCCATAGTTATGTTTTTTTTCTTCCTCCTAGGCAGCAATCACTGCGTCTAAACAACTTCAGACCAGCGGTAACTGTGTTGCTGCCCGATCTGCATCGGCTCTGGCGACCTATTATCTACTTCCGGTGCACCAATTTAAAACCATAGACATACAGATCCATGTTCAAAACCACAAACGTTGGTTTATGTAGGCCTAGTGAAAGATTTAAAAAAATAAATCATATGTATGGCCTTTTTATTGTAACGTTTGCAGTCCGCGTCGTCCACCTCGATTTTTTTTTATTCCCCCAAAAAGGACAAGATTTGAACACTTAATTTTTAAATGCAATTTATTCCAAGAATGATTGATAAACATTCATTATTATATATTTGGGCCAGGTGTCAATATAGATGTGGCCCTTTGCTCTACAGCCAGATGTCAGAGAGAGATGTGGCCCTTTGTCCTACAGCCAGATGTCAGACGTGCAGTCCCCGCCCGGGTACCTAAGCTCATGAGCTAGGGCTGGCCCAGCTGGCTCCTTTCCAAAGTCAACCAGGTAGTCCTCGTTGAGTTTTAAGCCCCCATTAGCTGTGTCCACGTCTACCTGCATCATTACTGATCCCTCCCTGAGAGGAGAGGTTACTAGTATTACTTCATCATGTTCGTGTGTCAGTAATATTATTTGATCATGTCTGTGTGTGTGTCTAGTATTACTTGATCATGTCTGGGTAGAACTGTTTGTCCCACCCGCTATACAGAGAGGTGGTGACATAGAGCCTCTTTCCATCCAGACTCAGCTGCAACATCTGGGGACCGCCCTGAACACGCTTCCCCTGCAGACAGAAGGGCACATGCACACGTTACAGGCACTATGCTGTGCCTCTATACTTGGTATGTGGCAGGTGACCGTATGGCTCCAGACAAACCCTGATGATACGAGGAGGAGGCTGGCTCTGCCCCTCTGGGTCCTCCAGAACTTTAACCAGCCCGTCGTTTACAATGCTGCCGCCCAAGAACACCTGAGGAAGAATAAGCTCAAACAGGTCACCTAATCTATCCCATCATTCTGATCTGTTATAGTCTATACAACCTGAACCAGGTCACCTAATCTATTCAACCACTCAATGTGGAATGTTCATGAGATGAACATATGGCATGTATAATCTTTTAGATGATAAACATACTTTACATACGCAGATATGAACATGTATGATTCTGACCTGTCCAGTGAGGACGGGGTTCCTGCGGTCAGTGATGTCATACTGGCGGATGTCCCCGTGCAGCCAATTACTGAAGTAGAGGAAACGGTCGTCCAGGGAAACCAGGATGTCTGTGATCAGGCCTGACACACACACACACACACACACACACACACACATATCAGAAAAAGGATGACAGGTCACACACAGGGAGACATTCACAAAAACAGGGTGGTGGTCACAGTGTCACACACAGACAGGGAGGTGGTCACAGTGTCACACACAGACAGGGAGACAGTCACACAGACAGGGAGGTGGTCACAGTGTCACACACAGACAGGGAGACAGTCACACAGACAGGGAGGTGGTCACAGTGTCACACACAGACAGGGAGACAGTCACACAGACCTGGCATCTCCGGTAGGATCCATCCCTCCACCTTCTTACTGGGGACTTTGATGACCTTTTCAGCAGCCCAGTCACCTTTCTGAAGACACACACACACACATTCAAATTGAGGACCTGAAAATTATTTTACACCCTTACCACCATTTTGCAAAATTAGACCTATCCCTAACAGCCACCTCTATCCTATGCCTAACCTTAACAGTGCTCCATCGACTAACCTTCACCATAATCTCTTGAATACGAAAAAGTGTAAAAAATGTTTGGCTCCACAATAAAACCGTATTTAACATTCAAAAGGAACATAATTGTATGCCATACTAGGTATTTTCAAACAACCGTTTGAGTTATATTAAAGAATAGAGTAACTGGTGAAGTGAGGACCAGACATTTTGTGCTCACAACTCTAAAACGTCCTTACTTTAACAGTGAAAAGTGAATTTGTGTCTCACAAGCACAGTAGTACCCACACACGGTTTTGAAAGCAGTGGCGTTAGTCCTACTCACAAGGGTCCTGTAGAAGCGGAATACCACCCCGCCCAGGGCACAGCCCACATAGCCCTCTGTGGCTGCAGGGTCATGCAGGAAGCGCACCTCCAGGGGGATAGCGCCCTCTTCCCCCAGGTCCAGGGACTGCAGCCTCTTGTGTGTGGTCCAGTCCCACACATGAATGGAGTGTCCATAGAGACCTATGTGCACACACAGCCTCTGTAGTGACCTAAACAGGCAGATCAACCTAGCCTCTGTAGGGACCTAAACAGGCAGATTAACCTAGCCTCTGTAGTGACCTAAACAGGCAGATCAACCTAGCCTCTGTAGTGACCTAAAAAGGCAGATCAACCTAGCCTCTGTAGGGACCTAAAGAAACAGTATGTATGAAACTAAAGACAGATAAAGGGATTGAAGTAAACATTATCACAGTCCCAATGTATTATAGTAAGGACAGTTCTAGTGATGGACAGTCACAGATGTAGTGACACACAGACAGTAAGGGTTAACCCCTATACTAGTTTATACCTGCTATTTAGCCATGTCAAACAAACTAAATTACAACACGTAAAGTGGTAATGTAATACTGACACTGCTAGCAAATGTAAATGAATTGCATACAAGAGTGCAAAAGGGGAACACAATCTCAGGAGTACCACTTTACGAGTTTTATTTTCATTAGAATTTTGACAGCACTAAAAGTCCTTACTACCAGTGAGTAAAACACTTGGTTTCCATGGCACTGCCTTTAAAAGCACAAATCTGTTAGGTCACAGGAAGTGCACACTAGACTGCATCACCCTGGAGACACCCACCTTCTTTGAGGTGTTGGGGGTTGAAGCCCCCGGCCAGGGCTTTGGGCACCCCCCACTCTGAGCTCACCATCACGTTGTGCCGAGGCTGGTACCAGAAGTCGTAGCCAAACGGAGTGGAGTCCCCAGGCTGCTCCCAGTTACCGGTTACCTCAAAGGTCTCCCCGTCCAGCAGGACAAACCCACCTGGAGCAGGACACACACACACACACACACACACACACATTAACCCCATCCAGCAGGACTAACCCACCTGGAGCAGGACACACACACACACACACACATTAACCCCGTCCAGCAGGACTAACCCACCTGGAGCAGGACACACACACACACACACACACACACACACACATTAACCCCGTCCAGCAGGACTAACCCACCTGGAGCAGGACACACACACACACACACACACACACACACACATTAACCCCGTCCAGCAGGACTAACCCACCTGGAGCAGGACACACACACACACATTAACCCCGTCCAGCAGGACTAACCCACCTGGAGCAGGACACACAGACCAGCCATTAATCCAACTCATTTCAGAACCCACTATCCACATGCAGTCAAGAGACTGGAGACTGCACCCATGATGAAGCCTTAACACCAGGGAGGCTAAACAAACCCCATGCTGAGAATTTGCCTCTTCTGTAGGGTGATCCCTTATCTCCCCACTAGGTGTCTCTGGTGAGCCCCCCTGGCAGACAGGGTAATGTACTGTTTTATGAGTACGACAGATTAATTTAGCGTTGCAGCTAAATATAATATACAATTTCGCTGGTCAAGCAACATCTCAGACAGCATGTTAAGTGTATTAGCTGATCTAACAAGCCATAAACTGAACCTTTTTTATAGATAATTATGAAATACTGTGGAGTCTGTTCTTATGAAGATCTCCCTGGTTCTGAAAGGTTCTGTGTGATTCAATATGGTCCCTTGGTTCTCAAGTTCAACCTAGTTAAAGTAGTCCATTATCCCAGAAGGGCAATTTGATTTACAGCTAGCAGTAACCACATAAGACAATAAATAGACAACATTCACAGAGTAAGAAAAGAAAATAAACATCACACTGAAGTATTTAAAAGGCCAACGACAGCAGGGACAAATTAGTTCTAAAGTCTATTGGTTCTGTATCTTGGCAGATTATATCTGCGGCCTGACGGAAGAACAAAAACTCCTTGGACAGAGGGAGGCTAGAATCAGCCAGGATTTACTGGGCCTTCTTCAAAATCCTGACCTTGTATCGATGTGGGAGGTAGTTCAAGGAAGTGCCTGCAATTTTGCTGCACACTTTGTTTTTATTTTTGAGGTTATTGTCAAATTGTAGGGTAAGTGAGCCACACCAGCTGACAAAGGAGAATGTGAGGACTGATTCAAGAAAACATTTTCAAAAGTATTGTCAACATTAAAACTTTGAAGTTTGTGATAAAAGTACATGTATTGATGGGCTTTACTACACACTGCATCCACATGAAGGTCAAAGGTCAGCTAGTTATCAATCACAGTGCCTAGATATTTGTACTTCTGCACCACCTCAACAGCCTGATCAAAAATCACCACAGGAGAGATGACTGTAGGATTTTCCTAAAATCTACAGCCATGTCTTTGGGGACACATTGATGTGTTCCTGGTTCTGTGTAAATATATGTAGTCCCTTGGTTGTCCCTGGTTCTGTAAGGTTCCGCTTGGCCCTGCCTGGGCATACTGTTCTATTTTGGTCTATAAGGGTCTGTGGTTTTGTCACATCCCTGGTTCCGTCCGGTTCCTCACCCTTGCCGTTGCCGCAGGGGTCTCCAATGCAGCTGATCATGATGTGGCCGCTGCCCAGACAGTGGGAGGTGTGGGGGTTGGCCAGGCCACACTTCCAGAAAAGCTCAGTGGGCTCCACCGTCTACACACACACACACACACACACACAAGACTGACGTTCGCCCCACACAAATCATTGACTACTCTCAGTGCCCTGACCAAGGCACTGCCAATATAACTGGAGTCTGTGTGTCTGATGTGTGTGTTGCATATGTTGGGTGAGCAAGTGTGGCGCAAATTGGCTGCCGTGGTATCACCCAGACTGATTGTTGTGAGTGATAGATGTCTGTGTCTGTTCTGTGTACTAAATTGGCAACAAATTTGTAAAGTACTTCAAGTCCTGAGAAAGGTACAAAAAATGAAATACCATTTTTAGTATTAGTATTACACTCACTATCTCTGGAGCGTTTATTTACACAGGAAACCACAGCTCACGCTTCGCCAACAGGCAAGCAGAGTACAGAGAAAACACTGCAGTCAAGAATGTGATGTCTGTGTATAATGGCTGAAAACAAATCTTCAGATGGAGACAAAGGTAGACTGTGTGTGTGTGTGTGTGTGTGTGTGTGTGTGTGTGTTTGCATATTAACATCCTGTTTACAGGTTAACTGAGGTGACAGTTCACTTGTAGGGATACAGTGGCCTCACATTTCTTTGTGTGGGCAATGTTCCCATCATTGTCCACAATATACACTGAACTCTAAAAGTAATGTCTCGTTGCAGATTTTACCAATCCCCTGTGTGTTTTTAATGAGTTACATAACCCATGATTAATGTTTGACTAAAGGCTGTACTGCTGCTGATAACATGCAGAAACTCCCTTCAAGCACCATCATGACCTATTCCTTTCTCTTACACAATAAACCTTTGCAAGCATTGTTTGACAGACAAGGCATAAGCACTTAAACTTAAAGAGTATAAACTAAAAATACAACCCAAAAAACACAAGCAGTGCGCAATCTCAGGCGAGGGGCGCGGGGGTGCGGGGGTGAGGGGTGTACCTGGTGCAGGTGAGGGGCGCGGGGGTGTACCTGGTGCAGGCGAGGGGCGCGGGGGTGCGTCCCCACATCCACCACGTAGATACGTGAGGAGATGAGTGAGGGCAGGATGAGGCGGTTCCGTTTCTTGGAGGCGTCGCCGAAGCAGCTGCTGCAGGCGTTCCAGCCGCTGTGGTGAAGCTCGTCTCCAACGTTGGGCATGGGCAGGCGATGGATGACCTACCAGCAGAGGGCAGCAGAGCACAACATCACTCTCAAAACTACTGCAGACCGGTCGCCTTTTATGGTCAGTACATCAACATCGCAGCTCTGTGAAGTCCACATTTCGGAAATCAATCACCCTCACCTCCAGACGACCCACCTGACAGTACCCTAAGCCTAACCCCCCCGACAGTACCCCGACCCTCACCTCCCGACAGTAGCCCGACCCCCACCCCCAGACAGTAGCCCGACCCCCACCCCCAGACAGTAGCCCGACCCCCACCTCCAGACAGTAGCCCGACCCCCACCCCCAGACAGTAGCCCGACCCTCACCTCCAGACAGTAGCCCGACCCCCACCTCCAGACAGTAGCCCGACCCTCACCCCCAGACAGTAGCCCGACCCTCACCCCCAGACAGTAGCCCGACCCTCACCTCCAGACAGTAGCCCGACCCCCAGACAGTAGCCCGACCTCCACCCCCAGACAGTAGCCCGACCCTCACCACCAGACAGGAGCCCGACCCTCACCTCCAGACAGTAGCCCGACCCCCACCCCCAGACAGTAGCCCGACCTCACACCCCCAGACAGTAGCCCGACCCTCACCTCCAGACAGTAGCCCGACCCTCACCCCCAGACAGTAGCCCGACCCCCACCCCCAGACAGTAGCCCGACCTCCACCCCCAGACAGTAGCCCGACCGCTAGACAGTAGCCCGACCCCCAGACAGTACCCTAACCCTAACCCTCACCCTCACCCCGAGGACCCACCTGACAGTACCCTAACCCTCACCCCCAGGACCCACCTGACAGTACCCTAACCCTCACCCCCAGGACGCACCTGACAGTACCCTAACCCTCACCCCCAGGACCCACCTGACAGTACCCTCACCC
The DNA here is from genome assembly GCA_026901105.3 of Galaxias olidus. Classification (NCBI taxonomy): domain Eukaryota; kingdom Metazoa; phylum Chordata; class Actinopteri; order Galaxiiformes; family Galaxiidae; genus Galaxias; species Galaxias olidus. The sequence continues at coordinate 91,196 of JAPMUY010002768.1, forward strand.
CGAGGACCCACCTGACAGTACCCTAACCCTCACCCCCAGGACCCACCTGACAGTACCCTCACCCTCACCCCCAGGACGCACCTGACAGTACCCTAACCCTCACCCCCAGGACCCACCTGACAGTACCCTAACCCTCACCCCCAGGACCCACCTGACAGTACCCTAACCCTCACCCCCAGGACCCACCTGACAGTACCCTAACCCTCACCCCCAGGACCCACCTGACAGTACCCTAACCCTCACCCCCAGGACCCACCTGACAGTACCCTAACCCTCACCCCCAGGACCCACCTGACAGTACCCTAACCCTCACCCCCAGGACCCACCTGACAGTACCCTAACCCTAACCCTCACCCCCAGGACCCACCTGACAGTACCCTAACCCTCACCCCCAGGACCCACCTGACAGTACCCTAACCCTCACCCCCAGGACCCACCTGACAGTACCCTAACCCTCACCCCCAGGACGCACCTGACAGTACCCTAACCCTCACCCCCAGGACGCACCTGACAGTACCCTAACCCTCACCCCCAGGACGCACCTGACAGTACCCTAACCCTAACCCCCAGGACCCACCTGACAGTACCCTAACCCTCACCCCCAGGACCCACCTGACAGTACCCTAACCCTCACCCCCAGGACGCACCTGACAGTACCCTAACCCTCACCCCCAGGACCCACCTGACAGTACCCTAACCCTCACCCCCAGGACCCACCTGACAGTACCCTAACCCTCACCCCCAGGACGCACCTGACAGTACCCTAACCCTCACCCCCAGGACCCACCTGACAGTCCCCTAACCCTCACCCCCAGGACCCACCTGACAGTACCCTAACCCTCACCCCAGGACCCACCTGACAGTACCCTAACCCTCACCCCCAGGACGCACCTGACAGTACCCTAACCCTCACCCCCAGGACCCACCTGACAGTACCCTAACCCTCACCCCCAGGACCCACCTGACAGTACCCTAACCCTCACCCCCAGGACCCACCTGACAGTACCCTAACCCTCACCCCCAGGACCCACCTGACAGTACCCTAACCCTCACCCCAGGACCCACCTGACAGTACCCTAACCCTCACCCCCAGGACCCACCTGACAGTACCCTAACCCTCACCCCCAGGACCCACCTGACAGTACCCTAACCCTCACCCCCAGGACCCACCTGACAGTACCCTAACCCTCACCCCCAGGACCCACCTGACAGTACCCTAACCCTAACCCTCACCCCCAGGACCCACCTGACAGTACCCTAACCCTCACCCCCAGGACCCACCTGACAGTACCCTAACCCTCACCCCCAGGACCCACCTGACAGTACCCTAACCCTCACCCCCAGGACCCACCTGACAGTACCCTAACCCTAACCCCCAGGACCCACCTGACAGTACCCTAACCCTCACCCCCAGGACGCACCTGACAGTACCCTAACCCTCACCCCCAGGACCCACCTGACAGTACCCTAACCCTCACCCCCAGGACCCACCTGACAGTACCCTAACCCTAACCCTCACCCCCAGGACCCACCTGACAGTACCCTAACCCTCACCCCCAGGACGCACCTGACAGTACCCTAACCCTAACCCTCACCCCCAGGACCCACCTGACAGTACCCTAACCCTCACCCTGAGGACCCACCTGACAGTACCCTAACCCTAACCCTCACCCCCAGGACCCACCTGACAGTACCCTAACCCTCACCCCCAGGACGCACCTGACAGTACCCTAACCCTAACCCTCACCCCCAGGACCCACCTGACAGTACCCTAACCCTCACCCCGAGGACCCACCTGACAGTACCCTAACCCTCACCCCCAGGACCCACCTGACAGTACCCTAACCCCCACCCCCAGGACGCACCTGACAGTACCCTAACCCTCACCCCCTGGACCCACCTGACAGTACCCTAACCCTCACCCCATGACCCACCTGACAGTACCCTAACCCTCACCCCCAGGACCCACCTGACAGTACCCTAACCCTCACCCCCAGGACCCACCTGACAGTACCCTAACCCTCACCCCCAGGACGCACCTGACAGTAAGTGGGGGAGCAAGGCTTAACGTCCACAGTGGCCAGGTAGTCCGGCTCCTTCTGGCTGCCTGTGTTTCGGTAGATGCAGGGCAGATAGACGATCTCTTCCCGCGGCCCTGCAGCAACAACAGTCACACAACACACTGATCCGTGCTGAAAGTCCAACACACTGACCCGTGCTGAAAGTCCAACACACTGACCCGTGCTGAAAGTCCAACACACTGATCCGTGCTGAAAGTCCAACACACTGATCCGTGCTGAAAGTCCAACACACTGATCCGTGCTGAAAGTCCAACACACTGATCCGTGCTGAAAGTCCAACACACTGATCCGTGCTGAAAGTCCAACACACTGATCCGTGCTGAAAGTCCAACACACTGATCCATGCAGAAAGTCAAACACTATTACATAAGAGATAGCTTACAATAGTTACATGATACATAGTTAGAATAGATACAGTTACATAATAGGTAGCCTACAATAGTTACATAGGCACAATAGTGACATGATACAATATACAGTGCTGTGCAAAAGTATTTGCCCCCTTACAGATTTCTTCTGTTTTTGCTTCTTTGTCACACTTACATTTTTCAGACCATCAAACAAATATTTATATTAGACAAAGAAAACCTGAGGGAATACAAAATGCAGTTTTTAAATGATGATTTCATTTATTAAGGGAAAAAAAGCTATCCAAACCAACCTGGCCCTATGTGAAAACGTGGCGGCAACAATTGCAATGAGTCTTTCCCCTACACTTTGCTAATAACTGGTTGTGTCACCCTTGGCGGCCACAGCATCTCAATCAACAAGTGCAATCACCTTTATTTTGGGGTTTTTGAGCCATTCAGAGGTGGCGTTTGCGATAACTGGCAATGAGCAGAATTCATGGTTCCATCAATTTTGTCAAGTCGCCCAGGTTCTGAAGCAGCAAAGCAGCCCCAGACCATCACACTACCACCACCATGTTTGACTGTCGGTATGATGTTCTTTTCCTGAAATGCTGTGTTAGTTTTACACCAGATGTAACGGGACGCACACCTTTCAAAAAGTTCCACTTTTGTCTCGTCAGTCCACAGAATATTTTCCCAAGTCTTGGGGATCATCAAGATGTTTTTTGGCAAATGTGAGACGGGCCTTTGAGTTCTTTTTGGTCAGCAGTGGTTTTTGCCTTGGAACTCTCCCATGGATGCCATGTTTGCCCAGTCTCTTTCTTATTGTTGAATCATGAACACTGACCTTAATTGAGGCAAGTGAGGCCTGCGGTGCTTTAGATGTTGTTCTGGGTTCTTTTGTGACCTCCTGGATGAGTCGATGCGCTCTTGGAGTAATTTTGGTAGGCCGGCCACTCCTGGGAAGGTTCACCACTGTTCCATGTTTTCTCCATTTGTGGATAATGGCTCTCACTGTGGTTCGCTGGAGTCCCAAAGCCTTAGAAATGGCTTTGTAACCCTTTCCAGACTGATAGATGTCAATGACTTTGTTTCTCATCTGTTCTTGAATTTCTTCAGATCGGGGCATGATGTGTTGCTTTTTGAGATCTTTTAGCCTACTGCATGTTGTCAGACAGGTTCTATTTAAGTGATTTCTTGATTCTACAGTTCTGACAGTAATCAGGCCTGGGTGTGGCTAGTGAAATTGAACTCAGCTTTCCAAAAAATATGGTTAATCACAGTTAATTCATGATTTAACAAGGGGGGGCAATTACTTTTTCACATAGGGCCAGGTTGGTTTGAATAGCTTTTTCCCCTTAATAAATGAAATCATCATTTAAAAATAGCTTTTTGTATTGACTCAGGTTATCTTTGTCTGATATTAAAATTTGTTTGATGATCTGAAACATTTAAGTGTGACAAAAAAGCAAAAACAGAAGAAATATGTAAGGGGGCAAATACTTTTGCACAGCACTGTACATGGTTAGAACAGATAGACTTCTCACAGAGACCCATTCTAACTGTTGAAACTGTCTATCTGTCCTCTTCACTCACCCTTCATGGCCTCAAGAGGACTCCTGTATCCGGGACCACATCCTGAGCACTTCTCTGCTGGAAAGAGACAGAGGCAGAGGAACAGTGAGAGAGCTAGGCACTGGGGGTGGGGGTGTGGAGAGCTAGGCACTGGGTGGGTGGTGGTGGTGGTGTAGAGAGCTAGGCACGGAGGCACGGGGGGGGGGGGGGGGGTGTAGAGGGATAGAGCTAACACAGGACAGTACTGTGGACTACATAGACCCATTCCATAGGCAGCCTAGCTTCCACTGAACAAACACAGATACAATAACGTTGGATTTTGTTTGATTCTGTTGTGAAAAGCATCTACATCACATACAGTGTTTTTATTATTTGCATGGGAGTTTCAGCATTAAGCCCCTCCATCTGGTGCATACAACATTGTAAATCAAACAGCTGAAATCTGTAAGGGGCCAGCAGGGACTGGGAAACTGATTCGAGTCGAGGGAAAGATGGATGGTGCTAAATACAGGGATATTCTTGAGCAAAACCTGTTTCAGTCTGCCTGTGATTTGAGACTGGGACGGAGGTTCACCTTCCAGCAGGACAATGACCCGAAGCATACTGCTAAAGCGACACTCGAGTGGTTTAAGGGGAAACATTTAAATGTGTTGGAAAGGTCTAGTCAAAGCCCAGATCTCAATCCAATTGAGAATCTGTGGTCAGACTTGAAGATTGCTGTTCACAAGCGGAAACCATCTAACATGAAGGAGCTGGAGCAGTTTTGCCTTGAGGAATGGGCAAAAATCCCAGTGGCAAGATGTGGCAAGCTCAGAGACTTATCCAAAGCGACTTGCAGCTGTAATTGCCGCAAAAGGCGGCTCTACAAAGTACTGACCTTAGGGGGGTGAATATTTATGCACGCTGAAGTTTTCTGTTATTTTGTTGTTTGCTTCACAATAAAAAAAAAAAATCACATCTTCAAAGTTGTAGGCATGTTCTCTGGATGAAATGATGCAAACCTTCAAACAATCCATTCTAATTCCAGGTTGTGAGGCAACAAAACATGAAAAATGCCAAGGGGGTGAATACCTAATACCAAGGCACTGCATGTTTTGTTCAGGTGGAAATATTGATCAACTGATTGAACGTTTTGTAGGGGAGGTAGAGAAACTTAAAATATGGTTTGATAGAAATAAATTATCACTTAATTTAAACAAAACGAAATGTATGGTATTTGGGAACCGTAAAGTTAAAATAGTGATAAATGGGATTGAAATTGAAAGGATTTATGAAATAAAATTCTTAGGTGTGATAGTGGACCACAAGCTCTGTTGGAAACCACATATTTCCTATGTCAAATCCAAATTATCAATGTGTATGGCAATAATCTACAAGGCGAAGAATTTGTTGGCTCACAATGCACTTCACATTTTGTACTGTTCGCTCATACTTCCATACATGATGTATTGTGTGGAGGTATGGGGTAACACATACAACACAAATATAAATTCAGTAAGTATATTACAGAAAAGGGCAATAAGAATAATTTGTAAAGCAGAATATAATGAACCAACAAATAAATTATTCATAATGGAACGAATCCTTTAGTTTTATGATTTAATACAATTCAGGACAGCACAAATCACGTACAAGGTCAAAAACAACTTATTGCCAAGAAAAATTCAGAGTTTGTTCAAGGAACGCCAAAGTGATCATAATTTAAGAGGGTATTTTATGTTTGAAAATAAACATGTGCGAACTACGCAAAAAATAATGGCTATTTCATCTCAAGGAGTAAAACAGTGGAACAGCCTGGATAATAGATTAAAAAGTTGCAGGAATCTACAAAGATTTTAAAAAATGTACAAAGAACAACTTTTTGTTAGATATAGTGCAATAATTACGTAGATGTTATAGGATGAAATGTACAGTGTATGTAGTATGTATATATGTAAATGGATGTATAAATGTATGTACATATTGAGGAGTCTGAGTATATACTTGTGCTTATCTATGTGTGGTAGCATTATACGCATGTATGTGTGTATCTGTAGGTATATACATGTATAGTATATGGGTCTATTAGAGGTGCTAACGATGAAGAAGTAAAATGATAACTATAATTTGTGTTTAGTTAATGATGTGTAAAGGGGTGGCAATTATAAGTGAAAACTTCAGCTAACCCCTTTTCGGTCTACTTTTGTGTATGTGTTTAGGAGTGTAACATATGCATGTATGGACCGAAATAAATACTTTCAAATCAAATCAAATCACATGCAGCAGTACTCTGCGGCAAACGCATGGTTTACAACTCTCAAACTCCACATAACAAGGATCTCTTGTTATACACATGTAGAATGCAAAAATTAATACCATTCTAGATGCACATACTAAATTAACATCCAGCCTTCATTTCAAAACGCACAGATCCAACTTAACAATTGTGCACCGTAAAGTTTAAATCAAGGAACGCCACAAAAGTCTAACTGAAGCACTCAACCTATCCCAATCATTTTCTAAACTTTGCAGTCAATCCATTCGTCGGGTTTTGGATTGGTTTCACAATATGCAGACTTTAGTAGCAACTATGGTTTAACCTAATAATCCTAAAATTGGTCAGAACGGTCAAAACAGCGAGTTTAAGTATACGTGGACTGCCAATGGAAGCAAAGCAAACTCTAAAACACTTTCTTTCAATATTCGTAACTTAAAACTCGGTTGGTCAATTTAAAGTGGAGAAATGTAAGTATTCCAACAAAAAAATCTGTTGAGGCCAAGCAACTTTCCAATAACCTACACGTACATAACATAAAATAAACAAATGCGGATTACTAACCCATGGTGCAGACGCGTTTAGGGCTGTGGAATCGATTCCAGTGACGGCTGGGATCAGAAACCAACTTTAAGACCTGGAATCGATAGAGCGCATGCGTATGTGCACACGTTTTGCTGATTTTATAATTACCGTAACGCCATTTTGGCCGCAAAAACGACGTTTTATAAACTGTTGCTATTAAGAGATGAGTGAACTATTAACCCTCTATGGTATGCATTATGATGCCAGTTGGTAAAAAAAAAATGTAAGGTGTTTTTTTGTCATAAAATAGACCATCATCATCATCATCATCGTCATCCGCTTTGTCTGGGGTCAGGTCGCGGAGGTAGCAGTTCAAGCAGGGCATCCCAAACTTCCCTTTCCCGGGCCACATTAACCAGCTCTGACTGGGGGATTCCAAGGCGTTCCCAGGCCAGTGTGGAGATATAATCCCTCCACCTGGTCCTAGGTCTGCCCGCGGCCTCCGCCCAGCTGGACGTGCCTGGAACACCTCCCTAGGGAGGCGGCCAGGTGGCATCCTTACTAGATGCCCGAACCACCTCAACTGGCTCCTTTCTACGCAAAGAAGCAGCGGCTCTACTCCGAGTCCCTCACGAATGGCTGAACTTCTCACCCTATCCCTAGGGGAGATGCCAGCCACCCTCCGGAGGAAACTCATTTCCGCCGCTTGTATCCGCGATCTCGTTCTTTCGGTCATGACCCACCCTTCATGACCATAGGTGAGAGTAGGAACGAAGATAGACCGGTAGATTGAGAGCTTTGCCTTCTGGCTCAGCTCTCTCTTCGTCACAACGGTGCGATAGAGCGACTGCAACACCGCACCCGCTGCTCCAATTCTCCGGCCCATCTCTCGTTCCATTTTACCCTCACTCGAGAACAAGACCCCAAGATACTTGAACTCCTTCACTTGGGGTAAAGACTCAAGACCAAGTAAAATAGACCAAGTAAACATAATTTAAAGACATTTTCAACAAATAATTTTGGGGGTACACTTTAGGGTACGTTACCATTAAGCAAAACTGTACCATAATGGTAAAAAAAGGAAAAAAGAGAGTTATTGCTTAAAATGTTAATAAAATGTAATAGAATACTCATGGAAAATATTCTATTTAACAGTTTAAAAAAATTCTAACAGTTTAAAAATACATGCCATTCGAAATTGAAAAACATAACAAAATGTACTATTTTCACAAGTTTGTTTGTCTGAACGTTACCCTCAGGCAACATTTTACCATTGTAGGTATGAATGTATTGAAGAGTGTTATTTCAGCAAACTTTACATCAACAATCTATCTAACCAAACTATCATAACCCTCTTCAAAACAAGATAGTGTGTCACATTTCAGTGTTTGATCGTTTGTTACATTTTTTGTTTTTGCTTTGATATGAATGTGAATCAATGAAAATGTCTATATTATAGTTCTGTAATAGATATTTAACAGCCAGGGATAAGGCATCGACACATTTTTGATCTACATGAATCAAAAACATATAACCACTGGTCCTCGCAGACCACTGGAGTTTGTTGGACTTTGTCAGTCAACTAATCAGACAAGCATGGGCGTAATTTATGGTAGGGACGGCGGGGACATGTCTCTTCTGATTACCTCCAATTGTCCCCACCATTTTTTTTTTATATTAATTGCATATGCATTTTAAATAGCTTAAAACACAATTTCGATCGCCTATACAAAGGGTTAAATCTCTCGTGTTACAACTTCATGAAAAACAGTTTCTATTTTTCAAATTCAATCCTGTTCGTCTTGAATTTCGTCTTGGTGTCTGTTCGCTTCGGTCCCGCCTAACTTGTAGCCATGTAGTTGCTGGAGTGAATTTTGGTCGCAGTAGCATACTTTCGTGATGAGAATTCCGGCTTTTTTACTGAGCCGGGTCATTTGTCTCAGCTCAGCAATGAGAGCCGGCTCTTTCTGCTCCCAAACGGCTCTTCATTCAGTTTCACTTCTGGCGTCTGTAATTCAGCTACATTTAGCGATGTTTTGACCTATGATTGGGATGTGTGACATATATCACTTAAATTATTCAATGTAACTATACCAAAGCTTATAATGTACAGCATACCATAATTTTACATTGTTTTGTACAAAAACCTTAAATAACGTAAAAACATCAAACACTATGCCTTTTACACATGTTTATTGATTGAACATTTTATTTAAATTGTTATCCAAAACAAACCATTCCAAATCAGCACACGGTGTGCCATATAACAAATAACAAATAAATCTCAATGTGCAAAACAGCAGCATCCAACAGAAAAAGAAACATTGTCTTTAGGATTGATTGGCATTAAGGAAAACTAAACTAAGAGGGGCTGATCCTGTTTCTTTCTTCTCTGTTAGTATCTGCCCTGTTTTTGACAAGATTCGTTCTGATGGGACTGATGTTGCCACAATGCACAGTCTCCCTGCCATCACCTTCACAAGTCATAGAGGTAATAATACTATTATACTACTATATCATATTATATATATTATATTATCATACTAATATACGCACTAATTAAAAAATTACTGTACCAATTTAATTATTTGATTAGAATTCGGACGTTTCATAAAATTGTCTATTAAATGTGAGTTAAATAAAAAATCTTGAATGATTGATGTAATGCGTGCTACTGCTAGTTTCTGTTCGTCTTGAATTTATAAAAAAAGAAAAACGGCTTTCAGATGGGAGCCGGCTCCTATCGTTCACTCATGAACGACACATTACTACAGTACTTAGACAGGGGAAATAGCTCGCTGGAGCAGGCTGTCTGTCGCAGCCCCAGGTGAATTGCCTCCTGTGATCATAATATTATTGTACCAGTATGATTGTTCAGTGATATGAAAGACACAGTCAGCTGTTCTGATTATACCGACCAGGAATTGTTTTATTCTTGATCATTTTAGCGCTGACAAACAAAAATGGGATAAATCTATAGCAAGCCTACTTGCCTAACATTAACAGATAACGTAGTTAGCTTGCATACTAAATGTGTGTTGTGTGCTGTACTATTAATGTTACTTATGACTTGTGTAACAACCGATCTTGTTCTTCTCTTGTTGGCGTTATACCTGTTGGCAAAATCTCATCTGTGTGGCTACAGCCTAGGGTTACTCAAGTTAACATCACAATTAATTTTTTTCTGATGACTGATTGAAACTCCTGCAATATTTACTCATTCTACTTTTTTCTGGGGTAGGACGCCCTGTCAAATTTATGTCCCCACCACTTTCCAAATCAAACCTATACGCCCTTGTAGACAGGAACAGTGTTAAAGGTCAATTTGTGTCGGTTCATTGTGGGAGAGAGACCCCCGCGCCCCTCGCCTGCACCAGGTAGACCCCCGCGCCCCTCGCCTGCACCAGGTAGACCCCGCGCCCCTCGCCTGCACCAGGTAGACCCCCGCGCCCCACGCCTGCACCAGGTAGACCCCGCGCCCCACACCACCAGGTAGACCCCTGCGCCCCACACCTGTACCAGGTAGACCCCGCGCCCCTCGCCTGCACCAGGTAGACCCCCGCGCCCCTCGCCTGTACCAGGTAGACCCCCGCGCCCCTCACCTGCACCAGGTAGACCCCTGCGCCCCACACCTGTACCAGGTAGACCCCCGCGCCCCTCACCTGCACCAGGTAGACCCCCGCGCCCCTCACCTGCACCAGGTAGACCCCCGCGCCCCTCACCTGCACCAGGTAGACCCCCGCGCCCCTCACCTGCACCAGGTAGACCCCGCGCCCCTCGCCTGCACCAGGTAGACCCCCGCGCCCCTCACCTGCACCAGGTAGACCCCCGCGCCCCTCACCTGCACCAGGTAGACCCCGCGCCCCTCGCCTGCACCAGGTAGACCCCCGCGCCCCTCGCCTGCACCAGGTAGACCCCCGCGCCCCTTGCCTGCACCAGGTAAACATGCATGACCTAAGGACCTGCAGTAAGTTCCTTCATCACCGTGGTGACCCAGTGGGCCTGCTGTTACTTCCATCACCTTGGGCACACCCTTTACTACCCTCACTTCAACAGAGACACAGGGCTTTATTATTACTGAGAGATTGCGCACTGCTTGTGTTTTTTGGGTTGTATTTTTAGTTTATACTCTTTAAGTTTAAGTGCTTATGCCTTGTCTGTCAAACAATGCTTGCAAAGGTTTATTGTGTAAGAGAAAGGAATAGGTCATGATGGTGCTTGAAGGGAGTTTCTGCATGTTATCAGCAGCAGTACAGCCTTTAGTCAAACATTAATCATGGGTTATGTAACTCATTAAAAACACACAGGGGATTGGTAAAATCTGCAACAAGACATTACTTTTAGAGTTCAGTGTATATTGTGGACAATGATGGGAACATTGCCCACACAAACAAATGTGAGGCCACTGTATCCCTACAAGTGAACTGTCACCTCAGTTAACCTGTAAACAGGATGTTGATATGCAAAGACACACACACACACACACACACACACACACACACAGTCTACCTTTGTCTCCATCTGAAGATTTGTTTTCAGCCATTATACACAGACATCACATTCTTGACTGCAGTGTTTTCTCTGTACTCTGCTTGCCTGTTGGCGGAGAGTGAGCTGTGGTTTCCTGTGTAAATAAACACTCCGGAGACAGTGAGTGTAATACTAATACTAAAAATGGTATTTAATTTTTTGTACTTTTCTCAGGACTCTAAGTACTTTACAAATTTGTTGCCAATTTAGTACACAGAACAAACAGACAGACATCTATCACTCACAACAATCAGTCTGGGTGATACCACGGCAGCCAATTTGCACCAGACTTGCTCACCCAACATATGCAACACACACATCAGACACACAGACTCCAGTTATATTGGCAGTAAGAGTAGTGAATGATTTGTGTGGGGCGAACGTCAGCCTTAACTGTGTGTGTGTGTGTGTTATATGTGTGTTATATTGTTATATGTGTGTGTGTGTTATATAACTCCAGTTATATTGGCAGTGCCTTGGTCAGGGCACTGAGAGTAGTCAATGATTTGTGTGGGGCGAACGTCAGTCTTGTGTGTGTGTGTGTGTAGACGGTGGACCCCACTGAGCTGTTCTGGAAGTGTGGCCTGGCCAACCCCCACACCTCCCACTGTCTGGGCAGCGGCCACATCATGATCAGCTGCATTGGAGACCCCTGCGGCAACGGCAAGGGTGAGGAACCGGACGGAACCAGGGATGTGACAAAACCACAGACCCTTATAGACCAAAATAGAACAGTATGCCCAGGCAGGGCCAAGCGGAACCTTACAGAACCAGGGACAACCAAGGGACTACAGTGCTGTGCAAAAGTATTTGCCCCCGTACAGATTTCTTCTGTTTTTGCATTTTTGTCACACTTACATTTTTCAGATCATCAAACAAATATTAATATCAACCTGAGGGAATACAAAATGCAGTCGGATTTAAGTCCGGACTTTGACTAGGCCACTCCAAAACCTTCATTTTGTTTTTTTTGAGCCATTCAGAGGTGGACTTGCTGGTGTGCTTCGTATCATTGTCCTGCTGCATAACTCAAGTGCGCTTGAGCTTAAGGTCCCGAACTGATGGCCGGACATTCTCCTTTAGGATTTTCTGGTAGAGAGCAGAATTCATGGTTCCATCAATTACGGCAAGTCGCCCAGGTTCTGAAGCAGCAAAGCAGCCCCAGACAATCACACTACCACCACCATGTTTGACTGTCGGTATGATGTTCTTTTTCTGAAATGCTGTGTTAGTTTTACGCCAGGTGTAAGGGGACGCACACCTTCCAAAAAGTTCCACTTTTGTCTCGTCAGTCCACAGAATATTTTCCCAAGTCTTGGGGATCATCAGGATGTTTTTTGGCAAATGTGAGACGGGCCTTTGAGTTATTTTTGGTCAGCAGTGGTTTTCGCCTTGGAACTCTCCCATGGACGCCATGTTTGCCCAGTCTCTTTCTTATTGTTGAATCATGAACACTGACCTTAACTGAGGCAAGTGAGGCCTGCGGTGCTTTAGATGTTGTTCTGGGTTCTTTTGTGACCTCCTGGATGAGTCGTCGATGCGCTCTTGGAGTAATTTTGGTAGGCCGGCCACTCCTGGGAAGGTTCAGGTTGTGGATAATGGCTCTCACTGTGGTTCGCTGGAGTCCCAAAGCCTTAGAAATGGCTTTGTAACCCTTTCCAGACTGATAGATGTCAGTCAGATGACTTTGTCTCTCATCTGTTCTTGAATTTCTTCAGATCGGGGCATGATGTGTTGCTTTTTGAGATCTTTTAGCCTACTTCATGTTGTCAGACATGTTCTATTTAAGTGATTTCTTGATTCCACAGTTCTGGCAGTAATCAGGCCTGGGTGTGGCTAGTGAAATTGAACTAAGCTTTTTTCCCTTAATAAATGAAATCATCATTTAAAAACAGCCTTTTGTATTGACTCAGGTTATCTTTGTCTGATATTAAAATTTGTTTGATAATCTGAAACATTTAAGTGTGACAAATGTGCAAAAACAATAAGTATCTGTAAGGGGGCAAATACTTTTTCACAGCACTGTATATATATATAGCCTGGCGTTTGTGTTGAGATTATTAACTTACTGTTATATACACATATATACACACAAACACCAGGTTATACAGTGCCTTGCAAAAGTATTCACCCCCCTTGGCTTGTTACTTATTTTGTTACATTACAACCTGTAATTTAAATGTTTCTTTAATCTGAATTTTATGTGATGGATCTGCACAAAATAGTGTAAGTTGGTGAAGTGAAATGAGAAAAATATATATAAAAAATTATTTTTAAAAATAAAAATCTGGAAATTGGCATGTGCATATGTATTCACCGCCTTTGCTATGAAGCCCCTCCAAAGTTCTGGTGCAACCAATTACCTTCAGAAGTAACATAATTAGTGAAATGAAGTCCACCTGTGTGTAATCTAAGTGTCACATGATGTCAGTATAAACACACCTTTTCTGAAAGGTCCCAGAGGCTGCAACACCACTAAGCAAGAGGCATCACACCATGAAGACCAAGGAGCTCTCCAAACAAGTCAGGGACAAAGCTGTTGAGAAGTACTAGTCAGGGTTGGGTTATAACAAAATATCCAAATCTTTGATGATCCCCCGGAGCACCATCAAATCCATCATCTTCAAACGGAAAGAACATGGTACCACAACAAACCTGCCAAGAGAGGGCCGCACACCAAAACTCACAGACCGGGCAAGGAGGGCATTAATCAGAGAGGCAGCACAGAGACCAAAGGTAACCCTAAAGGAGCTGCAGAGTTCCACAGCAGAGACTGGTGTATCTGCGCATGGGACCACAATAGGCCGTACACTCCATAGAGCTGGGCTTTATGGAAGAGTGGCCAGAAAAAAGCCATTACTTAGTGTTAAAAATAAGAAGGCACATTTTGAGTTTGCCAAAAGGCATGTGGGCGACTCCCCAAATGTATGGAGAAAGGTGCTCTGGTCAGATGAGACTAAAACTGAACTTTTCGGCCACCAAGGAAAACGCTATGTCTGGCGCAAACCCAACACATCCCATCACCCCAAGAACACCATCCCCACAGGGAAACATGGTGGTGGTAGCATCATGCTGTGGGGATGTTTTTCAGCAGCAGGGACTGGGAAACTGATTCGAGTCGAGGGAAAGCTGGATGGTGCTAAATACAGGGATATTCTTGAGCAAAACCTGTTTCAGTCTGCCTGTGATCTGAGACTGGGACGGAGGTTCACCTTCCAGCAGGACAATGACCCGAAGCATACTGCTAAAGCGACACTCGAGTGGTTTAAGGTGAAACATTTAAATGTGTTGGAATGGCCTAGTCAAAGCCCAGATCTCAATCCAATTGAGAATCTGTGGTCAGACTTGAAGATTGCTGTTCACAAGCGGAAACCATCCAACATGAAGGAGCTGGAGCAGTTTTGCCTTGAGGAATGGGCAAAAATCGCAGTGGCAAGCTCATAGAGACTTATCCAAAGCGACTTGCAGCTGTAATTGCCGCAAAAGGTGGCTCTAAAAAGTACTGACCTTAGGGGGGTGAATATTTATGCACGCTGAAGTTTTCTGTTATTTTGTCCTATTTGTTGTTTGCTTCACAATAAAAAAAAAATCACATCTTCAAAGTTGTAGGCATGTTCTCTGGATGAAATGATGCCAACCTTCAAACAATCCATTCTAATTCCAGGTTGTGAGGCAACAAAACATGAAAAATGCCAAGGGGGGTGAATACTTTTGCAAGGCACTGTATATAATTTCCATCAAACTATATAGTTCTGTGCATAAGTTTTAGGCAGGGGATGTTATTTTGAAAGCAAAGGGTGGGCACACCAAATATTGATTTGTCAGATTTTTTTCTCAGTTTGTATTTTTAATAAAAAAAAAAAAAATTTTTAAAAGCATTCTTACTTAAAAGGCTGTTTCCCCCACACCTACCTAAAGGTTTGGCAGAGTAGTGCTCATCCACATTGTGCCAAAACGCAAGACCAGAATGAGAGAAGACCTTTGTTAATAGCATCTGAGCTTTATTTCCTTACATCAGCACTAAGACACTCAGTGTGGCTGGGATGACAGCAGAACCAGAAAGAGAGAAGACCTTTGTTAATAGCATTTGAGCTTTATTTCCTTACATCAGCACTAAGACACTCAGTGTGGCTGGGATGACAGCAGAACCTTGCAGAACAGTATTCCTCCCCCTACTAGGTTCTCTATGATTCTAAACTTCTGGATTCACATTAACACATGATCTTCAAGTTGAAGTCCAAGCAAACCTTTTTTCTAAGAAACATCCAATGTGACTCTAGTTCATCTCCTGTTTAATCTCATCCTCCTTCTCTACCTCCTGCCTAACACTCATCACTCCTCTTCCTCCTCCTCTTTGTAACACTCATCCAGTGGTCATCGCTCCTCTTCATCCGGAGGTCATCCCTCAATCTCCATCTCTTCTGTTGTCTTTTCTATGTTTTCTCCTGATGGATCTACTGCCTCTACATCTTCCTCCTTCCTCTCCCTTGCCACCTCTCCTTTTTTCTCCTCCTCTTCCTCTCCAAGCTCCAGCTCGTCGGTGTCCTCAGCCTCCAGAGCGTCTGTGTCCTCAGCCTCCAGCTCGTCTGTGTCCTCAGCCTCCAGCTCGTCTGTGTCCTCAGCCTCCAGAGCGTCTGTTCCCAGCAGGGTAGTAGTCAGGCTGTGGAGCAGCTGTCTCTGTCTGTCCACCAGGAGGGCTCTCTCTGGGGCGTCCAGCGGCTCTGCAGCCACTTCCTGGTTCTCCTCCGGGACCAGGCCCACCAGCTGGAACGACTGCTGCAGGAAGTGAGGTTGTTGGTCCAGGCAGGCCAGTGTCTCCTCCAGCCAGCCCAGCAGCAGAGTGACCACTGTGAGCTGCAGCGCCCCCTGTGGGAAGCTCCCCCGAGGCAGCGCGGCCCAGCGGTGCAGCAGCACCCTCTCCAGCACGGGTCGGACACACACCTCCAGAGGCTGCAGGCGGGACGAGCAGCCAGCCGGTGTCACTGTGGGGAGTGTCCGCGCGGCGCTCAGTGCAGACAGGAAGTGGTCAGACGTGTGCTCCCGGTGGCTGTCCAGAACCAACATGGACTTCCTGTGCGGGTCCCGGGCCTCCAGGTAGGGGGTCCACACGCGTCTGACCCACAGCTCCAGCCCCTGGTCCGGAGAAGAGTCATCCTCCTCGCTTAGCAGCACTCGGACCAGGGGGGCGAGGTCAGGCAGCGGGGGCTGGAGCAGCACCAATGCGGGCAGCAAGGCTCCGTCCGCCAGCCCAGCCAGGTACACTGTCAGCAGGGGCTGAGAGGAACCGCTGAGCCTCAGGGCTCCGGACAGGTCCATCTGAGAAGGAGAAACAACAGGGACTGAAACCAACAACCTATAACACACTGGCCCTCACTAACCCATTACTCCTACAACGCACTGGCCCTCACTAACCCATTACTCTTACAACGCACTGGCCCTCACTAACCCATTACTCTTACAACACACTGGCCCTCACTACTCTTACAACACACTGGCCCTCACTAACCCATTACTCCTACAACGCACTGGCCCTCACTAACCCATTACTCCTACAACACACTGGCCCTCACTAACCCATTACTCCTACAACGCACTGGCCCTCACTAACCCATTACTCCTACAACGCACTGGCCCTCACTAACCCATTACTCCTACAACGCACTGGCCCTCACTAACCCATTACTCCTACAACACACTGGCCCTCACTAACCCATTACTCCTACAACACACTGGCCCTCACTAACCCAATACTCCTACAACACACTGGCCCTCACTAACCCATTACTCCTACAACATGTCCCCACCACAGTCACCTTTAGACTGACCTGGGTCTCCAGCTGTTGGAAGTCTACGTAAATCGCCAGCTCATCCATGGCAGCCAGGTGTGTGGGCTCCAAGCGCTGGTCTCGGAGGTGTCTGAGGGTGAAGGTGCTGAAGACGTGGGCTTGGTCCTCCATGCAGCGCGGCAGCTCTCTGCCCAGAAACGGCCTCCAGTTCCAGGGCTCCTCCAGCCGCCCAGCCAGCCTCTGCTCCAGCAGGAAGCCCACTGCCCAGTCATAGGAGATCCGGAAGGAGTCGCTGAAGCTGCCGCTCTTCTTCAGCGTGGAGGCGTGCTCAAACAGGCTGTGCTCGCTGACAGGAAGCTGCTGCTCCTGCATGGTGAGCAGCCATTCCACCATGTGCTCCCGACCCTCCCGCTGACCTACGACCCCCAGCAGCCGCTTCCGGCCCCGGGTCAGCCAGGACGTGATGTCAGTGGGAGGGACTTTAAACTGCTCCGAGGCCTGTCGTAGGCCGCCGCACAACGCCAACAGAGATATCCTCAGCTGGCGAGCAGACAGGGTGTCCTGCTGCTCCTTCACCACTGGGGGCGCTGTCTGTGGTGCTGCCTGCTGCTGACTTTTGGTCTGCTGCTGGCGAGGACTCTGCTTCTGTTGGCTGGGCATCTGCTGACTAGAGGTCTGCTGGCTAGAGGTTTGCTGGCTAGGGGTCTGCTGGCTAGAAGTCTGCTGGCGAGGACTCTGCTTCTGTTGGCTGGGCATCTGCTGACTAGAGGTCTGCTGGCTGGGGGTCTGCTGGCTGGGGGTGGGGATCTGCTGGCTGGGGGTCTGCTGATTGATTGTCTGCCCTTGAATGGTGGGCTGCTGTGGGCCAAGTGTCTGCTTGCGGTCCTGATGCCCCTCTATTGGAGGTGCAGTCACAGACTCTATTGTAGGAGCAGTCACAGACTCTATTGGAGTAGCAGTCACAGACTCTATTGTAGGAACAGTCACAGACTCCATTGTAGGAACAGTCACAGACTCTATTGTAGGAACAGTCACATACTCTATTGTAGGAACAGTCACAGACCCTATTGGAGTAGCAGTCACAGACTCTATTGTAGGAGCAGTCACAGACTCTATTGTAGGAGCAGTCACAGACTCTATTATAGGAGCAGTCACAGACTCTATTGTAGGAGCAGTCACAGACTCTATTGTAGGAGCAGTCACAGACTCTATTATAGGAGCAGTCACAGACTCTATTGTAGGAGCAGTCACAGACTCTATTGAAGTGGCAGTCACAGACTCTATTGTAGGAGCAGTCTGAGACGCCTCTGTTGGACACTCCTCTTCCATGTCCAGGTTCTCGCCCTCGGATGAATCCATCTCCTCCACGGGCGCCATGGCAGCATCCTCATCCTCATCCTCCACCAAGGAGGACCAGCGTCGGCTTCCCTCCAGCTCCACCTGGCCACTGTCACACGCACGCACGCACGCACGCACGCACAGAGACACACACAGACACATACACACACACACACACACAGACAGACAGACAGACAGACAGACAGACAGAGAGAGAGAGAGAGACACACACAGACACACTCAAATTGTATGAAATGCTTTTTGATACTGTATGTAAACTGGAAGTGAAAGGATTCAAGTTGCTATCAGAATTTGTCTGAGTAACACCATAGAGTAGACTTTAAACCCACACGGATAATGAATACACTCATACCTTATCCGGTCCATGATGAATCCTGTTTTGATGGAGCCTGTTAAAACAGAAGACAAGGCGTTTAACAGTCGGTTCTTTTTCTTATTCCCGGCGGTAGGGAACAGTAGGACTAAATAAATAAAGTTTTTCAAAACGCAGATCAAAATGCATGAGGTTGTGTTTCTATGTCTGATGTTGAATACATGGCGGTGAGGCTGTGTATGATTACTTTGTGAGGAGCATTACATTTCTGTGCCCGATGTTGTGCTACGTTTATGTCTGATGTTGCCTTACGTTTCTATGTTGTGTTATGTTTCTATGTCTGATGTTGCGTTACATTTCTATGTCTGATGTTGCGTTATGTTTCTATGTTGCGTTATGTTTCTATACCTGATGTTGTGTTATGTTTCTATGTTGTGTTATGTTTCTATGTCTGATGTTGCGTTATGTTTCTATGTCTGATGTTGTGTTATGTTTCTATGTCTGATGTTGTGTTATGTTTCTATGTCTGATGTTGTGTTATGTTTCTATGTCTGATGTTGCGTTATGTTTCGTTTCTATGTCTGATGTTGCGTTATGTTTCTATGTCTGATGTTGTGTGTTTCTATGTCTGATGTTGTGTTATGTTTCTATGTCTGAATGTTTCTATGTTGCGTTATGTTTCTATGTTGTGTTAGTTCTATTCATGTGTGTTATGTTTCAATGTCTGATGTTGTGTTATGTTTCTATGTCTGATGTTGTGTTGTGTTTCTATGTCTGATGTTGATGTTGCGTTATGTTTCTATGTCTGATGTTGTGTTATGTTTCTATGTCTGATGTTGTGTTATGTTTCTATGTCTGATGTTGTGTTATGTTTCTATGTCTGATGTTGCGTTATGTTTCTATGTTGTGTTATGTTTCTATGTCTGATGTTGCGTTATGTTTCTATGTCTGATGTTATGTTTCTATGCCTGATGTTGTGTTATGTTTCTATACCTGATGTTGTGTTATGTTACTATGTCTGATGTTGCGTTATGTTTCTATGCCTGATGTTGTGTTATGTTTCTATGTCTGATGTTGTGTTATGTTTCTATGTCTGATGTTGTGTTATGTTTCTATGTCTGATGTTGTGTTATGTTTCTATGTCTGATGTTGTGTTATGATGTTGTGTTATGTTTCTATGTCTGATGTTGCGTTACATTTCTATGTCTGATGTTGCGTTATGTTTCTATGTTGCGTTACGTTTCTATGTCTGATGTTGCGTTACGTTTCTATGTCTGATGTTGCGTTACGTTTCTATGTTGCGTTATGTTGCGTTACGTTTCTATGCCTGATGTTGCATTATGTTTCTATGCCTGATGTTGTGTTATGTTTCTATGCCTGATGTTGCATTATGTTTCTATGCCTGATGTTGTGTTATGATGTTTCTTGTCTGATGTTTGTGTCTATGCCTGATGTTGCGTTATGTTTCTATGTCTGATGTTGTGTTATGTTTCTATGCCTGATGTTGTGTTATGTTTCTATGCCTGATGTTGTGTTTCTATGTCTGATGTTGCGTTGTGTTTCTATGCCTGATGTTGCGTACGTGGCAGTGAGGCTGACCTTTGCTGAGCGGTGGCAGGCCGTGGTACTCCCAGAAGCAGCGAGGCTGTTTACACAGGTTAACCTTACACACGATGCAGCCGTACACACTCTCATGGCGCTGGTTCTTCAGGTTACAGTTCTTACAGCGTCTGGTCTTTGGGCTGAGCCTCACCATCCTGTGTCTCTGTGGGTCGGACAGCAGCACACCCTCCTCCTCCTCTTCTTCCTCCTGGGCCAGGCGGTTTCTCTCCTGCAGTGTCTGGTTCTCTTTGTGTTTGTGGCCGAGGCGAGCCAGCTGACTCCCCAGGCGTTTCCTGAAGGCGCTCTGGGTAAACATGCCGTCCTGGACCCAGGCGGGGGGGCTGTCCCTGCGGCTCTCTCGCAGCACGATGAAGGCGTTGACCACGCTCAGGTTCACCAGAAACCAGAACAGGCTCCTCCACTGGCGGTCCAGGGCCAGGCCGCCCAGAGGGTTGCAGGCCAGCAGCTGTTTGCAGATGTCGGCCCCGCGCAGGTTCTCCTGCAGCAGCCTGAAGGCCAGGGGCCTCTTCATGGGCTCCAGCTCCCCGGCTCGGCTGACGGAGCGCCTCCACACCGTGTCCTCCTCACCCGCCATCGCGTTGGTGCACAGGCAGCCCATCTCCTTGGCGTCTTTCCAGCGTGTGGCCAGCAGGGGGCCGTGCTGCCGCTGGAAGAAGCAGCCAGGGGCGTCCAGTCCTCCCTGAGCCCACAGGCCGGAGGGCAGCACAGGGCTGGGCGGGGGGAATGAGCTGGAGGCGTAGATGCCCATGTCCAGCAGTTTCTGCATCAGAGGGATGGAGGCCAGAGAGCTGGCCAGGTAGAGCTGATGCTGCTGATCCTGGAGGTCTGCCACCAGGGGGAGCACCACCCTGAAGCCCAGCTCCTTGCTGTGTTTGTGGGGTGGGCGGCACCCTGCGTGCACAGACAGACGGTGGCAGTAGCCTGACTTTGAGTCACACAGCAGCCAGACGTGAGGCTGCCCCGCCCCTCCGGCCCCGCCCCCCGGCCCATTCCCCGCCTCCTCCTCCAGGCCAGGTAGCAGGGCGTGGTCGACCGTCAGGCAGCAGTTGGGCCGGTATGCCTTCCACATCGCCTTACCCAGAATCCTCAGCATGGGCCTGAAGATGGCCAACGGGTCAGCGGAGCGGTGGTTGCCGCGGTAACGGCGGGTGAGGCTGCTGCCCATGCGGATGTGGGCGGCGATCTGTTTGAAGCGCTGGAGGGTCATAGTGCGCTGGAAGGTCTGGTGGCTGTCGTTGGTCCAGGCCCAATAGGAGCCCAGGTCCGGCAGGTTCTGGACCCCCATGAGGACCGACAGCCCCAGGAAGCCCTGCACCTCCGGGACGCACAGCGGGGTCCAACCCTCCGGGCCGCCACACTCCAGGTACCGGAGGGTCCGGACATGGGCATTGGTCTCCGTGGCGATGAGCTTGGTGAGGGCGGGCGGGAAGAGCAGGGTGAAAAAGTCGATGGCGTCGCTGTTCCGGCCCTGCAGCATTTGGGTGGGCCCGCTGGGCTGAGTGAAGGGCAGGGCCCGCTTCAGAGCGCCAGCCACACCGCGGGGCAGAGGCTGGTTCCACTGGTCCACCTGAGCCCAGGCTGGGCCCGGCACCGCCACCTCCTCCTCCTCCTCCGCCTCCTCCACACACAGCTGTATGTCAGGCTCCACATATTCTGAGAGGAGAGCAGGAGAGAGCTCATCATCAGCAGACCCAGAGATAAAGTACCCTGGAATTCTTTCAACTTTAAATACATCAGCAGACCAAGAGATAGAGTACACTAGAATTCATTCAACATCAAATACATAAAAGTATACAAAAGTGTTTTTAGAAACATTTTAGGTGCTTTCACACGTCAAAGTAAAACCACAATTGTAGCTCTCCTCCGTTATTCGTTTATATATCTCAAATATTCAAGTATTTAATTACACGAGTAACCCCACATCTCCCTTCATGGTACAGGCTTCAGGTCAGCTTCTCTGAAGACAACATGAGGAGCTCTGAGGCACCTCCCATCTCTCTACCACTCCAAATGGAAGGGGAACATATCAGTTCCCAGAGGGACTCCACTTCAGTGATCTAGAGAATGATTTATCTACCCACTCCTTTAGACTTTCCCAACACTCTCTATTGGCTAAGGAAAGTAGGGTTCATGTCCTAGTCAATTGGAGCAGCCAGATGTTTTGCTCTGGATAGAATGATCAGAGTACAGAGCTGGGAGGTGTAAGGGCCTCTTAGCTTGTTTAGATCAGAGTACAGAGCTGGGAGGTGTAAGGGCCTCTTAGCTTGTTTAGATCAGAGTACAGAGCTGGGAGGTGTAAGGGCCTCTTAGCTTGTTTAGAATAGCAGTCACTACTGGCTCCATGTTGGTGAATGAAGTTTGAGAGAGCTGGTGTGTGTCCCAGCCTTCCTCTGACCAGCTGCTCCCTCACTAGGCTGTGAATCTATGAGCCGTGTGGGAAGCTGCTGGGAGAACAGAGTTCTAGGACAACAGCCTCTGGATGAAGGCCAAACACCACGAGGTATGTTCATTCGCATGCAACGTAGTTAGCACTTTGTAACGTTTGTTCTGAGCCGTCTGTAAAGTGTGTGTTTGTACATACGGTGAGGCTGGCAGACGGAGTGGGCGTGGTCTGGGTGCCGAGCCAGGTGTTGGGCCATGATGTCACCGGTGTCACACAGGAAGTCGCACGCCGAACACTTCAGCTGGAAACAACTGTCAACAAATGGAACATAGCCAGCTTTAAACAGGCCGAACACTTCAGCTGGAAACAACTGTCAACAAATGGAACATAGCCAGCTTTAAACAGGCCGAACACTTCAGCTGGAATTATCTGGAGGAGCAACAGGAATTTGCAAAACTATTACTCAAACGGCACATAGCTAACAGCACACAGCTAGCTTTGAACCAGAATCTACACTTCAGAGTGAAACCACTGGAGGAGCAACAAATTAGCAAACCCAGTAAGCACAAACTAATAAACTCAAAGTGCAAATAGCTATTAGCACATAGATAGCTTTAAACCATGATGAACACGATAGTTGGAAGCAACTTTAGGAGCGACAGTGACAAACTTCTAAACACTATAGCTGGTTTTAAGCCAGGCTGACATGCACATGCTGTATCTCTGTATTATAAAGTAGACTGTGGGCCTCCAGGGCAGCTTACCAGGGAGGAGGGTGTCTGGCCTGGGGCAGGCCTGGGGTCTTTGTGGTCTCTGGGACATGGTTCCTGTAAACAACAACATCCACAGTGAAACAAACAACAAACTACCTGAGGCTTCACTGCTACATCCTCAACCTCACATCAACATGAATAGCTAGGGGTAAGGAGAGGGGGAGAGGGTGAGAGAGAGAACTAACTGGATCATGTGGTTGGCGTAGGCGCGGGAGCAGCTGGTGCCATAGCAACACAACGGGCAGCGGACGGCGCGGGGGAAGTGAGCGGGGTACTCTGACACAGCACAGCCACACTCCAGACAGCGAGGCACGACGTCTCTGCAGGGGGAGAGGGATTAGAGGAGCAGCTCCTCTGAGAGGCGGACTAGGAGCACCTCCTCTTAGATACAGACTAGGAGCAGCTCCTCTTAGATACAGACTAGGAGCAGCTCCTCTTAGAGACAGACTAGGAGCAGCTCCTCTTAGAGACAGACTAGGAGCAGCTCCTCTTAGAGACAGACTAGGAGCAGCTCCTCTTAGAGACAGACTAGGAGCAGCTCCTCTTAGAGACAGACTAGGAGCAGCTCCTCTTAGAGACAGACTAGGAGCAGCTCCTCTTAGATACAGACTAGGAGCAGCTCCTCTTAGATACAGACTAGGAGCAGCTCCTCTTAGATACAGACTAGGAGCAGCTCCTCTTAGATACAGACTAGGAGCAGCTCCTCTTAGATACAGACTAGGAGCAGCTCCTCTTAGATACAGACTAGGAGCAGCTCCTCTTAGATACAGACTAGGAGCAGCTCCTCTTAGATACAGACTAGGAGCAGCTCCTGAGAGAGACAGACTTCACCGTCTGTAATTCATTCTCATGAGACCTTACTCATCTAATGTATACATCAGAGGGCTCACCTCCTGTCCTCTGATTGGTTGGACCCGCCTCCCATCCTACTCTTCTTAGGGGAGTGTCTAGCCAGCTGGGTGTGGTGTTGTGATTGGTGGAAGTCCTTTAAGATGGGGTGGGGTTTAAATCGGATTGGTGAAGCTAATGGGGAGTCTCTCTTGTCAGGGGGTGTGGCTTCGTGGCTCAGGACGGAAGAGGGGAGGGGCCTATTGGGTGTGGCAGGGGTCATGGCTCGCACACACGATCTGATGATCACCTGACAACAACAACAAACAAAAGTAAACAACAATAAAAGACTCACTAGTCATCCAACCCAGCAGGATTGAACAGTTCTACTATGTATGGTGTAATAATGTTTAAACACATCCTGATTCAATAAGGCCAAACCTGGCACGAGTTAAATGTCAACATGATGTGTATCTGCTGTGTGACACTTAGGAACCACACTTTGTAAAAAGTAAACTATTTAAAGAAAACAAGAATTTTACGGTCAGGCTCCTCCACCTAGTGGCCAACTAGATAATAAGGTCTAAAGCTGCGTGCCGTGCGTGTGGAGGGGCTCTGACCGTGGCTCCAGGAGGCAGCCCCTCCAGCTGGGGAGGCTTGCGGAACGAGCGGTGGTGCTTGTTCTTGTGATCCACTTTCTCCTTCATGGAGATGAACTGGAGACGACACTGGTTGCAGTGGAAGGCATGCAGTTTCTAAAGGAAACACACACTATTAGTTATGTTACCTGACGTCTCTGGAAGCGTTGCTGGTTGAAAGGAAAGGTGAGTAGTAAGGAAAGGTAGGTAGGCAGTTAGCTGGTTTGGTTTAGTTAGGTAGTTACAGTTAGGTATTTGGTTAGTAAGGTAGTTAGGTTTAGGTACTTGGTTAGTAAGTTAGTTAGGTTTAGGTATTTGGTTAGTAAGTTAGTTAGGTTTAGGTATTTGGTTTGTAAGTTAGTTAGTAAGGTAGATAGGTTTAAGTATTTGGTTAGAAAGTTCGTTCGGTTTAGATATTGATGAGAAAGGTAGATAGGTTTAGATATTTGGTTAGTAAGGTAGTAAGGTTTAAGTATTTGGTTAGTATGTTAGTTAGGTTTAGGTATTTGGTTAGTAAGTTAGTTAGGTTTAGGTATTTGGTTAGTAAGTTAGTTAGTAAGTTAGTTAGGTTTAGGTATTTGGTTAGTATGTTAGTTAGGTTTAAGTATTTGGTTAGTATGTTAGTTAGGTTTAGGTATTTGGTTAGTCAGTTAGTTAGGTTTAGGTATTTGGTTAGTAAGGTAGTTAGGTTTAGGTATTTGGTTAGTAAGTTAGTCAGTTGGGTTACCTGGTGTTGCTGGAGGTGATGCTGGTAGTTGACATTGTTCCTGGTGACCTTCAGACAGTAAACACACAGCAGGTAGCGCGTGTCCCTGTGACACGACAGGAAGTGGTCCTGAACGTTGGAGTAGAAGGATGAGCGGTAACCACACACCTGGAGGAGGAGCAGGAGGAGGTTAGGTACTAGATACACCTGGAGGAGGAGCAGGAGGAGGTTAGGGACTAGATACACCTGGAGGAGGAGCAGGAGGAGGTTAGGTACTAGATACACCTGGAGGAGGAGCAGGAGGAGGTTAGGGACTAGATACACCTGGAGGAGGAGCAGGAGGAGGTTAGGTACTAGATACACCTGGAGGAGGAGCAGGAGGAGGTTAGGTACTAGATACACCTGGAGGAGGAGCAGGAGGAGGTTAGGTACTAGATGCACCTGGAGGAGGAGCAGGAGGAGGTTAGGTACTAGATACACCTGGTGGAGAAGCAGGAGGAGGTTAGGTACTAGATACACCTGGAGTAGGAGGAGGTTAGGTATTAGATACACCTGGGAGAGGAGCAGGGGGAGGTTAGGTACTAGATACACCTGGAGGAGGAGGAAGGAGGTTAGGAACTAGATACACCTGGGAGAGGAGCAGGAGGAGGTTAGATACTAGATACACCTGGAGGAGGAGCAGGAGCAGGTTAGGCTGGGTAAATCTTTCATAAATTATCCATAATTTATAGTCTATTGTATTTTTACCCATTAAAGTAAAAAAGTAGCAAGACACAGGGCCTGGGCAGGTGAAAGAGTTGAAAGGTGACTCACCTGACATACGTAGGGCATCTCGCCAGTCTTATGTGCCACCTTCATATGATTCAGGAACACCAGCTCGCTCTCAAATGCCCACTCACAGATCCGACACATACCTAAGAAAGAGACTGTGACAACCCAGCACCATGACAACCCAGTGCAGCGGTCTGTATAGTGTATATCTGTCAGCTTTGAATTATAAAGAATTAGGAGAATGGCCTGAGAAATCCAAATTGATGTGCCAACAAAAAACAATAGTACCCTTGTGGAAAATCAGAGTTTAATTTCAAGACAAGGTTAGGAGAAATACGAGTTATGGGTTAGAGAGTTAAAGGCTGTATGACTGACTGGGGGAGGGGTTAGAGAGTTAAAGGGGTCTATGACTCACTGGGGGAGGGGTTAGAGAGTTAAAGGGGTCTATGACTCACTGGGGGAGGGGTTATGGGGTTGGAGAGTTAAAGGTGTATAACTCACTGGGGAAGGGTTAGAGAGTTAAGGGTCTATGACTCACTGGGGGAGGGATTAGAGAGATTAAAGGCTGTATGACTCACTGGGGGAGGGTTAGAGAGTTAAAGGGCTGTATGACTCACTGGGGGAGGGTTAGAGAGATAAAAGGCTGTATGACTCACTGGGGGAGGGTTAGAGAGTTAAAGGGCTGTATGACTCACTGGGGGAGGGGTTAGGGAGTTAAAGATGTATGTCTCACTGATGGAGGGGTTAGGGAGTAAAAGGTGTATGACTCACTGTGGGAGGGGTTAGAGTTAAAGGGCTGTATGACTCACTGGGGGAGGGTTTAGAGAGTTAAAGGGGTCTATGACTCACTGGGGGAGGGGTTGGGCCCGTGGACCCGGTCCTGGTGCTGGTCCAGCTGCTGGCTGGAGGAGAGCAGACGGTAACACTGGCTACAGGGCAGCTGGCTTTCAGAGGCACCGCTGCCAGACTGGCAGTGCAGCTTCATGTGATTCATCATCCTGACAGAACACACACACACACACACACACACACACACCACACACCACACACCACACACCACACACCACACACCACACACCACACACCACACACCACACACCACACACCACACACCACACACACACACCACACACCACACACACACACACACACACACACACACACACACACACACACACACACACACACACACACACACACACACACACACACACACACACACACACACACACACACACACACACACACACACACACACACACACACACACACACACACACACACACACCTTACTCAGAAGGTGTAGAGCAGCTATGGTCCTAGAGGTGAGAGGAGAGGAGAGGAAAGGAGAGGAGAGGAGAGGATTTCTGACCTGATATTATCTTCAAAGATTTGGCTGCAGGCTCGACACTTGAAGAGAAAGGATTTGGCCATGGTAGCCTCTGGTCCTCTGAGGAACGCGTTGCCATCAGACTCTCCATAGTAAAACTGATCCACAGTCATCACCAGCTTAGTACCAGAACCCGGGTCACTGACAGATAGTGCGGGCTGGGCAGCGGGGGCCACTGGGGCTGGGGGGGTCACTAGGGCCCGGGGATTCACTGCTGCAGGGGGGTTCACTAGTGCAGGGGTGTTCACTAGTGCAGGGGGGTTTGAGCTGGCCAGATCAGGACAGCAAAACTGCAGAGAGACAGGAGACACCATAGAAGCTCATTTTGACAAGCAGTCACACTCATCACAACACACGTTTATATATAAATAACTTTCCCAAACCCATATCCAGATAAACACACAATTTCATATAAATAAGTCTCCCAAACCCATATCCAGATAAACACACCATTTCAAAGCAAGCTGTACCCTTTCCTGTCCAACACAATGACCCTTCAACCCAAACAGAGAGCCGCAGGTTACTCAGTGGAGGTGGTGGTTCAGCATCTCCCTTCCTGTCTAATGGAGTCAGACTTACACACATGTGTCCCTGCAGGGCGGCCAGCATCTTAAAGCGAGCTCCACACCGGGGACATGAGCCGCTGGGGAAGCTGCTGGGGGGGGCTGGAGACGAAGCAGACATTCCCCCGCCACCTATTACATCTATTCCATTTGAATGAACTTCTGGGTTAAGCATGTAACGGTATGCAGCTGACTCTGAACATCCTAATAAGCAAATGTTATGATGCCAATATAAGTATGTTGTTAAGGATTAGTGTTGCCAGCTGTCAGTGTGAGTGAGTGAATGAGTGAGTGAGTTTGTGAGTGACTGAGGCAGTGAGGCTTACCGTTAACGCTGCCTGGTGCAGACGATGGCTGGCTGGGTCTGATGACGGGAACAGAGGAAGGTGTGCCCTGACCAAGCAGCTTCAACTTCAGCATCTTTGCCACTGTGTTAGCTACGGAACCAAACACGCTGCGTTAGCTACGGAACCAAACACGCTGCGTTAGCTACGGAACCAAACACGCTGCGTTAGCTATGGAACCAAACACGCTGCGTTAGCTACGGAACCAAACACGCTGCGTTAGCTACGGAACCAAACACGCTGCGTTAGCTACGGAACCAAACACGCTGCGTTAGCTACGGAACCAAACACGCTGCGTTAACTATGGAACCAAACCCTGTGTTAGCTATGGAACCAAACCCTGTGTTAGCAATGGAACTAAACACGCTGCGTTAGCTATGGAACCAAACCCTGTGTTAGCTATGGAACCAAACACGCTGCGTTAGCTATGGAACCAAACCCTGTGTTAGCTATGGAACCAAACCCTGTGTTAGCTATGGAACCAAACCCTGTGTTAGCTATGGAACCAAACACGCTGCGTTAGCTATGGAACCAAACACGCTGCGTTAGCTATGGAACCAAACACGCTGCGTTAGCTATGGAACCAAACACGCTGCGTTAGCTATGGAACCAAACACGCTGCGTTAGCTATGGAACCAAACACGCTGCGTTAGCTATGGAACCAAACTCTGTGTTAGCTATGGAACCAAAAACGCTGCGTTAGCTATGGAACCAAACCCTGTGTTAGCTATGGAAGAGGGTGCTCATGTGAAGCTGCCAGTGCAGTGCACTAAGACAAAATGGCCAGTATTAACAAGGGAAGAAAAACTGAAGGCTGATGTAAGTATAAGTAATAATAATAATAATAATAATTCATAATTCATTTTAGAGTAGAGGGCACTTTTCATTTACGGTTTCATGGTTCAGTGAGATGGCAGGGTGGTTTGTATTTATACAAGTAGCGTACTGTTAGTGCTGCCAGCCGCAGATGTGTGTATGTTAGTGTGTGTGTGTGTGTGTGTGTGTGTGTGTGTGTGTGTGTGTGTGTGTGTGTGTGTGTGAGCTCACCAGGGTGGTGTAGGCGCGAGGCCAGGATGGGAGTAGTGGAGGCCCGTGGCCCCATGGTTCCCGTTGCCGAGGGCGTGGCCAGGGGGATGGTTAGCGTAGCCGGGATCTGGACGGTGGCGTAGCTAGCGCTGGGCGGGGCATGGGCAGGAGGGGCCAGCTGTACCACCCTGGGCTGGGAGAGGAGCTGAGGTTTGGGTTGGGAGGGAGGAGGGACCAGGGGGGGCTGTGAAGAGACTCCTCCTCCTAACGGAACACACACGAGGCCTACAGTCAGTGCTGCAATATGATAAGCTCTCACACAATGTGTCAGTCAGGGTTAGGGTTAGGGTTAGGGTCAGGGGTTAGGGTTACCTGTGAGCAGAGTGACCGGCTGCAGGCTCTGACCTGGCTGGACGTTCACCACAAACTGAGGGAAGGAGTTCTGGGGGGGCTGACCCCGCACGGAGAATCCCTGCAGAAACAGACAGGGTTCACGCACACACACACACACACACACACACACACACACACACACACACGCACACACACACACACACACACACACACACACACACACACGCACGGAGTCACCCTACATCTGACCTCATTGAACAAGAACAGCATATTTCTATATTTGTTTACTTAAAGAGACATATTTTCCCAGGTTTGATTTCATGTATAAAAACATGAGCGATCATTAACATTGTGGACACCAGGAGGCACTACACAGTCAGATAGAGAGGAAGAGGAAGAGTCACCTGGGCAGTGAGGAAGATGGGTTGGTTGGAAGCAGGGCTACCAGCAGTGGGCAGGAGGAAGGCTCCCCCGGGGGTCTGGGTCAGGATAAGCTGCTGGCCGTGGCTCAGAGCGCTGGGCATTAGCCTGGGAACTGAGGAAGAGGAGGAGGAGGAGGAGGAGATCCCATGGTGCAGAGTGGGCACTGAAGAGGAGGAGGTGGTCCCATAGTGAAGATGGGGCACTGAGGACATGGAGGTCCCAAGGTGCAGACTAGTTACTGAGGAGGAGGAGATCCCATGGTGCAGGCTGGGCACTGAGGAGGAGGAGGAGGAGGAGATCCCATGGTGCAGGCTGGGCACTGAGGAGGAGGAGGAGGAGGAGATCCCATGGTGCAGGCTGGGCACTGAGGAGGAGGAGGAGATCCCATGGTGCAGGCTGGGCACTGAGGAGGAGGAGGAGGAGATCCCATGGTGCAGACTAGGCACTGAGGAGGAGGAGGAGATCCCATGGTGCAGGCTGGGCACTGAGGAGGAGGAGGAGAGCCCATGGTGCAGACTGGGCACTGAGGAGGAGGAGGAGGAGATCCCATGGTGCAGACTAGGTACTGAGGAGGAGGAGGAGGAGGTCCCATGGTGCAGACTAGGTACTGAGGAGGAGCTGGAGGAGGTGATCCTATAGTGAAGGCGGGGCACTGAGGAGGAGGAGGTCCCTTGGTGCAGACTAGGCACTGAGGAGGAGGAGGAGGAGATCCCATGGTGCAGACTAGGTACTGAGGAGGAGGAGGAGATGCCATGGTGAAGGCGAGGCACTGAGGAGGAGGAGGAGGAGGAGATCCCGTGGTGTACACTGATTACTGAGTGGGTAGTGTGGGCCTTAGACTGGAGTAACTTCACAGAACCTTAGAGAGAAACACAGCAGGATGTAGTTTACCGAGCTTAGAGAGTTACAGAACAGGATGTAGTTTACAGATTAGTTTAACCAATTAGCTAACTGATATTTAATTGACAGACTTTTAGTTACTTTCAGATTTAGTTACCTTGACTTTAAGTTAGCCCTGAAACAACTATTTGCTTGTACAATTAGAACATTCAGTCTATCAATGTTCATACACCAACGAAGAGATGACGCTCCTCACCATCATCAGAGCGAGCTCCCGCAAGCTGGAGGCTGGCTGAGGCAGACGGCATTCTGGGAGGAGGAGGCCGACTGTAAGACGTTGCCGGTGATGGCGATGGAATAAAGACTGGGAGATAAAGAAAAACAAACAATGCAGGATGTGAAAGCAGTAAGCATGGACAGCATGCCCAGGGCCTGCCAGAGAAGCAGTGTGCTGGAGCAACACTGATACAGGAGCGGTGAGGCTCTCTCAGCATCACACACGTTCTATCTGGCTGACTCAGCATCATATACGTTCTATCTGGCTGACTCAGCATCAACAATGCTCCCTTCTGATAATGACAGGGCCAACTGTTCTGCGTAAGCCACTGGATAATATATGGTCATTGTACAGATCTTAGCACAAAATCAGGAACACAAAATAAAAATGAATGTTTTGTGTCAAACGGTCTGCTGGAAACGCTCACCGTTGTTGGGCTCCAGGAAGTCGAATTCTTCCTCCTCCACGTCATCGTCCACCTGTTGCCATGGCTCCAGCTCCTCCTCCTCACACTCCATAAACAGGCCCTCATCCATCGTCCTGTACAGGTAACAGGTGTGGTGTAGGTACACTATTACAAACAAACTCAACAGTGCAGCTCGTAGCTACCTCTACTCTCCTCTCCCTGTTCTACCCCAGGACTGCGTACGGTGGTTGTAACGTACACATGCGATCGTTACATGTCGACACTAACACTCAGGCCAACTGTTCTGTCTTTATCTACAGTTCTGCACACCTCACCACTACACTACACTACACTACACTACACCAAGCAACCCCACATAACCAGCTAAAATATGCTTAGAAGGTCGACCAATTAGCAAACATTTGAAACAAACTTTTGAAGTTATACGCAGACACGGTTACGGTTCTTACAGATGGCCGATAAAGGTAAACCTTAACAAAAACAACGTAGGTTTAAGTCGCAGAGCTCTGTCCACCGAGCGATCATTTGCCTTAAGTTAAATTTTCTTGTCCCTCTCTCAACCACAGTCACTCTTATTTTTCCACTAAGAGTTTTTGAATTTTCATAAAGGGTAAAGCACAACTGTATCCCATCTCACACTGACATCGTTCTGCTCCAACTTTGGTAAGGAACTTTCCTTTACTGCAAAGCAAATATTGTTCCGTACAGCTTAGAATTTTGAACATTAAGTTTTATCAAGAACAATTATTTGTTTTTCAAAAATTTTAAAACAGTAAGATGAAGTGTTGAGTGGGAAATGGTTTAGCATTGCCAAATGACATGCGAGCAAAAATAGGCTACATACCGCATCTTATGTTACAGGTTAAATTCAATTCATATAGATTTTTAGATCGACGTCCAGCAGCTATCACACTGATCAGATGACTAGAAATTCTGTATGTAAATGGTTGCACCCACCCATGCCTGGCTGTTATGTAAACCAATCCTTACAAGATGGTGAGACGTCTGAGTTCATTCCATTGACTTCAAATCCTAGATTCTAGCCTACTATATTTTTAACTGATCATGCAATGGGATAGCCATTTGGCACATTGCATTGAAAAGTGTAGGACGACCCATCATACAAGATGTTTAAATTCATTTGAAAATGCTCAAATTAATCCATGAATCCTATTTAAAATTTAAAGAATAAAACGTTCTCACACAGAAATAATGACAAACAGACGAACTGGCGAAAGAAAATAGTTCCCCTGCATTCAGAGCTGGAACTTCCTCTTTCTGATCAAAATGCATAAATGCTATAAGTGAAGACCGATAAACAGTTGCCAACCATCCTAGAAACATATTTTTTAAAACATAAAAAAACCACCTGAAAGCCAGTAACGTGCGTTAAAACGCAGTCCTTCTCTAACGCGTAAAGATACAACAGGCGCGCATATTTTTGAGTACTTTAGCCATTTATGCAAAATGGTCAGTTTTTCTCAGAATGCAACTTTAAACAGCACGTAGGTAAGAACTAGCATAGTTAAATTCAAATTAAAGTTATCATCTTACCCGTTGTCAATCTAAATTGAGTATAGGCCTATATATAAAGAAATTAACACGTAAGATTTTTTGTCGCGGTAGAATCCATTACATGCATTGTTGTGTCGGAAGAGGCGGAGTTTATATTTCTCGAACAGACTGCATTGGACGAGATGAACCTTCTCATCACTTCCGTTTTACCAGCGCCATTCTGACTGGCTCTCATGGAAAGAAGCGCCACGAAGGCGGAGCAACATTTCAGGAAGTATTCATGTCACAAAATCTGCGGGTACTAAAATGCTTTTAGAAAAGCAAATTATTTGGACTTTCTATTTAAAATACTTTTATTTATAGTTGCTATACAACATTGAATGTAACTGAATAATAAATGCCAGTCTGACATAGTGCCCATTATGGCATGCTAATATTGAAAAGGGATACGAGTTCAAATCAGATATGTTATTGGTATGTCTGAGACGATTTTGTCCGACTATTTCAAAAATAGTGCCTCTTGTGGTAAACAAGTAGAACTGCTTCGCCGATGAAGCTCTTTTTGCCTTGAACTATTAAATTAACATAACATTGTGAATAATACCTTTTTACATTTTTATTACCACAATTGAGATTGTGACTCATGCATCCAATGGGCCAAGGGTGAGGGGTAGAGAGCAGGAAAAAATGTTTTACATTTTCAGGGAAAATAAATAAAAATGTTGGCCTATCTACAAAAAATAAAAAAGCCTCAATCTGGATTATTTGGGTCCTGGTCTTCAGTTCTGATTGCAAAGGCTACAATTTTAAGAGAAAGCTCATAATTGTGTTTAGGTTTTCTCTGACTATATGAATGCATTGAACTGGGTGAGAACAACTGGGTAAGTGAGTAGCTGTAACGGTCACGGTTCGTTCGTTATATAGAGGTAGCAGGACTAAACATAGCCTAGGTAATAACCACAACAAAGTACGTAACTATTTCCAGAAGTTTACATTGTAAACTATATACGGTAAACATAACAAATCACGTCCTAACAAATGTAAGGTATTTGGAAGTCATCTTAATTTGCATTATAATGGAAAAGTCATATTTGCGTTAGCCTCCCACAGCCAAATTAGCTGGCCGCTTTGTTGCGTTGCTCGTGTCCTGAATAGTCAAGCATATTCACAAGTCAATGCGTGGGAGTGTATAGGCGGAAGAGGGTTGCCTGGATACACTGATGTTGTTTGGTTGGCTATAATTGTGGATAGATTAAACCATAGTCTCTAGTCTAGTCATTCCTCTGTCAAATTTTGCGCTTCAGATACCAACGAATGTTGCCCTTTGATGGTGGCCTGTCCTATCTAATATTTCAAAATGTTGGGGCGGTACAGGTAGAGGCAGTGCCGCCGGTAGGCGGCAACAGCCTGTCCGATCTGTCATGAGTTTGGGGTAGTCAGTAGAGGTGGACTGGTGGGCGGTACAGATGGCTCGTCTAGTACGCTGCCACAGACTGCACCGGGTGTTTAAAGCGCATTGTGCTGGATATGTGAGCCACTATCTAGCGTAATCGCTTGGTAATCTGCAGACCGACGTTAATTCCCTTTTTAAGTTGCTTAGACCTATTCATAGCGTCGCTACAGGACCATCCCATCCAACAAAACATTAATTAAACGAAAGAAGAACTAAAGACGGCAATTCGGTCCGGTGGTTCGGTGCCGATGGAGAATATTTGGGATAAAGTTGACTTGTCGGCGCTGTCAATGTATGGCGCTGTCATCGTCGTGTCACTGATCGGTGAGTATATCGGCCTTTGTGGCTCGTCTGTTTGTCTCGTTGGGATAACAAAATAGACTGAATGGCGACCTAATTAGAATCTGCACATCTTTACGTGTAGTGCAAACAAAACAAACAAACAAACAAACAAACAACAAAACGCGTACCCTATGGCCCACATCCCTATTGTGAGATTTCAATAGGTCTTAAATCTGTGTGATTTATTATTTCGTTTACAGTCAACCAAATTGTTAGTCAAGTAGTTCTAAACAACTTATTTGGAGACATTTTTAAAGGCTTTTGGGCTTCTGGTGAAAATGTAAGTTTTAATATTTTCAGATTTAGTTTATTTTTCCGGTCTGTGTTTTATTGTTACATATTTTTGTTACTTATTATATTGCAATCATGGAAGCATTTACTTTCGTAACAAAGCATTTACTTTCTTAAAGGCTTTTCAAAATGTGAGTTGCTTTTACTATGGCTTGGCTAATAGTCTTTTTCACAATAGATTTCTCTCCAAGTTCAATGAGCCATTCTAGGAAAACTGGATTCTTTATTACTTTATTACAGTGAACGTACACTGGCGCCATGGTGATGGGGGTAGGGATAGGGACTCAATGCATATACTTTGTAACAGCCTGTTGTTTAAACCCCCCCCCCCCCCTCCCCTCCCCTCCCCAGGCATAGTTCTGCTGAGGAAATGGATTGCCGGTGGCGTGTGTCGTTGTTCTGTCCGTTTGGATGGCAAGACAGTTGTGATCACTGGTGCCAACACGGGCATCGGCAAGGAGACGTCTCAAGACATGGCACGCAGAGGTAGAGGAGAGCAAGTGTGTGTGCTCGCGTGTGTCCCTAGTGGATTATGCCTGGCATGGACCCACTTGTCAAGGCCAGTCCAACTCTATCAGGTCCAGCAGAGCAAACAGTGGCACTGGATCAGCCAGTATCTATAGATCTATATCTAAATATTACATCACTGTCCAACTGGACAACCATAGATATTACACTACTAGATATCCAATGTAGACAACCATAGATATTACGCTACTAGATATCCACTGTACTCATAGACAACCATAGATATTACACTACTAGAAATCCACTGTCCTAAATGACTACCACATATATTACACTACTAGATATCCAATGTACTTATAGACAACCATAGATATTACACTACTAGATATTGTAAGGGATTGATTTATTGATTGTTATTGCATTAACGATTAATATCCACTGTCCTAAAAAACAACCATATATATTAATATCCACGGTACTACACTAGCTTACTAACCAATGATGCGATCAGCGATTTTGTAGATGATGTGCTGAGTGATAGGGAGCCAGCTCAAGCCTGGTTTATACTTCTGCGAAGCAGCACATAAACAGCTCTGCGTAGCTTCGAAGATCAGGGGTTTCTGGGAAAGCGTAGCTCACCGAGGCCCGCCGACGCGTTGACGGGGAGTCCTCCCAAATCGTAACAGCCCGTCGCGCGAAGCGTCTTCTCAGTGCATCAAACACTCGCTGATTGGTTGAGCAGGGTAGGAAGCAAGTAGATGTTCGGTCGTATTTTGGCTGTCCCCAAACAAATTAAAACGTAGATGACACAATGAACTGGAGCAGATAGGCTGATTTTCAATTCGAATCATAGTAGTGGTTTTCTATGCACTTAGCTTGTACATAGTATAGCCTATTTATATAGGCTAGGCTATATGTTACAACTGTTTTCTGTATTGTTTGATAAACTGTATACGAATATATTGTACAGCACTTTGGTCAGCTCTGCTTGTTTGAAACGTTTTCTATAAATAAACTTGATTTGATTTGATATAAGAAAATATGAAAAGCACTGAGCAACCTTTGACACTGCCACCTAGTGGGCCCGTTAAACTTACGTTGAAGTATGTAGGCAAACTACTGTGCGAACGTAAGCGCCAAATTAACGTTTACATTCGCTAACGCGATCACGCAGAAGTATAAACCAGGCTTCAGAGGGTTTGGTTGAGGTGAGGAGATGAGCAGCCGAGTTTGAACCAGTTGGAGTTTATGGAGGGAGGTTGCACTGATGCCAAAGAAAAGGGAACAGCAGTAATCAAGACGGGAGAAAATGAATGAGTGAATGAGTGTGGCAGCTGCATGATGGGATATGTAGTATATACTGCGTTTACTGTTCCTGTTTGAAATTACACACAGTAGCAAAACATGTTGTTGTTGTTATCAATGTTGTCATTGTGGTTGTTGTTGTTGTTCAGGGGCGAGGGTCCTGATGGCGTGCCGGGACCTGACGCGTGCGGAGCGTGCAGCGGAAGAGATCCGGCGTCGTACGGGGAACGGGAATGTGGTGGTGAGACACCTGGACCTCGCCTCGCTCTACTCCGTGCGGGAGTTTACCAAGGAGTTTGTGGCCACGGAGGATCGGCTGGACATCCTCATCAACAACGCTGGTGGGTGTCCTCATCATCATCATCCTCATCAACAACGCTGGTGGGCGTCGCCTGCTCTGCCTCCTCCACTCACTACAGGAACAACAGTCATCTAAGACTGGAACAGGCTGTCTGCACTCTAACTGTTAGTTTATCAAATCACTGCAAAGCTTTGTCCTTCTGAAGGATGCTTTTTAGTAGCTTGGCCTGATGTGTGTATTCCTAATGTTAGTTTAACAAGGTGTGTGTTTGTATTATGGGTTTAACTGGGTGTGTGTATGTGTTGTTATTCTAACTGGTGGGTTTAAATCAGTGTGTGGTTGTGTTCCCGTGTCTTAGGGGGTGATGATGTGTTGTTAGTGTAGCTGGTTAGTTTAATACAGTGTGTGGTGGTTGTGTTGCTAGGGGTGATGATGTGTTGTTACAGTGTGTGGGGGTTGTGTTGCTAGGGGTGATGATGTGTTGTTACAGTGTGTGTGGTTGTGTTGCTAGGGGTGATGATCTGTTGTTACAGTGTGTGGGGGTTGTGTTGCTAGGGGTGATGATGTGTTGTTACAGTGTGTGGTGGTTGTGTTGCCAAGGGTGATGATCTGTCGTTACAGTGTGTGTGGTTGTGTTGCTAGGGGTGATGATGTGTTGTTACAGTGTGTGGTGGTTGTGTTGCTAAGGGTGATGATCTGTCGTTACAGTGTGTGTGGTTGTGTTGCTAGGGGTGAAGATCTGTTGTTACAGTGTGTGTGGTTGTGTTGCTAAGGGTGATGATCTGTTGTTACAGTGTGTGGTGGTTGTGTTGCTAAGGGTGATGATCTGTTGTTACAGTGTGTGGTGGTTGTGTTGCTAAGGGTGATGATCTGTTGTTACAGTGTGTGGTGGTTGTGTTGCTAAGGGTGATGATTTGTTTGTTACAGTGTGTGATGGTTGTGTTGCTAGGGGTGATGATGTGTCCAAAGTGGATGACTGAAGACGGCTTTG
>JAPMUY010002768.1:140000-162500 GCA_026901105.3 Galaxias olidus
CGGTGTATTGTGTGAAATTACGTACATAGCGAACGCAATCTAAGTCGGGAGAGCTGGTGACAGTCCTAAAAACAGCCACGATGAAGAAGAACAATTCTGCCAAACGGGTAAATTCTTATGGAATCTAACTGGTGAAGCTTTTGTATTTAACGTAATTTACTGCACAGCAGCAAGGTCGCCTCTACAAGCTACTTGATAGCTGACGGACTTGGTTTCATTGTAGCTTTGCCTCCGGCTCTAGAGATGTGCCATAGTCTGTATTTTTGTTTGCCTAATGCTATTTAGACATGCATCGTAAAGATAGTTGGTTCTGCTGTAAAAGAGACATGGTCTCAGACGGTTACCCCTGTACACATAAATTAAATAATACACAATAGTAGTTAATGTTGATATACTTTTTAGTGCACAGCCTAAACAGCATCTCCGACTGTCTTGCCATTATTCACTTTTGAAAGCACGGATCTACTAAGAGGCTAAATCTAATAGGGCTAGCAGTTAGGCTGCGTATAAAGTCCCCACATGTGTCCGTTATAAAGTGTTGATGCAGTCACCAAAAAGAGCTGGAGAGATGAACGGTGGCGCGAGGAATGTGACAGCATCTCCATGACAAAGAACCTCAACAAAACCCTCTCCTCTCCTTTCTGTTCCTGGGTGTGCTCCTTTTCAATCTAAATACGGGACTTTGCACTTTCTTATTTCTCTCAGTAACCGCCACCCTTTCTCCATTTTGTGTTCTCAAACGTGCAGGGGCCGCAGGACGCCAGCCAGCACCCCGCGCAGCCTGACAAAATAGGCTGGATTCGTAAATTTTGTGGCAAAGGAATATTTCGAGAGATCTGGAAGAACCGCTTTGTCATCCTGAAAGGGGACCAACTTTACATCTCAGAAAAAGAAGTGAGTGTAAATTGAAATAAATATACATATGTATTTTTACATGCCTCATCTAATGTCTCACCCAAAAACTTCCTGTTTTTTTATTAAAGTTTCAAGTCGACACTGTTACTATTTTTTCACAACATTTCTGTAATTGCAGTGCAGGTTATCAGACACAGTACAGCCCCGATGACAGGGTCCTGTAAGAATATGATGCTTCAGACAGGGTCCTGTAGGAATATGATGCTTCAGACAGCGTCCTGTAAGAATATGATGCTTCAGACAGCGTCCTGTAAGAATATGATGCTTCAGACAGCGTCCTGTAAGAATATGATGCTTCAGACAGGGTCCTGTAGGAATATGATGCTTCAGACAGGGTCCTGTAGGAATATGATGCTTCAGACAGGGTACTGTAAGAATATGATGCTTCAGACAGGGTCCTGTAGGAATATGATGCTTCAGACAGCGTCCTGTAGGAATATGATGCTTCAGACAGGGTACTGATAGAACATTCCCACATACAGGGTACTGATAGAGCATTCCCACATACAGGGTACTGATGGAGCATTCCCACATACAGGGTACAGTAAGAACATTCCCACATACAGGGTACTGATAGAGCATTCCCACATACAGGGTACTGATAGAGCATTCCCACATACAGGGTACTGTAAGAGCATTCCCACATACAGGGTACTGATGGAGCATTCCCACATACAGGGTACAGTAAGAACATTCCCACATACAGGGTACTGTAAGAGCATTCCCACATAGTGGGTACTGTCAGAGCATTCCCACATACAGGGTACTGATGGAGCATTCCCAAATACAGGGTACAGTAAGAACATTCCCACATACAGGGTACTGTAAGAGCATTCCCACATAGTGGGTACTGTCAGAGCAGGCTGTGAGAGCAACAGCAGTAGAAGGAGATTGTCAGCCTGTTGCACATAACAACGTTTTTGTGTTCTCATGTCTATTTAAGGAAGTCTGTGGTGTTCTATTCTGAAGAGCAGCCAGTCACACAGTCTTTCTCTCAACTTCATCTCTCTCTCTCTTTCTCCTCTTAAAATGGCTGTCCTTTAGCACGTTATATCAAAATGGCTGTCCTTTACCACGTTATATTGTGTCCACCACGCTCAGACTGCCTCCCCCCGTACCCTGACCCTAGATGATCTACGCTCAGACTGCCCTCCCCGTACCCTGACCCTAGATGATCTACGCTCAGACTGCCCTCCCCCATACCCTGACCCTAGATGATCTACGCTCAGACTGCCCCCCCCCCCGTACCCTGACCCTAGATGATCTACGCTCAGACTGCCTCCCCCCGTACCCTGACCCTAGATGATCCAGGCTCAGACTGCCCTCCCCCCGTACCCTGACCCTAGATGATCCACGCTCAGACTGCCCCCCCCCCCCCACGTCAGTGCTGACGGTACAATGACCCTAGATGATCGTAATGCAGGCCAGTGTTTCTTCTACTGTCTATCTGTGTGAACACAAAGTAACCGAGAGCTGACTGCGAAACAGCGTGGTGCCGTTGCCATATTAAGGATGGCGTTGCCATGGTGACAGCCGCTATGTGCTCCGTGCTAAGAGGTGACATCTGTCCTGTTGGCGTCACCGTGGCGATGCGATCATATGGGGCAGGTCCAGGAAGTGTTTCCATAGCAGAGAACAGTAGAAAATAATGATTATATTCATTCACTTTCCACAGAAGTTTTAATTACAAAGACACACACACACACACACACACACACACACACACACACACAGTGTACAGTGAGAGACAGGGAGAGGAGAGGGGAGAGGAGGAGAGGTGCATGTTTTTGCTCACAGAGCCGGCCGGGTGGTCGGGGTCAGAAGGGGCTTCCAGCAAGGACAGGGCTGACCTCAGTCTGTGAGGTAGATAGGGTTAGGGTTAGGGTTAGGCTTAGGCAGGGCTGACCTCAGTCTGTGAGGTAGATAGGGTTAGGGTTAGGGTTAGGCTTAGACAGGGCTGACCTCAGTCTGTGAGGTAGATAGGGTTAGGGTTAGGCAGGGTCAGGGTTAGGGTTAGGTGAGGTAGATAGGGTTAGGGTTAGGGTTAGGGTTAGGTTTAGCTCTGTGCCCTCAGGATAACACTGGGTTCCTTTGTTTAAAGGGTAGGCTATGCTCTAGGTTGTCTGGGTTAGGGTCAGGGTTAGGGTTAGGGTTAGGGTCAGGGTTAGGTTTAGCTCTGTGCCCTCAGGATAACACTGGGTTCCTTTGTTTAAAGGGTAGGCTATGCTCTAGGTTGTCTGGGTTAGGGTTAGGGTTAGGGTCAGGGTTAGGGTTAGCTCTGTGCCCTCAGGATATCACCGGGTTCCTTTGTTTAAAGGGTAGGCTATGCTCTAGGTTGTCTGGTTTGAAAAAACGTTGTGGTTCAGGTAAAATATGTTTAGGAATCTGTCCACATTCCAATAATAAATTAATCACAGCGTTTCCATGGCGTCATCAGAGCTCATTCTATAAATCCTGCTGATTTGATTGGCTGACAGGAAGGACCGAGTCAGCAGTCTCTGACAGTGTAGCGAGGGAGTCGCTATAGCGATAGTAAGGCTCTCTGACTAGGATGTAACATTAAAGCTGTGTCATGGAGGCCTTTCCAGTCTGTTGATGTTACAGGCTGT
The DNA here is from genome assembly GCA_026901105.3 of Galaxias olidus. Classification (NCBI taxonomy): domain Eukaryota; kingdom Metazoa; phylum Chordata; class Actinopteri; order Galaxiiformes; family Galaxiidae; genus Galaxias; species Galaxias olidus. The sequence goes on from JAPMUY010002768.1 coordinate 143,525, forward strand.
GTTGTGGAGGCCTTTGCATTCTGTTGATGTTACAGGCTGTGTCATGGAGGCCTTTCCAGTCTGTTGATGTTACAGGCTGTGTTGTGGAGGCCTTTCAATTCTGTTGGATGTTACAGGCTGTGTTGTGCGTTAGGGGAGGCACTCAGGAGTCTGGCTCTCTAGCGTAGCATGCTTCTCCGGTTTCACTGAGAGCAGTGCGGGGAGACTCTCGGCAGGCAGGCAGGCAGGCAGGCAGGTGGGCAGGCAGGCAGGCGGGCTGGCAGGCAGGCAGGCAGGCAGGCAGGCAGGCAGGCAGGCAGGCAGGCGGGCAGGCGGACAGGCGGACAGGCGGACAGAGAGAAGTAGTCTGTACTGCACTGAGACAGCTACACACTACAGATGACTTTGTAGTCTGTACTGCACTGAGACAGCTACACACTACAGATGACTTTGTAGTCTGTACTGCACTGAGACAGCTACACACTACAGATGACTTTGTAGTCTGTACTGCACTGAGACAGCTACACACTACAGATGACTTTGTAGTCTGTACTGCACTGAGACAGCTACACACTACAGATGACTTTGTAGTCTGTACTGCACTGAGAGACCGCTATACATCGAGCGCTACTCTTGTCTAACCCTTTTTTAATCTTACTGTTCTTTAGCTCTTTTTATAAAACATGAGACTACTGTTGGATTTTGGTTGCTGCTTTAAGCATGCAGGCTGACCACAATAGGGCGTACAGGCATAGCTACAGTATTCAACCAATCAGAGGGTTCCTCACAATATGAGAGGATTCATTAGAATAGAATATTGTGTGTTGTCTGCCTTCACATATGGTGGTGGTGGTGGTTGTGTTCTCGTTAGGCACGCATGGGGCCTTGCAGGTTTTCTATGTGCAGGTTTTCTATGTGCAGGTTTTCTATGTGGAGGTTTTCTATGTGGAGGTTTTCTATGTGCAGGTTTTCTATGTGCAGGTTTTCTATGTGCAGGTTTTCTATGTGGAGGTTTTCTATGTGCAGGTTATCTATGTGCAGGTTTTCTATGTGGAGATTTTCTATATGCAGATTTTCTATATGCAGGTTTTCTATGTGGAGGTTTTCTACATGCAGGTTTTCTATGTGCAGGTTTTCTATGTGGATATTTTCTATGTGGATGGTTTCTATGTGCAGGTTTTCTATGTGGGGGTTTTATTTAAGGACATTGAGACACTCTGCGGGGACTAGCTTCCTGTTTCTACGGCTCAGCCTTCTGCTTTGTGTGTCTGGGCTTGGGCTTGTGGTCACTAAATGTTCTGCTTCCTTCACACCATCACTCTGATGCCTTAAACACAGGCTCCTGCTGTTAACCCTTGACCTGTTTTCAGTACAGTCCTCTTGGGGTATATGTTAATCTGGGTGGCTCTGATGGACCAAGCATGAGGAAATCCATGTGCTTATTTCAGAAGTTAGTTTTATTTTTAATTTTTTTTGTACAGTGTATTTATTTATTTCAAGTTCTGACAATAATAAAGGTCTTGAGTAAGGAGAGAGAGAGAGAGAGAGAGAGACATAGAGAGACAGAGAGAGAGAGAGAGAGAGAGAGAGAGAGAGAGAGAGATGTCCTCTTAGTGTTTGGGAACGAGTAGGGGGTTACGGCAGAAATAACAGGTGTGTGACAGTGGCTGAACAGCCCAGCCCAGTACGGCACAGCCCAGCCCAGCCCAGCCCAGCCCAGCCCAGCCCAGCACAGCCCAGTACACTCTAACGTGAACGAACAATGAGACACCAGAACCAGGAGGGAAATGAGAATGATGGTTGTAGAGAAACAGAGTTTGAAAGTATTTTTTCTTTGTCAGAATTAGAGCTCTTACTACCCTCTCCTCTTCATGGAGTAACCTGTTTATTGAAGAATCATTAGGCAGTTATATAGTATGTCTCAATTCTGAGTGCTTGGTTAGCATTCCCTGGACTGACTTAAACCGCTCAAGAAAGAGAGAGTTTATCCTGCAGCAGCTCTTCTATAAACCTTATCCCCCTCGGTGCACTTTGCTCTGGTCCTGCAGGTCAGAGGGCTAACGTGCAGCTTCTCATAGGCGGCTGCATTCCCTTTCCCATGTTCCTCGTTTAACATCAGATTGGGATATAGCTGCTGGTGACTATGACATCAGACTGGGATATAGCTGCTGGTGATTATGACATCAGACTGGGATATAGCTGCTGGTGACTATGACATCAGACTGGGATATAGCTGCTGGTGACTATGACATCAGACTGGGATATAGCTGCTGGTGACTATGACATCAGACTGGGATATAGCTGCTGGTGATTATGACATCAGACTGGGATATAGCTGCTGGTGATTATGACATCAGACTGGGATATAGCTGCTGGTGATTGGCAGATTAATATCCAATGTCCAGCTTGACCTTTCAGCATGACCTCTGACCCAGCTCTGAGGGTAGGGGAGATGGGAGACCACTTTTTGAATGTGTGTTCTGAATGAATGCTCTAAGTCCATATCTCTGTCTCTCTCTTTAGTTCCATATTTCTTTTTCTCTGTGTGTCTTTAGTTCCATATCTCTGTGTGTCTTTAGTTCCATATCTCTGTCTCTGTGTGTCTTTAGTTCCATATCTCTCTGTGTCTTTAGTTCCATATCTCTGTCTCTGTGTGTCTTTAGTTCCATATCTCTCTGTGTCTTTAGTTCCATATCTCTGTCTCTGTGTGTCTTTAGTTCCATATCTCTCTGTGTCTCTAGTTCCATATCTCTGTCTCTGTGTCTTTAGTTCCATATCTCTCTGTGTCTCTAGTTCCATATCTCTGTCTCTGTGTCTTTAGTTCCATATCTCTGTCTCTCTGTCTTTAGTTCCATATCTCTGTCTCTGTGTCTTTAGTTCCATATCTCTGTCTCTGTGTCTTTAGTTCCATATCTCTGTCTCTCTCTCTGTGTGTGTGTGTGTGTGTGTGTGTGTGTGTGTGTCTGTGTCTGTGTCTGTGTCTGTGTGTGTATCAGCTAGTCCTAGGTGTCTCAGTGTAACAGGGGTGTGTGTTGTGTGTTGTGTGTGTGTGTGTGTGTGTGTGTGTGTGTGTGTGTGTGTGTGTGTGTGTGTGCACATGTGTGTGTGCGCGTGTGCGCGTGTGTGCGTGTGTGCCAGTGTGCCAGCTAGTCCTAGTGTGTTTCCAGGGTAATAGGAACGGCTGTCTAAATGAAGAGCGGATGGGTGCTTGTTACCATGCCAACCTGTAGAAAAGCCATCTCTGCATGGCACGGGGAAGACCATGAAGTCTCTCGCTCTGCACATCCCCTCTGTCGCTGTGGGCAACCCGTCAACACATGGCTCCGACAGGGCGCTGAATGCCAAGTGTGTCTGGGGCTAGAACCAGTCTGAATAAAGACCTACAGTCTGAATAAAGACCTACAGTCTGAATAAAGACCTACAGTCTGAATAAAGACCTACAGTCTGAATAAAGACCTACAGTCTGAATAAAGACTCAACAGTCTGAATAAAGACCTACAGTCTGAATAAAGACCTACAGTCTGAATAAAGACCTACAGTCTGAATAAAGACCTACAGTCTGAATAAAGACTCAACAGTCTGAATAAAGACCTACAGTCTGAATAAAGACCTACAGTCTGAATAAAGACTCAACAGTTTGAATAAAGACCTACAGTCTTAATAAAGACCTACAGTCTGAATAAAGACCTACAGTCTGAATAAAGATCAACAGTCTGAATAAAGACCTACAGTCTGAATAAAGACCTACAGTCTGAATAAAGATCAACAGTCTGAATAAAGACCTACAGTCTGAATAAAGACCTACAGTCTGAATAAAGACCTACAGTCTGAATAAAGACTCAACAGTCTGAATAAAGACCTACAGTCTGAATAAAGACTCAACAGTCTGAATAAAGACCTACAGTCTGAATAAAGACCTACAGTCTGAATAAAGACTCAACCGCGTGGTCTATTTGCACAACACTTTAAAAACGGAAGAGATCTTCCTTATTTACAGAAGTGGGTGATTGTGGTCTATGCAAACGCCTACAGATCAGCTGTTTGATGTCATCATGGCCCGCTGGACATGGGAGCACACACAGACAATCTTCGTCTTCATCATCATCATCATCATCACCGTTGAGCAGCACTGTGGATGAGGATCAGAGGTGCTTTATGCTATCAGACCGCCCAGAAGCTAAATAAGAAAACCACCTACCATACCAGCCAGACCACGCCCATGTCCTTCCTCAAACCTTAAAGGGATAGTTCACCAAACCTAGAGGAGGATGTCCTTACTGAAACCTTAAAGGGACAGTTCACCAAACCTAGAGGAGGATGTCCTTACTGAAACCTTAAAGGGACAGTTCACCAAACCTAGAGGAGGATGTCCTTACTGAAACCTTAAAGGGACAGTTCACTAAACCTAGAGGAGGATGTCCTTACTGAAACATTAAAGTCACACAGAGGGGTCTTATCAAATATGCATGACCCAGCAGAACCAGCATTCTGACTGAGCCAGCATTCTGACAGAACCAGTATTCTGAGAGAACCAGCATTCTGACAGAACCAGCAGAACCAGTATTCTGAGAGAACCAGCATTCTGACAGAACCAGCAGAACCAGCATTCTGACAGAGCCAGCATTCTGACAGAACCAGCAGAACCAGTATTCTGACAGAGCCAGCAGAACCAGCATTCTGACAGAACCAGCATTCTGACAGAACCAGCAGAACCAGTATTCTGACAGAGCCAGCAGAACCAGTATTCTGACAGAGCCAACTTTCTTACAGAACCAGTATTCTGACAGAACCAGCAGGTCACTGTTTCTTGTCTAAATCAGAGAGGGGTGAAAGGTCACTATCTCCGGTCTAAATCACTTTGAAAGGATTTCAGGAATTGCTCTCCTGTCGTTTGTGACAGCAGAGATGTAGTCATGGTGACGAGCACCCCTCTGTTCTCTGGTTGGTCAGGGTGAAGCAGTGGTTTGAGTAGTGCTCTCTGGTTGGTCAGGGTGAAGCAGTAGTTTGCGTAGTGTTCTCTGGTTGGTCAGGGTGAAGCAGTGGTTTGAGTAGTGCTCTCTGGTTGGTCAGGGTGAAGCAGTAGTTTGAGTAGTGCTCTCTGGTTGGTCAGGGTGAAGCAGTAGTTTGCGTAGTGCTCTCTGGTTGGTCAGGGTGAAGCAGTGGTTTGAGTAGTGTTCTCTGGTTGGTCAGGGTGAAGCAGTGGTTTGAGTAGTGCTCTCTGGTTGGTCAGGGTGAAGCAGTGGTTTGAGTAGTGTTCTCTGGTTGGTCAGGGTGAAGCAGTAGTTTGAGTAGTGCTCTCTGGTTGGTCAGGGTGAAGCAGTAGTTTGAGTAGTGCTCTCTGGTTGGTCAGGGTGAAGCAGTAGTTTGAGTAGTGCTCTCTGGTTGGTCAGGGTGAAGCAGTGGTTTGAGTAGTGCTCTCTGGTTGGTCAGGGTGAAGCAGTAGTTTGAGTAGTATTCGTAGTGTTTGTAGGTGGAAAATGACTCAACAGATCTGAATTGTTGTCCGCTTTCTCTGAGATTCTGTTTCTGCTTGCTCTGCAGACAGGGTTACCATCTTCAATCAAGTTTCCATCAGCAATTTCATAAAAACCAACATACACCCACATTTTATTATCTCGGTTAAATTAAGGTTTAATAAATAGCTGTTTATATACGTTGCTATGCCAGGCAGACAGTGACTGGGGCTAAAAGCTTCGAATGCTTTGAATGCAAGCGTGAGTTAGAAACAGAAAAGTCCATCATGTTGATGAAGTATATCTGCTGTTTGTGCCCTGCCTCGCGGCAAACGTAGTGTTTGAATGTCTTGTCATGTGAGGGCTGAACAATCTCCCGGTGCCATGTTTTCATTGAAGCGAGACAAACCCACGTTACATGCTGCGCCTGCGCGAGGCTAACTTTGGTTGATGCTATTTACGTGAGTTTTTCAAACCGGGGTTATCATCTTTGGACGGTTTTAATGATAATTAAAATTTAAACAGTAATACTAACCGTCAGGTGCTACTTTATGTATTTATGTATGAAGACAGGAATAGTACGTACGTGTGTGTGTGTGTGTGTGTGTGTGTGTGTGTGTGTGTGTGTGTGTGTGTGTGTGTGTGTGTGTGTGTGTGTGTGTGTGTGTGTAAAATGGAATCAGATAGTGCCGTCAGTTTAGGTGCTGTGTTGTGACAGAGTGTGCGTGTATGTTTATGTGTCAGTGTGAGGGGGTGGGCCCACAGCTGTGTGTCACACCTGCTGCCATAGACCTGACCCCTACTATGGGTCAAAGGTCACAGCTGTAAGAAGTGCTGACTGGCAAAGAGCAGCATGTCTCCTCCTCTGTTCTCAGTTAGGTGCTGGTTGTTTTCCTCTGAGAGCTAGGAGGGACTGTGGTGTGTGTGTGTGTGTGTGTGTGTTTGTGTGTGTGTGTGTGTGTGTGTGTGTGTGTGTGTGTGTGTGTGTGTGTGGAGGGAGGGGGGGGTCGGTGCGTCACACACACTAAGCCCCCGCTGACCTTAATCCAATTAACCCTGCGGCCGCCAGCCAGCGTGGAGACATCTCTGAGTCCTCTGTGTTAGGAGGAGGCACAGCTCTGAGTCCTCTGTGTTAGGAGGAGGCACAGCTCTCAGTCCTCTGTGTTAGGAGGAGGCACAGCTCTGAGTCCTCTGTGTTAGGAGGAGGCACAGCTCTGAGTCCTCTGTGTTAGGAGGAGGCACAGCTCTGAGTCCTCTGTGTTAGGAGGAGGCACAGCTCTGAGTCCTCTGTGTTAGGAGGACAGCTCTGAGTCCTCTCTGAGTCCTCTGTGTTAGGAGGAGGCACAGCTCTGTGTCCTCTGTGTTGGAGGTGTGCACAGCTCTGAGTCCTCTGTGTTTCACAGCTCTGAGTCCTCTGTGTTAGGAGGAGGCACAGCTCTGACCACGATTTGTTTTCAATGTTGTTGTTGAAGTGTGTGTGTGTGTGTGTGTGTGTGTGTGTGTGTGTGTGTGTGTGTGTGTGTGTGTGTGTGTGTGTGTGTGTGTGTGTGTGTGTGTGTGTGTGTGTGTGTGTGTGAGTGCGTGTCTTGACGTGTAATATGGAGGTAGGGGGGGATTAGAGGAATTAGTGTGTGTTTGTACTAGTTTTGAATATTGTTGTTGAAGTGTGTGTGTGTGTGTGTGTGTGTGTGTGTGTGTGTGTGTGTGTGTGTGTGTGTGTGTGTGTGTGTGTGTGTGTGTGCTGTTTAGGAGGGGAGGCGGCTCTGAGAGGAATTAGGGTGTGTTTGTACTAGTTTTAAATGTTGTTATTGAGGTGTGTGTGTGTTTTTACCAGGTCATATGAGGCTTAACACAGCAGCCCAACTGGAGAGGTGAAATCACGCACAGATCAGCTTGCGGCTGCTTTTCAGACTGGTTCCGATTTAGTTGGTCCAGAGTCTGTGGGGAGTCATGTGATCAATGGCCTTTGGAAGTAGAAAGCAGCAGGATCACTGATCCCAGATCTGCTCGACATGAGAACATGAATCATTCAGCAGCCACTGAACACATCTCTGAACACAAGCAACACAGAGGCCATGCTGTGTGTTCAGAGAGGACATAGGAATGTTCAGTAGTGTCTTTACTGAGACCATGCAGTGTGTTCAGATAGGACATGGGAATGTTCAACAGTGTCTTTACTGAGGCCATGCAGTGTGTTCAGAGAGGGCATGTGAATGTTCAGTTGTATCTTTACTGAGGCCATGCAGTGTGTTCAGAGAGGGCATGTGAACGTTCAGTTGTATCTTTACTGAGAGCGTGGAATTGCCTTCATGTTCTGTTCTTAAGAGGATTTGTGCAACGTTTATTACCTACTGCCTGTTGCTGTCTGTGAAGGATGTTCTCCCTCCAGCCAGGGGAAAAATTAAATGATAATCTAGAGATATGTTATAGGTGATAATCTATAGAAATGCTATAGGTGATAAAATTATGGATATGTTATAGATGATAATCTGTGGATATGTTATGTGGTGATAATCTTTGGATATGTTATAGATGATAATCTGTGGATATGTTACAGATGATAATCTGTGGATATGTTATGATATGTTATAGAGGATAATCTGTGGATATGTTACAGATGATAATCTGTGGATATGTTACAGATGATAATCTGTGGATATGTTATAGATGATAATCTGTGGATATGTTATAGATGATAATCTGTGGATATGTTATGATATGTTATAGAGGATAATCTGTGGATATGTTATGAGGTGATAATCTAGTGATCTGTGGTTATGTTCTCTTTCCAGGTGAAGGATGAGAGGAAGGCCCAGGAGGTGGTGGACCTGTCGGACTACGAGCGCTGTGAGGAGCTCCGTAAAGCCAAGAGCCGCAGCAAGAAGAACCACAGCAGGTTCACCCTTCTCCGCTGCAGGACCCCGGGAAACACAGTGTGTGACCCTGAACCTTATGTTGTTGCCCTGTGTTTCCATTTTGTTGTTGTTTGTGTGGCATGTTTTGTTGTGGCAGTTATGTTTTGCTATTGCTGTTGTTGTTGTTATTGTTGGTGATGAGGCTGGTGTTGTTGTTCTTGCTGAAGCTGGAGGCTGGGGTTATGTCATCACCGTGCGACATCAGTATGTCATCGACCAGAACAGGAAGACACATTGATTAGATTCCCGCTGGCGGCCCTTCTATGGATGGAACATGGCTGCAAAGTGACAGAGGCCTGTGACCATGGTCACCATGTTTAGGGATCTATGAGATTACTTTTGTATTGGTGTCTCCTCCTCCCTTTAAACTCCCAATTCAATTTCATTTCTTTCTCAGATTCTCAAATTCCATTAAATATCTTTCTTGTTTAAGTTCTCTTTTTCAGTCTTTTAGCAAAACAAAAATTGCTAAAAATGTTAGCTATGACGAGGTAGTATAACAATGTTACACAGCCGAATACGATTACAGGCAGAGAAGCATTACCTGTTAACAGGTGTGGCTAGATCAGTGGAATATTACACCTTAGAACCCCTCTGATCAGTGGAATATTACACCTTAGAACCCCTCTGATCAGTGGAATATTACACCTTAGAACCCCTCTGATCAGTGGAATATTACACATTAGAACCCCTCTGATCAGTGGAATATTACACCCTAGAACCCCTCTGATCAGTGGAATATTACACCTTAGAACCCCTCTGATCAGTGGAATATTACACCTTAGAACACTGATCAGTGGAATATTACACCTTAGAACCCCTCTGATCAGTGGAATATTACACCTTAGAACCCCTCTGATCAGTGGAATATTACACCCTAGAACCCCTCTGATCAGTGGAATATTACACCTTAGAACCCCTCTGATCAGTGGAATATTACACCTTAGAACACTGATCAGTGGAATATTACACCTTAGAACCCCTCTGATTAGTGGAATATTACACCTTAGAACCCCTCTGATCAGTGGAATATTACACCTTAGAACACTGATCAGTGGAATATTACACCTTAGAACCCTCTGATCAGTGGAATATTACACCTTAGAACCCTCTGATCAGTGGAATATTACACCTTAGAACCCCTCTTATCAGTGGAATATTACACCTTAGAACCCTCTGATCAGTGAAATATTACACCTTAGAACCCACAGAACATAGACACACTTGTGCATGCACGTAACGAGCATTGACCTGGAGCCTCAATGAGAAAAGATCACCATACGGCCATGTTGGGGTCTGTCTCTGTCTATCTGTGTGTGTGTGTGTGTGTGTGTGTGTGTGTGTGTCGACCTCTGGAAGGCATCTCTCCATATCTCTCTCTCTTATAACCCAGACTCTCGTTCTGTGTGTGTTTGTCATGATGTCTAACCCAGTCTGGTGTGTGTGTGTGTGTGTGTGTCCAGGCAAGTAACCTGGTGTTCCTGGCAGTCAGTCCGGAGGAGAAGGAATTATGGATCAGCGCCCTCAACGCTGCCATTACCAGAGCAAAGAACCGCATCCTGGACCAGGTCAGCCCTCTGCCCCCCTAGCCCTAGCCTTAACCCTGGACCAGGTCAGCCCTCTGCCCCCCTAGCCCTAGCCTTAACCCTGGACAAGGTCAGCCCTCTGCCCCCCTAGCCCTAGCCTTAACCCTGGACCAGGTCAGCCCTCTGCCCCCTAGTCCTAGCCTTAACCTGGAACAGGTCAACCCTCTGCCCCCCAAGCCCTAACTCTAACCCTGTACCCCTAGCCTTAACCCTGGACCAGGTCAGCCCTCTGCCCCCCTAGCTTAACCCTGGACCAGGTCAACAAAGTGCCCCCCGCCCTGCACTCTCCCCTTCTCTGGATCAAGAGGAGTCTGCTCTACATCTGGCAGTTAGGACGCTAGCGAGCTTATCAGAGGGCCAGCAGCATATGTTACTGCAGCCATAACAGATGACATGTCTGCAGAACAGACCAGAGCCTCTGTTTATCATCCTCCTCCTCCTCTTCATCCCCAGACTATCTGCTGTCCTCCGAGCTCTTATGCAATAACATGGCCTGCAGCGTGTCCACACAGAATCAATGATCGGGTCCTCTCTTTCTGTCTGACACAGACACACACACACACACACACTTATCTGATCCTCTCTCTACAGTCTCTCTCTCTCTCTGACACCAACTCAAACACACACACACACACACACGCACACACACACGCACAATTATCTGATCCTCTCTCTACAGTCTTTCTCTCTGACACAAACTCTCTCTCACACACACACACACACACACACACACACACAGAGAGAGACACTCAAAATTTTCTGATCGTCCCACACACACACAATGACAGTCAGTGTAGAACAGAATGTCCTTCATGGTGCGTTTGTTTCGTCCCCTCTCTGCTCCCAGGTGACCGTGGAGGATGAGAACCACTTGTCCCACCTGACCCGGGACCGAGCCAAGATCCCCCACAACCGCCGGCTGCCCACCAGGGGGCACCTTATGGCTGTGGTCAGTGTCCTACATATCAGCTACTAACTAACACATAAACTACTACAACCCGTAACCATAACTAACACATAATCTACTACAACCCCTAAGTCATAAGGGGCCACCTCATGGCCTGGTCAGTGTCCTACAACCAACACATCAACTACTAACAGATAAACTATTACACACCTAAACAACTAACACATAAACTACCAACACATAAACTACCAACACAAACTACCAACACATAAACTACCAACACAAACTACCAACACACAAACTACCAACACACAAACTACCAACACAAACTACCAACACACAAACTACCAACACACAAACTACCAACACAAACTACCAACACATAAACTACCAACACAAACTACCAACACATAAACTACCAACACATAAACTACCAACACATAAACTACCAACACATAAACTACCAACACAAACTACCAACACATAAACTACCAACACAAACTACCAACACACAAACTACCAACACATAAACTACCAACACAAACTACCAACACACAAACTACCAACACACAAACTACCAACACACAAACTACCAACACACAAACTACCAACACATGAACTACTAACACGTAAACTACCAACACACACACTACCAACACAAACTACCAACACACAAACTACCAACACACAAACTACCAACACACAAACTACCAACACACAAACTACCAACACATGAACTACTAACACGTAAACTACCAACACACACACTACCAACACAAACTACCAACACACAAACTACCAACACACAAACTACCAACACACAAACTACCAACAGACAAACTACCAACACACAAACTACCAACACACAAACTACCAACACACAAACTACCAACAGACAAACTACCAACACACAAACTACCAACACATAAACTACCAACACACAAACTACCAACACATAAACTACCAACATATGAACTACTACACACCTAAACAACTAACACATAAACTACCAACACAAACTACTACATGCCTAAAGAACTAACACATAAACTGCCAACACATAAACTACCAACACAAACTACCAACACATAAACTACCAACACATAAACAACTAACACATAAACTGCCAACACATACACTACCAACAGATAAACTACTAACACGTACAGTGCTGTGCAAATGTATTTGCCCCCTTACAGATACTTATTGTTTTTGCACATTTGTCACACTTAAATGTTTCAGATTATCAAACAAATTTTTATATCAGACAAAGATAACCTGAGTAAATACAAAAAGCTGTTTTTAAATGATGATTTCATTTATTAAGGGAAAAAAAGCTATCCAAACCAACCTGGCCTATGTGAAAAAGTAATTGCCCCCTAAACCTAATAACTGGTTGTGCCACCCTTGGCGGCAACAACTGCAATCAAGCGTTTGCGATACCTGGCAATGAGTCTTTCACATCGCTGTGGAGGAATTTTGGCCCACTCTTCTTTGCAGAATTGTTTTAATTCAGCCACATTGGAGGGTTTTTGAGCATGAACGGCCTGTTTAAGGTCATGCCACAGCATCTCAATCGGATTTAAGTCCGGACTTTAACTAGGCCACTCCAAAACCTTCATTTTGGGTTTTTTGAGCCATTCAGAGGTGGACTTGCTGGTGTGCTTCGTATCATTGTCCTGCTGCATAACCCAAGTGCGCTTGAGCTTAAGGTCACGAACTGATGGCCGGACATTCTCCTTCAGGATTTTCTGGTTGAGAGCAGAATTCATGGTTCCATCAATTTCGTCAAGTCGCCCAGGTTCTGAAGCAGCAAAGCAGCCCCAGACCATCACACTACCACCACCATGTTTGACTGTCGGTATGATGTTCTTTTCCTGAAATGCTGTGTTAGTTTTACGCCAGATGTAACGGGACGCACACCTTCCAAAAAGTTCCACCTTGACTCGTCAGTCCACAGAATATTTTCCCAAGTCTTGGGGATCATCAAGATGTTTTTTGGCAAATGTGAGACGGGCCTTTGAGTTCTTTTTGGTCAGCAGTGGTTTTCGCCTTGGAACTCTCCCATGGATACCATGTTTGCCCAGTCTCTTTCTTATTGTTGAATCATGAACACTGACCTTAACTGAGGCAAGTGAGGCCTGCGGTGCTTTAGATGTTGTTCTGGGTTCTTTTGTGACCTCCTGGATAAGTCGATGCGCTCTTGGAGTAATTTTGGTAGGCCGGCCACTCCTGGGAAGGTTCACCACTGTTTCATGTTTTCTCCATTTGTGGATAATGGCTCTCACTGTGGTTCGCTGGAGTCCCAAAGCCTTAGACATGGCTTTGTAACCCTTTCCAGACTGATAGATGTCAATGACTCTGTTTCTCATCTGTTCTTGAATTTCTTCAGATCGGGGCATGATGTGTTGCTTTTTGAGATCTTTTAGCCTACTTCATGTTGTCAGACAGGTTCTATTTAAGTGATTTCTTCATTCTACAGTTCTGACAGTAATCAGGCCTGGGTGTGGCTAGTGAAATTGAACTCAGCTTTCCAAAAAATATGGTTAATCACAGTTAATTCATGATTTAACAAGGGGGGGGCAATTACTTTTTTTCAGGGCCAGGTTGGTTTGGATAGCTTTTCCCCTTAATAAATGAAATCATCATTTAAATACAGCTTTTTGTATTGACTCAGGTTATCTTTGATATTAAAATTTGTTTGATGATCTGAAACATTTAAGTGTGACAAAAAAGCAAAAACAGAAGAAATATGTAAGGGGGCAAATACTTTTGCACAGCACTGTAAAATACCAACACATAAACTACTACACACCTAAACAACTAACACATAAACTACCAACATATGAACTACTACATGCCTAAAGAACTAACACATAAACTACCAACACATAAACTACTACATGCCTAAAGAACTAACACATAAACTAACACATAAACTACCAACACACACTACCAACACATAAACTACCAACACATAAACTACCAACACATAAACTACTAACACATAAACTACCAACACATAAACTACCAACACATAAACTACTAACAGATAAACTACTATACACCTAAACAACTAACACATAAACTACCAACACATAAACTACTACAAAGCTAAACAACTAACACATAAACTACCAACACATAAACAACTAACGCATAAACTACCAACACAAACTACCAACACATAAACTACTACACGCCTAAAGAACTCACACATAAACTACCAACACACAAACTACTACACACATATGAACTACTACACGCCTAAAGAACTCACACATAAACTACCAACACACAAACTACTACACACCTAAACAACTAACACATAAACTACCAACACATACACTACCAACAGATAAACCACTAGACACAAACTACTAACAGATAAACTACCAGACACAAACTACCAACAGATAAACTACTACATAAAAACTACCAACACATTAACTACTACTACACACATTAACAACTAGCACAGAAACTACCAACACATAAACTACTAACACATAAACTACTAACAAGTAAACTGCTTACTAACACATCTACTACTACTAAACACCTAAACTAACAAATAAACTATTACATACATAAACTACTACAAGCATCAACCACTAACGTACATCAACTGCTAACATACATCAACAACTAACACAAAGACTACTACACACCTAAACTACTAATAAACAAACAAGTTACTAACAAATAAACTATTACACACCTAAGCTACTACAAGCATCAACTACAAATGTACATCAACTGCTAACTAACACATCAACTACTACAAACATCAACTACTAACATACATACATACGTATACTTCTAAAATAACTATATGGCCATTTTCAAACTTCTACATAAACGAACTACTAACATTCCCTTTATGGTCAGTGTTAAAGTAAATGCATAGTAAACTATTTCCTTAAATAAATGACTATACTAAAGTATACCATCATTTTACAGTGAAGTAAATACATCATGCTCACACAGAACACACCAGCAGCACAAGAGGGCTGATGTTGATGTTGTTGTTGATGATGTTGTTGTTGTTGTTGTGGTGTTGCCAGGCCTCGTCCTCAGACGGCATGCTGACCTTAGATCTGATTCAGGAAGAAGATGCCCCCTCTTCCCTTAGACAGGAAGCCAGCCTCAACAACTTCCGGGTCAGCGTGGACAAAGCTGCACCGAGCCCAGACTGCCCACGTTCCAAAACGGACGGAGCTCTGTCAGCACTAGCGACCACAGCCGCTGAGGCTGCTGGGAAGTCCCACAGCCTGCCCAGGGAGACGGCGGTTGCGTGGGAGAAGGAGGAGAAGAGTCGCTGTGCCTCCATGGACCAGATTCTGTCTCCCTCCACGCCTCACGCCAATGGCCTCCCCCCATCTCCTGCCGCCCCCGCCACGCCCATCAGCCAGCTGCAGGAGCTGATTGGTCAGAAACTGGAGCGCACGCAGCAGCTCCTGAACGAGGTGCGGGGGGCGGACCAAGGGGAGAATGGGCGGAGTAAGGGGAGGGGCTCTCCGGGGGCGGCGCAGGCTGAGGCGGAGCGTCTTTTAAAAGAGGCGGAGACCACATGGGGCCACGCCCATGAAGTGTTAGAGGAAGTGAAGGAGCTGAGGGCGCTTTACCAGCAGTTAGACTCAACCTCCACAGGCTCCTCCTCTCTGTCTCCTGCCAAGCAGGTTCTGAACCGCAGGAGCATTCTGTGACCCGCCACAACCCCTGTCTGTCTGTCTGTTCGTCTGTCCGTCTGGCTCAATGGGACTATGGCTCAGTGCTGTGACTCTATGGGACTACGGCTCAGTGCTGTGACTCTATGTGACTATGTCTCAGTGCTGTGACTCTATGGGACTACGGCTCAGTGCTGTGACTCTATGTGACTATGGCTCAGTGCTGTGACTCTATGTGACTATGGCTCAGTGCTGTGACTATGGGACTATGGCTCAGTGCTGTGACTATGGGACTATGACTCAGTGCTGTGACTCTATGGGACTATGGCTCAGTGCTGTGACTCTATGGGACTATGGCTCAGTGCTGTGACTCTATGTGACTATGGCTCAGTGCTGTGACTCTATGGAACTATGGCTCAGTGCTGTGATTATGGGACTATGACTCAGTGCTGTGACTCTATGTGACTATGGCTCAGTGCTGTGACTCTATGGGACTATGGCTCAGTGCTGTGACTCTATGGGACTCTGACTCATTGCTGTGACTCTATGGTACTATGACTCATTGCTGTGACTATGTGACTATTCCACAGGGCTGTGCTCCAGGCCTTAGGATCGTGTCTCCAGCTTAGGGCTTGTACTCTGGTGATGTTTGGACCTCTGCCATTACAACTGCCCTGTTCCCAACTGAGGGACAAACAAGGTTCTAAATATGCATGGCGTTTTTTACAGGTAGAGAAACGACTCTTCAGGTGAATAGAAGTAAACGAAGCTGGCCTGAAATAACTTGGCATCAAAAAGTAAAATCAGTCTTTAACTATTTTGCTATGATTTCACTTATTAAAATAGTTTTCTAGGACTGCGTAACACTTGGTTAACAAAGTAAAAGTATATAATACCGATGCAATTAGTTCCCGTGTTGCCATGGTAACAGCCCCCCCCCCCGCTCATAGGGCTGGTCTGGTGTGTTAGCTTCCGTTCCATCACTATGGCGCTGCTAGTGACCTGACCTATCACTGGTCAATCCGAGTCACAACCAGGAACTCAGGGAGGAGAGGGGTCCAGGCCTCTAAATGGCTACTGTGGGAATGACATCAGTAGTGGGGCAGAGTCTGGGTGACAGACAGAGAAGAGATTGGAGAGCAGCTAAAGCTAAGGCCACCAATCATGGTAAACCCATAGAAAACAGTGTCATTAAGATTACGTTACAATTATTGGTATTTTTACTGATCCGTATGCAATGCTTTTGTAGGGGGAAGCCCTCTTTGTGGAACAGTAGGCTCCAATGTGAGGCTCCAATGTGAGGCTCCAATGTGAGGCTCCACGGGCGGTCGGTGGGACTGACTGTGAATATTGTGGAATATATATATATTATACCATATATGTATAGAAACCCTGAACCCAGCGTGCTCCCTGAGTCAGGTGGTTTAGGTGTAGTCTTCAGATTAGAGTCCAGGACAACGTGGGAGTAACAACCAGCTGGATGAGAGGCACACTGTGCCTGGAGAAACATCCAAAGACTTCACATGCTTTACGACTGTCTGCTGTCGCCATGACACCGCTCTCTGTCCGGAAATGTAAATTGGTGGCAGGGTTCACCTGTTGTAATGTACAGGGGGGTTCACCTGTTGAAATGTACGGGGGGGAGGGGGGGGGTTGTGACCCTGTTGGTATCCACCTAGCCTCAGACAGCAGGCTGAGATGGTGAACTCTGACCTTTGACCTCCCTGCTGCAGGTCTCAAGAGAGTGGATGGATTAGGGACAGCGATGAGTAACCCGAGATAACTCATCAGAGTACTGCTGCATGAAATTAATGTGTTGCTATTTCTCTTGTCTCAGACCAATTTAATAGTGTGAGATGTGTTAAGGAGTGTTGGGACTCCTGCACTGAACGCCCGTCCCTCTGAGCTTCTCAATACAGGAGACACAAACCGCTTGTGCAATTATTACAATCAACCTCGTTGGGCAACTGACGCTTTTCTATTGACTGCTGTAGTTTTCTTTTCCAGGCCGAGAATTGTAACCGACAACACGGTACGCTGTATGTCTTTAAGGACTGAGAGGTGGATGGACAGGTGTGCTACCTGTATGTAGGTGGATGTACAGGTGTGCTACCTGTATGTAGGTGGATGTACAGGTGTGCTACCTGTATGTAGGTGGATGTACAGGTGTGCTACCTGTAAGTAGGTGTGTAAACAGGTGTGTTACCTGTATGTAGGTGGATGTACAGGTGTGTTGCCTGTATGTAGGCTGATGTACAGGTGTGTTACCTGTATGTAGGCTGATGTACAGGTGTGTTACCTGTATGTAGGTGGATGTACAGGTGTGTTACCTGTATGTAAGTGTGTAAACAGGTGTTTTAAGGACTGAGGGGTGGATTTGAAACAGAGCAGTGGTATGAACAATGGTGCGTTTTGTTATTGTAGCAATACTAGCAACTTAAGATGACAGTCCATGCCAAAGATAACTTGGCAATTCAAGTTAACAGAACATTGAAAAACATTGATCAGGATTTAATGTAAAATGCTAGAAGCATTTCTGACGAGGAAAACGTCCACCCTGTGAATGTTTTGGAGAATGTTGTTTGTATGTTCCTCCATGTTGTTTGTATGTTCCTCCATGTTGTTTGTATGTTCCTCCATGTTGTTTGTATGTTCCTCCATGTTGTTTGTATGTTCCTCCATGTTGTTTGTATGTTCCTCCATGTTGTTTGTATGTTCCTCCATGTTGTTTGTATGTTCCTCCATGTTGTTTGTATGTTCCTCCATGTTGTTTGTATGTTCCTCCATGTTGTTTGTATGTTCCTCCATGTTGTTGTTTGTATGTTCCTCCATGTTGTTTGTATGTTCCTCATGTTGTTTGTATGTTCCTCCATGTTGTTTGTATGTTCCTCCATGTTGTTTGTATGTTCCTCCATGTTGTTTGTATGTTCCTCCATGTTGTTTGTATGTTCCTCCATGGGTTTCATCATGCCAACACTTCAAGTCTCTCTCTCCATTCTCTGGCATCTCTCTTTCACTTCATGTTTCCTGTTGCAGTGTTGTCATGGAGATGTGTGTTCTGGGCACCAGTCAGTAGCGACCTTCGCCTTTAAACAATAATAGATGATAGGAAAGTGACTTAAATGGTGTGTGGGATGTATGGTTGAAGATGAGGATGAGGAGGGCTGCCTGTCCAGCAGCACTTCTTGCTGTGACTGTAAAGATGAAGTTCCTGATGGCTCAGGGTTTTCTTGTAATAAAAGCTCCTGAAACAAAGAGACGCTGTGTTGTTATTGAAGCAGAGCCCAGAAGCTGACCGACACGAGATGTCTGCCTGTGGTATCCACACCAACACCAGCTTGCTGCCACCACACTAATCTCACTGACACCTCTAATTAGCCTCCTCTCCCTGTTTCTCTCTCTCTCTCTCTCTCTCTCTCTCTCTCTCTCTCTTTCTCAGTGTGTGTGTAAGGTTCCTCCTCCTTGA
>JAPMUY010002768.1:167500-220000 GCA_026901105.3 Galaxias olidus
GCAAGAAATACAATCTGCAGCGCCTCTCGCTGTTTAACAAAGGAACTACAGCTACTCCAAAACTATGGAGGGAAAACAAATTTAGACAAAACATTTCCAAATAAAAAAAAAAAATGTTTTTATTCAAAAGCACTTCAGAAGAATATAGCACAGCCAGTCCAACTTCTTGACGGCAGGAACAAAATAAAATCCACAACATTGTAGAACTTAAACTATGTGGGTGAGGGTTGGGACAGAATCTTTATGTGAGACCTGTGCTGTCTTCTAGCTACAAAGATACAGAAAGTTTTATAAAGACAAAAATACACACACAACAACGACGCAAGATATATTTACATATTGTCATTCTAACAAGTTTTGAAATGCCTTGGTAAAAGCATAAAATGTGAACAGGCGAGAGCGTGAGGTGTGAGAGCGAGAGAGGATGTTTGTGTTGACCAACTGTGTTCCTGGTTTGAGTTGAACCCTCGGACAAAGCGAGAAGTCCACCTGAGCTTTAGAAGGTTTGAGTTAGAACCCTCAGACTGACTTTAGAAGGTTTGAGTTAGAACCCTCAGACTGACTTTAGAAGGTTTGAGTTAGAACCCTCAGACTGACTTTAGAAGGTTTGAGTTAGAACCCTCAGACTGACTTTAGAAGGTTTGAGTTAGAACCCTCAGACTGACTTTAGAAGGAGAGTTAGAACCCTCAGACTGACTTTAGAAGGTTTGAGTTAGAACCCTCAGACTGACTTTAGAAGGTTTGAGTTAGAACCCTCAGGCTGACTTTAGAAGGTTTGAGTTAGAACCTTCAGACTGACTTCAGAAGGTTTGAGTTAGAACCCTCAGACTGACTTTAGAAGGTTTGAGTTAGAACCCTCAGACTGACTTTAGAAGGTTTGAGTTAGAACCCTCAGACTGACTTTAGAAGGAGAGTTGGAACCCTCAGACTGACTTTAGAAGGAGAGTTGGAACCCTTCTACACTGTGTGAACCTCCTGGGATCAGACACCTGAAAACTACATTACCCATAAGAGATTATGGTCGAAGGACAGCACACAGAAAACATAATGACATTTGGTGTCTTCTCTTCATTGTGTAACAAAACACTTAATAATGAGAGAGTAAAAACAAAGTGTGTGTGTGTGTGTGGGGTGGGGGGGGTCCTTATGACAGCAGACACACACAGGTGCTGGAAATAGCTTGACAAATCACTACCTGGGAACATTCCAGTGGTTCTCCGTTGGCCAGGGAGCGTGTGTCTAACCTGTGTAGAGGTTAGCAAAGTTCTGATAGCAGCACACAGACCCACCAGCCCTTCACATGCACACAGACCCCCTCTGCATTTAATCCACGTCCACTCTGGAATGATTTAAAAAATACAAAAACTTTGTTTCCTCTTTTAAATGTACAAAAAATATAACACTTTGCATCTACAGTGATATCTATGGTATAACAATAAAAAATAAAAAAACACTGAACTCTGAGAAACCTCTTCCTGTTCTGGGTCGTTCTGCGGCTTAGTTCCACAATCTGGAGCTCCAGGTGGGAGGAGGAAGATGCTAGTCGTCATCATCATCGTCGTCGTCATCTTCATCATCGTCGCCCTGAGGCCTCTTCCTCTTTTCTCCATGGACTGCTGCTCTGTCCTCTGTGACAAACAAACACACACACACACACACACACACACACACAAACACACACACACGTTTAAAGGAGCCCTCTACTTTCACAGAGCTTTCGTTTCTGACTACACTTCATTGCAGTACCCTTAGACAAAACAAAACAATTTTGAAAGGAACAGAAAGATGGAGAGTTAGTGTGCATACCTCCATCTTCATCCTCCTCCTCTTCAACGTAGTCATCGTCATCTTCCTCATCCTGAAAAAGAGAAGAAGTGACGTCAGTCCAGCAGCAGGGTTAGCTCTCTCAGCAGGGTTAGCTCTTTCTCTTTCTCTCTCTCTCTCTCTCTCTCCCTCTCTCTCTCTCTCTCTCTGTCTTGCTCTCTCTCTCTCTCTCTCTCTCTCTCTCTCTCTCTCTCTCTCTCTCTCTCTCTCTCTCTCTCTCTCTCTCTCTCTCTCTCTCTCTCTCTCTCTCTCTCTCTCTCTCTCTCTCTCTCTCTCTCTCTCTCTCTCTCACCTGAATGCCGTCCTTCAGGAGGTAGGACAAACCCACTTCCTCCTCTCCTTCGGAGCCCTCAGAGTCTTCCTCTGAGTCCTCATCTTCATCATCCTCTTCCTCTCCGTCTCCAGTGGGCCCAGCTGTGTCGTCTGTAAGAGGAGTGCTGCTGTGATGTAGTACCAGGTTTGTTAACAGTGTGTAGCCCTTCTACAGCATGGCCAGGTTTCAGTTAGCCTAAACCCAGTACCAGGGTTCAGTTAGCCTAAACCCAGTACCAGGTTTCAGTTAGCCTAAACCCAGTACCAGGGTTCAGTTAGCCTAAACCCAGTACCAGGTTTCAGTTAGCCTAAACCCAGTACATGCCAACCCTACAGGCTTCTATTACTCCAGTTACATCGGTCTGGAAACACTATGCAAGCAACATACTGCACTGCGTACTGTAATGTGCACATACTCCATTGCGCACTTTGTCTGAATGGATGTTCACTCCACTGTGTAATTTAAGTCTACATGGATGTTTAAAAGCTGTCTACATACTCCACTGTGTACTTTAAGTCTATATGAATGTTTTAAAGTTATGTCTACAAGGAGACCAGTCAGCCACAAAACATTCTCTACCTGACTGGAAAGAAGTTTATAAACTACTTCTCACAGAACGTCAGAGGATCTGGTATACTTACTGTTTCACCATGGTAACAGCACTGTGGTATTTACTGTTTCACCATGGTAACAGCACTGTGGTATTTACTGTTTCACCATGGTAACAGCACTGTGGTATTTACTGTTTCACCATGGTAACAGCACTGTGGTATTTACTGTTTCACCATGGTAACACCACCGTGGTATTTACTGTTTCACCATGGTAACAGCACTGTGGTATTTACTGTTTCACCATGGTAACAGCACTGTGGTGGTATACTTACTGTTTTCACCATTGTAACAGCACCATGGTAACATAACAGCATACTGTTTCACCATGGTGATGGTGATGTCTTACCAAGGTCAGAGTCAGGCCCCTCGTTATCCTCCTGGTCGTACCCGTCCAGGAAGGTGACCTGGGGCAGCAGATCAAACACTCTCTCCCTGTAGTCCTCCAGGGTCGTGACCTCACAACTGTACAGCTCCAGACTGCGCAGGCTCTTACAGTTTTGCTGTAGGAAAAACAAAAATACTCACAAGTCTATGGAAATGTGTGCCAGTCAATTCAACTTTAAATTTGGTATAGGGAAATGTCCACAAGCACATTAACAGCAAATGAAAACATAATCATAGCAAAGCCATGAGGTTGGTCGGTTAGTGGCTAAAGCCCTTTAGCATGCGGTGTGTAAAAAGGCACCAGTACTTACCAGAGCCTTGATGGTGGTGAGCTCCTTGATCTTGTTGCCACTGAGGTTGAGGTACGCGAGATTGGGACATTTCTCTGCCAGCTCGTCCAAACCTCCCGAAATGGCGTTGTCACTGATCTCCAGCTGTGGGCCGATGGTCGACATAAAAATGTGTGAGCTAAAGTTAGTAAAAATCTAGTGTTAAAATGTCTTACCCCTTTTTAGTTTAAACAATAATAACCAGACGCTCCCCGGGAGCGAGCGCCCTCACCTTGCGTAGTTTGGGCAGGTGTGGCAGCTTTGCCAGGGAGGTGAGGCCTACGTTGACCATGCTGAGCAGCTCCAGAGTGTTGTAGTCGTCAGACAGACCCTCAACCTCCCCATCGCTAGAACGACAGCTATCTACTACCAGCTCACACAACTGCAAGCGCACGTACACAAACAGACTCACACACACACACACACACACACACACACACACACACACACACACACACACAATGAAGAGGACTGGCAAACACTAGGACTCAAGATCAAGTTTATAGTGAAAGATAAAATATGAATTTACATAGACAACACAATGAAAAATACAAATTGCATTTGCAGAAGAAACTTTCTTTGTCATTTGTAAAAGTATAAGCTGATATTACTGTTATGTTATATATGATATGACGATGTTATAGCCTTTGCTGGTTTTTAGTGCTACTTTCTTTCATGCCTGTAGCTGTTATAACCAGTTCAATGGTTACCCAGTTCAATGTAGCTGTTACAACCAGTTTGATGTTGTAACCAGTTTGATGGTTATATAACATGGGACGAAAACAAGCCAGTTCGTACCAGCCTGTCAAAAGCCTACGCGGGACGACTCTACATCCGCCAATATGTGACGACAGTGAGTGGATACTATGTAACAGAATGGTAGCAAATAGCGTCCGTGCAGGGGTGCACTGTAACATTGATGGCACGGTCAAGAAATGCGTTCGATTTTGTTGCCAAATCGCCTTTTCAAAATCTGCTGCGGTGCAAATATTTAGATTTACATAGTTTGACGGCATATCGTTTTTGTGCCTGGACCATTTTAGAATTGTGACTAACAAAATGTCTGAATTGCGAAAGGAACTGCTTGATCTATTTGCTGTGGTTTTGTTGTAAACGTCTTACACTTATTGATTTGAATTCGAAGCGTTAAGCTACAACGCAACCAATTCTAGCCATTGTAGGTTAAACCAAAAGTTTGCTAGCGTTTAGATAGATCGATGGACAAAGTGACAGTTTCGGGCTGGCACTGCAGTGTTATGTGCAATGTGCAAATTCTGAGGCTATCAAGTAACGTTAGATTAGGATCAATGTATAGCATTATTCGTTGAAACCTATTCACGCTGTTGTGACGCGAATACAGAACACAGCCCCATTAGGCTGAACCGTGAACTCCATTAGTGAAGTTAGCTTGAAAGCTAGCTTACCACGGCCCGCCAGTTTCAGCTTGCAGCGGATCGAAAGAGGAGCGTTGCCCTTGTAAACACGAGCGCATCTGCCCTTGTATCCGCCAGACTCGCTCGTCATAAGGGTCTACTCTCCCACCTTTAGTCTATCAACGACACTTGGCTGCACATACAGTCCCATGTTATCTTAACCCTACCTAAGGCATAACATGCTGACCAAGCACATGGACTGGGCATTCCCGGAATGCGTTTTTAACCAAATGGATTGGAATATAACGTTCGCTAGATACACAAATAACAACTTTAACTAGCTGGTACCCTACCTCGGCAGGGCTTCGGTTCCGCAGCTCAAGGCTGATCCTCTTTTTCATTTCCATGATTACGTCTAGTGAACGTCCACAAAAGCTAGTGGGGACTAAAAATCAAAACAAAAAAAGCCTAACAGGAGTTTATTTAAGATTGAGGTTTTTATTCAATGGCTGGTAGGCAATGACTATACCTCCATGATAGCTCGCACCCAGACCCAACCCCTTTTCCATGCCACGCCCACTACATTATTAATATTCCGTTTTAGTGCTCCTCATTCATTCATTTGAAAGTCGATGTGTCAATCACTAAAACCCTCCTGAATTGACTAAGTGGCTGAAATGATTGGTCAAGAGTTTGTGCATAGGAATTAGAAGAGGGCCAACAAAATGGTTCACATTACATTTTAAACTTTGAACACACCCCTTCTTTGTTCCAATTGGCGCCATAAGCAAAAACCGGGCCACGGTTGAATCTGAATTGTATTGACTTTCACTGTTTACTTTTCCTTAGCTCCGAGTGAAAACATCATGAGGTTAAGGAAAGATATAAAGCACCCCTAAATTCCCTCTCACCACCCCTAACAATAATAAGAATGAAGTAATAGCATTATTTTTCAAATCCTTTTTAGCCTTTTTTTACAAACTTGTCAAGTTGAGACAGGGAACACTAACAAACAATTACATGTTCAAAAGGCTCGTTCATACCACGGCTTGGTAAATAACCTAGGCCTACTAGGCTAGTTTCTGAATGGCTGCGCATTATTTCCATGAAGCCAAAAGCACAGCTTGTCAATGTTATTTTTTTTCAGCCTACCATTCAAAATGGATTAAAGGCAGGACTAAAAATAAAATAAAACTACACAAATATAATGTACTAGCGATCTCAGAATTCCAGGAGCTGTATGATCAAATATTAATCAGTTGTAGTATATCTTTGTAATTCATCCAAATTCCCTTACTGAGGGACCGGTTCTAGGCCCCATTTCGCTGGAGTTGAGCCTATTAAAACAATCTTTATTTATTATTCATTGAATGTTTACACCTAGTTTTAATTTGACACTGGTAGTTAGGCCTATTTATTCAATATCTTGCACAATACTATGCAAAATGATTAATACATTTATATATTTATTGTATATTTATAATATAATTTATAAATTGTTATCCAGTGAAATTAGTGATTTGACAGGGGGGTTAAACACTTTTGCAAGGCACTGTATCGCATGACACATTCAAAATAGAAGCTTAGGAACCCCTAAATGTCCTAGAATCGCCCGTTTCATAGTCTATATAAAAACATGGGCAAGCCGCAGAAATATATTAGCCTACTTTATTACCATGGTTGGAATTTAAATAAAAAAAGGGGAATATAGGCTACCTGTCACAAAAGTTAAACGAAATATGTTACATTGATGCTCACGTGCTCATGGTTGCTCACGTCCTCATCCCCCTGTTAACTCATATTTATTGCCATGAATCCCAATGATTACAATATGATTGCATGAAATAGCCTAATTGTTAAATGTATGCAAGTTATGCATTTATGTTACAAGTAGTTTAGGCATACAAATCTACTATGATAGTTACATATATTCATTATCAAGTTTCAAACATCTTTACAGTTAAAAACAGTTAGGCCATAACATAAGATGGAAAATGCTTCATAAACAACTAGATCTGCATCCCTTGTGGCTCATGTCGATCGTTTTGAGAATGGCTAAAGTACACATTGTTAGGAAGCATTGAAGCACCTATAGAATTCGAACAGCACTTACCATGGCTGCCACTCAGATACTTTCGGGTCAAATCACTCAGGACCCTTCCCAAGCAAAAAAATAAATAATTCGAAAGGAGCCCATCGAGCTGTGCCCCATTTAAAAAGTAGTTCAACATGCCCTCTTGACTTCCCCTCGGCACTTGCCCTCGGGGGACCCCCATCGCCATCTTAAGTGTCATTTCATTAGTCTGAAAATCTGAAGTAAACTTGGTGAGATAGACCCAAGGAGTGCTTAGGGAGCGAGTGAACAGAGTTGTATATCAACCACAATGCATTGCTGTCATTCATTTGGTGCAAGAAAATACATCAACGTGTTACACTACTTGGGATGGGACTTTAAGAGCATGGCATTGTGGGTATTGGTTGTGGTAGTTTGAGTTGTTTTACGAACGGTGCGGAGATAGTCGACGGAGCAATCATAGCTCTCGTGGGTAAAAGTGCTGTAGTATAACGGAGATAAAAAATGTGTTTAGCTGTCGGAGTTAAGGTGCTGTTCTTTCCTGCCTGACAAGAACACAAATAACATTTCCCAGTTCCAAGCTGTCCGCTGTGTTGATGCAAATAGAAAGTAATAAAAGTATTTTAGTTATGTTACTCATCAAGAGCCATTTTAGCGAACAATCAGAGGTTGTCCCAACTACACGGTTCGGAGCCAGATCTGCAGAGTAACAGATGGTTAGGTGGCTGTAATGCAAGTAAAACGCCAGTTGCTCACCACAAAAGGAGAATATTAATAAATTGAGCAAGGTATCATAAAGCCCTAGAAATAATAGTTATGGTAATCATGATAGATATCACAATCAGAAATGTCTCAATTCGAAACGGACACAGCCGATCCATAAGCCTCTCTGAAATTTATCTTATTTCCAATGATTTGTAAACAGCAGCACAGCGCCAAGCCTATGACTGGCGGTCGATCAATGACAGCTTGGGCTGAGAGTGTAGGCTACAAGGGTAGGCGCGCTCCATTTAAATCCCCCGCCCACTCATGTTCTCCAAGGGCCAATTCCAATCCCTTAAAGTTGCCGACTTCTCCTCGACGTGAACGCGCGCCGCCATATTGCGTGTCATTCTAATTGCTTATAAGCGAAGAGCGAGTGGCTACATGTTACCTTCTATGCCTCCTCCAGCAAAGGGCGCATCAAAGCTGACTTTTAACTGAATCTGCCCCAGAATTCTTTGCGATGAATGACGAACACAGGTTGAAAGGTTCTTCACCATTTCAAATTAACCGTTTTCGTTCTCTCCATTACTACAAATTAGCTAGAACTGATTTATTTTATAACTATTTAACTTAGGTAGCTTTATGCTAAAATATAGCATAGCAAATAGTTTATATTCAAAAGTTAACCAAATATAACTACAACGTCTTCTTCTTCTCATAATAGTCCCATGGGTTATTCGGAGTAACTGAAGATAGCAAAAGCCACATGCTACTGCTGTAAAACTTTCCATTGTTATTGGTTTCTTCTTGCTGGTGAAGGACGAGTCGGTTCCAATTTGAAAAGTTAAGTCCCACCTCGCCTCCCTGCCTCTCCATCAAGTGTCCACTCGATGATGACGAATAAAACGTCACAAAAGTGGCCACTCGCGCGAGGAACCTTCATGAAGTACCCTTCTTTAATATGGATTGGAATCGACCCCAAGTGGCCTCGCAACGTATGCTGTTATGGAACAGTTGAGCGTAAAGCCTGGTTTATACTTCTGCGAAGAGCAGGGTTTTCTGGGAAAGCGCAGCTTACCGAGGCCCGCCAACGTGTTGATGGGGAGTCCTCTACGGTTTTCTGTACATTCTGGATTACTGAATTCGACACTGCCACCTAGTGGGCCCGTTAAGCTTACGTTGAAGTATGTCGGCAAACTAATGTGCGAGCGAATGCGGCAAATAAATGTTTACATTCGCTGACGCGATCACGCAGAAGTGTAAACCAGGCTTTAGGATTTGGGAGGACTCCCTGTCAACACGTCGGCGGGCCTCGGTGAGCTACGCTTTCCCAGAAACCCCAGCTCTTCGAAGCTACGCAGAGCTGTTTATGTGCTGCATTGGAGAAGTATGAACCAGGCTTTAAGCCTGGTTTATACTTCTGCCTGATCGCGTTAGCAAATGTAAACATTTATTTGCCGCTTATGTTTGCACAGTAGTTTGCCTACGTATTTCAGCATAAATTTAACGGGCTCACTAGGTGGCAGTGTCGAAGTCAGTAATCCAGAATGCACAGAAAACCGTAGAAGAAGCATAGACACAGAAACTCCCGTTCATGTCCCGTATAAACAAAGAGACCGAAGGTTGCTCACTGCTTTTCATATTTTCTTATATCAAATCAAATCAAGTTTATTTATAGAAAACGTTTCAAACAAGCAGAGTTGACCAAAGTGACCTACAATATATTCATATAAAGTTTATCGAACAATACAGAAAACAGTTGTAACATAGGCCTATAGCCTATATAAATAGCCTATACTATGTACAAGCTAAGTGCATAGAAAACCACTAATATGATTCGCATTGAAAATCAGCTATCTGCTCCAGTTCATTGTGTCATACGTTTTAATTTGTTTGGATACAGCCAAAATTTTACCGAATATAGATAGGCTACTTGCTTCCTACCCTGCTCAACCAATCAGCGATTGTTGGACGCACTGACGACGGGCTGTTAGGATTTGGGAGGACTGACCATCAACACGTCGGCGGGCCTCGGTAAGCTACGCTTTCCCAGAAACCCCGAGAAACCTCCGCTCTTCGCAGAAGTATAGAGAGCCTAAGTCAGCCCCTTCCAGTTTACCGCTATGGGACCTTAGGTCGAAAAAAAATGTGTGGAAGTCAACGGCGAGAGGCAACTTATATTTCGATCTCGAATGAATAGTGTCATGAAGTACACATATGATGTTTGTCAATTTAAAAGATAGTTTTGCACGTCAAGAAAGTCACAGTTTGTTGTAAAACCTTTGAAGTATAAGACTGTCAAAATACGTGATTAGAAAGACTACAAACAGAACAGTTGCGCGAGACGAGAGATGTAGTTCATTGAGGAGGCTAACACAAAACTCAACATTACTTTCATGTTTTACGACAAACGGCGACTTTCTTGACGTGCAAAACTTTCTATTAAATTGACAATCATCATATGTGTACTTCATGGCACAATTCATTCGAGATCGAAATATAAGTTGCCTCTCGCCGTTGACTTCAATACATATTTTTTCCCGACATAAGGTCCCATAGCGATAAACCGTCGCGCGAAGCGTCTTCTCAGTGCTTAAAACAATCGCTGATTGGTTGAGCAGAGTTAGAAGCAAGTAGATATTCGGTAATATTTTGGCTAAATATTGGAAACATTGAGGTGTTCTAAAACGTTTGACCGGTAGTGTACATAAAAACAATACAAGTAAATATACTGTGCACATTATATTTATATACACTTACAGTATATACTATATTTAGTAAACTGTTGGTAGACATTCCATAACGTACTTTTTAAGTGCACGGCAAAAGGTGTGCTGATGGTTTATCAATCACATGATTAGAAGGGCCGAAGCAGGAAGTTTTAAGTGTTAGATAAGTGTCGTACCACGAGTAAACAACACCAACTAGAATCACATTGTGGCGAAGACACCCTCATTAGTTTTAACTTTTTTTTATTACAAGACAGAACACTGAAGAAATTTTTCACAACTACTGCCAACTGTGTTCATACTTGCGAGTATAATGACCAGACAAAGTCCATGAAATAAACTCACACACCTTCATATACGGAGTGCGTGCCAAAATAGTAGAACCAGGAAATTAACTGTCTCAACAGCGCTTCTGAAAAAACGAAACTCTGCAGGCTATTCTCTGGCTTTAGGCTCTCTTAGCGTCTATTCTGCTCCATAATGGCTGAGAACATGAACTCCATTACCTGCTCTATCTGTTTGGATCTACTAAAGGAACCAGTAACTATTCCTTGTGGACACAGCTACTGTATGGGCTGTATTAAAGGCTGCTGGGATCAGGATGAGCAGAAGGGAATCTACAGCTGCCCTCTGTGTAAAGAAAGTTTCATCCCCAGGCCTGTTCTTAGGAAAAGCACCCTGCTAGCTGAGTTGGTGGAGGCCCTGAAGAAGACAGGACTCCAAGCTGCTCCTCGTGCTCTCTGTTATGCTGGACCTGGAGATGTGGCCTGTGATGTCTGCACTGGGAGAAAGCAGAAAGCCCTCAAGTCCTGTCTGATGTGTCTGGCCTCGTACTGTGAGACTCACCTCCAGCCTCACTATGATGCAGCTCCATTAAAGAAACACAAGCTGGTCAAAGCCTCCACACAACTGCAGGAGAAGATCTGCTCTTGTCATGATAAACTGTTGGAGGTGTTTTGTCGTACTGATCAGCAGTGTATCTGCCACCTGTGTACCCTGGATGAACATAAAGGGCATGCTACAGTCTCCGCTGCGGCAGAAAGGACTGCCAAACAGGTAGGACCCCCAATATCTTTATATGGGAAGAGAAGCTATAGTACTCTGATTTAAAAAAATATATGTTTACTAGTAAATGTTTCAAATGAAGGTGTGACAGCTTTATCATATACCATACTATGAGACTATAGTGAAAACATTGAAGATACATTTTATACTTCTACAAACATTAGTTCCAGCCAGAATAAGCTGGTACAGACAGACCAATGTGACATACACCAGCAGTGCCTCAGGCTGCAATCCACTGTTTCTGCTGTGCAGATATGCACACTGAAAGATTTTACATCCACACGACTTTGTAACGAAAGTAATGTGGCACAGAAATCACTTTTTAAAAGTATTGGCTACAATCAGACATCTTAAAAGGGAATTTCACCCAAAGACAACAACAAATTCATTATTCTCCTGTCTTTAATCTTCAAGCAGCATGTGAGCTCTCAACAGGAGCAGAGCAGAATAAATGTATTGAATGAACAAAGGTGTTTAGGAAAAACATTCAGACAGAGAGTTGTATTGGAATAACATTATGAATGAGAATCAGGCAGAGAGTTGAACATAATTATTGACCACCATTCAGTATTTTAGTCAAACATACAGTAACTATTACATTACAACAGTACTCCAGTGCATAAATAATGTCTACATTTACAAAGTGAATAATTATATTTGTATATTTATTGCCAATATATCGGCTAATGTTTAAATAATTTCTGAAAGATTCTTTCTGGAGGTCAGTTGAACCTGGTCTCTAAAGAGTTAAAGGTTAGAAGGATTGTCCCATTATGATGAGAATGCTCTTGCTGCAGTTTAAGATGAAAGACCAAAGGTTAGAAGGATGCTCCCATTATGATGAGAATGCTCTTGCTGCAGTTTAAGGACTAAAGGTTCTAACAGACTTTCACACACCCTTCTCCATATTCAACCATTATAGAGATTTGCGAACGAAAATCGTTACACTTAAATTGCGGTTTTCCCTTTTCCCCTTTCAACATAGTTAATATTTATTATGTGAACAGTAAACATTTTGGAATCAGTCATTTTGTAAATCCTATCCATCCTTTGTCCCTCCACAGATTCAGCTGGGCAAGCGTAAGCAAAATGTCCAGCAAAGAGTCCAGGAGAGAGAGAAGGAGCTGAAGGAGCTCCAACAGGCTGTGGAGGCTTACAATGTGACACACACACACACGGCACACACACACGGCACACACACACGGCACACACACACACACGGCACACACACACACACACACGGCACACACACGGCACACACACACGGCACACACACACACAATAGAGCACACACAAAGCTGGTGGTGGCACACACACACTTTAAGTTGCACACACACACATGTTCTGGTCAGTGAACACACACATGTGTATAGTTCTACACTATCACGTTCGGTTAATTTACTGCACACACACGGCACACACACTTTTTGTTCTTCTGGTGGTGTGTGTGTGTGTGTGTGTGTGTGTGTGTGTGTGTGTGTGTGTGTGTGTGTGTGTGTGTGTGTGTGTGTGTGTGTGTGTGTGTGTCTGTGTCTGTGTGTGTGTGTGTGTGTGTCTGTGTCTGTGTGTGTGTGTGTGTGTGTGTGTGTGTGTGTGTGTGTGTGTGTGTGTGTGTGTGTGTCCAGCACTCTGCCCAGACAGCAGTGGAGGACAGTGAGAGGATCTTTACTGAGCTAATCCACTCCATTGAGAGAAGGCGCTCTGAGGTGAAGAAGCTGATCAGAGACCAGCAGAGGGCAGCAGTGAGTCAGGCTGAAGGACTCTGGAAGGGACTGGAGCAGGAGATAGCTGATCTGAGGAGGAGAGACACTGAGCTGGAGCAGCTCTCACACACAGAGGATCACATCCACTTCCTCCAGGTAAATACACTCAGAACATATTGTTGTGATGTATCACTGTATTTCTCCACCTCTCTATCTCTGTCTTTTTCACTCTCTCTCTCTCTCTCTCTCTCTCTCTCTCTCTCACTCTCTCTCTCTCTCTCTCTCTCTCTCTCTCTCTCTCCAGAGTTATGTGTCTCTCTCCAGTCCCAGTGTATCTTCAGACTCACCTAGCTTCCCTGTCCGTCCTCCTCCATATTTTGGAGATGTGAGTGAGGCTGTGTCTAAGATGAGAGAGAAACTAGAGGACATCTTGAAGGGGGAATTGACCAACATGTCTTCTACAGGTGGGTTACAAACTCTACCTGTAGGTTTATATTCTGTAGAGAGAGCATTTGATTTTGGGTAAGTAAAGCAATCCATGTTGTTTAAATTGTGCCTGAATATAATATTGTATCATTAAGATGTTATTACTATTATTTTTTAACCTAGATTCAACTTTACAGCCAATGTCCATAGTAATGTTTCATAAATCATAATGTGTTTGTGTCTGCAGTGAAGTTAGTGGATCTTTTGGAGCCCCAGACCAGAGCTGACTTCTTCCAATGTGAGTGTCTTTATCCTGAAGTAGCCAACAGTCTCTCTCCACTGATCCTCTCCACAAACCCTGATACAGAAGCAGAGAGCTGTAGGAGAGTGAGAGATTTATCAAAGACAGGCTAAATATATGACTTCTCTTATTTCTCTGATTTGATCTCTGCTCTGCTCTTCTCCCAGATTCCTGTCAGCTCACTCTGGATCCAAACACAGCA
The DNA here is from genome assembly GCA_026901105.3 of Galaxias olidus. NCBI lineage: Eukaryota > Metazoa > Chordata > Actinopteri > Galaxiiformes > Galaxiidae > Galaxias > Galaxias olidus. Next base: position 181,541 of record JAPMUY010002768.1, read on the forward strand.
CACATCCTCTCTCTGTCTAAGGGGAACATGAGGATGACAAGGGGACCAGCTCAGTTATATCCTGATCATCCAGAGAGATTCACTAACTATGCTCAGGTTCTGTGTAGAGAGGGTCTGTCTGGACGCTGTTACTGGGAGGTTGAGTGGAGAGGGGGGGTTGGTATAGCAGTCTCCTATAAAGACATCAGCAGAACAGGTGATGACTGTGCGTTTGGATTCAATAACAAGTCCTGGAGGTTATATTGCTCTAACGGTGGTTATAAATTCAGATATAATAGTGTTGGCACTACAGTACCAGGCCCTCGGTCCTCCAGAGTAGGAGTGTACCTGGATCACAGGGCAGGTACTCTGTCCTTCTACAGTGTCTCTGACACCATGACCCTCCTCCACAGAGTCCACACCACCTTCACTCAGCTCCTCTATCCTGGGTTTAGGTTTGGTGTTGTTGGTAGTGTAGAGTTGTGTAAGCTGAAGTAGAGCTCTCCACAGAGTCCACACCACCTTCACTCAGCCACTCTATCCTGAGTTTAGTTATTAATATGTAATGTTTTGGCTATGACCTCTATCCTGAGTTTAGTTATTAATATGTAATGTTTTGGCTATGACCTCTATCCTGGGTTTAGTTCTTAATATGTAATGTTTTGGCTATGGCCTCTATCCTGGGTTTAGTTCTTAATATGTAATGTTTTGGCTATGGCCTCTATCCTGGGTTTAGTTATTAATATGTAATGTATTGGCTATGACCTCTATCCTGGGTTTAGTTATTAATATGTAATGTATTGGCTATGACCTCTATCCTGGGTTTAGTTATTAATATGTACTGTATTGGCTATGGCCTCTATCCTGGGTTTAGTTATTAATATGTACTGTATTGGCTATGGTCTCTATCCTGGGTTTAGTTATTAATATGTAATGTATTGGCTATGGCCTCTATCCTGGGTTTAGTTATTAATATGTAATGTATTGGCTATGGCCTCTATCCTGGGTTTAGTTATTAATATGTAATGTATTGGCTATGGCAGTGTTGAGTTGTGTTCTCCACATGTCTGCTCTATCACACCTTCCTGCTCTGTAGAAATATGTTTCTCTGTGCTACCAAACCCAAACAACTAAACATTCAATCATTAGCAGACTTTAATCCATCAACAGCCTGTCCACTAGGTGGTGCTGTGACCCCACTGAGGGCTGTGTTCACGCTGTGAGGAGGAGAGAGTGGCAGCCACGACGGCAGTTCTGGTTCTCCACGTTGAGAGGAGAGCAACCTGAGCAGTTCTGGTTCTCCACGTGGAGAGGAGAGCAACCTGAGCAGTTCTGGTTCTCCACGTTGAGAGGAGAGCAACCTGAGCAGTTCTGGTTCTCCACGTTGAGAGGAGAGCAACCTGAGCAGTTCTGGTTCTCCACGTTGAGAGGAGAGCAACCTGAGCAGCCTTTGGAGAGTTATCTCCTCGTTCTGTTTGAAGCTCCTCCTCCAGACACACTCAGTGTCTCTCCTCACTTGATCCAGAGAGATCATGTCTTTACAGTACACGTGTTAAATACAGATAAATAAAGGACTGTTATAAAAGCACAACATGGTCTGGGTGTCATTATGGGATGTTATGAGGTTGATATACTGTACTTTCTGTTTACTGACTGTATATATTGCATACAAGGTCCAGTCCATCACCATGGCTACAGGGTGGTGGTGCTGGGGAGGGACTTCTGGGTCTATTGTGTAGGAGGATTGTCCCTCCTGTCCCTCTCAGTGAACTACGATGCACAAAGGAGCTGGAGGATTGTCCCTCCTGTCCCTCTCAGTGAACTACGATGCACAAAGGAGCTGGAGGATTGTCCCTCCTGTCCCTCTCAGTGAACTACGATGCAGAAAGGAGCTGGAGGATTGTCCCTCCTGTCCCTCTCAGTGAACTACGATGCACAAAGGAGCTGGAGGATTGTCCCTCCTGTCCCTCTCAGTGAACTACGATGCACAAAGGAGCTGGAGGATTGTCCCTCCTGTCCCTCTCAGTGAACTACGATGCACAAAGGAGCTGGAGGATTGTCCCTCCTGTCCCTCTCAGTGAACTACGATGCAGAAAGGAGCTGGAGGATTGTCCCTCCTGTCCCTCTCAGTGAACTACGATGCAGAAAGGAGCTGGAGGCCAGAATAAAGATGTGTTTTACCCGGGGCAGAGGAGGAGTTAGGTTTCATTCTCTCTGCTCAGAGGGACAGCTGGTCTGTGAGCCCAGAAGGCTTTGGGTTCAGAAGACAAGTTAGGAGGGATCTGGGATGTCATTATTCCTTACTGGAAGAGAATTAGTAACAGATCCACTGCTTTCTCACACACACACAAACCAATGCCAGTGGGGAATCACTATCTTACTGTTACCAGTTTTGACTCATCATCACCCCATGTTCCTTCCAGCTAGTTTACTGTAGCAGCTAAACACCAATGACATGTTTAGCTGTGGTGACACAGATGGGCCTCAGAATCCTCACTGTAATCCTGCACACACTGTCTGTTCATATGAACCAACCCTACCCTGGAGGTATCCTCTACCATGAGCTACATAGAACCTCTCATCCTGCTGGAGGCATCCTCTACTATGAGCTACATAGAACCTCTCATCCTGCTGGAGGCATCCTCTACCATGAGCTACATAGAACCTCTCATCCTGCTGGAGGCATCCTCTACTATGAGCTACATAGAACCTCTCATCCTGCTGGAGGCATCCTCTACCATGAGCTACATAGAACCTCTCATCCTGCTGGAGGTATCCTCTACCATGAGCTACATAGAACCTCTCATCCTGCTGGAGGCATCCTCTACCATGAGCTACATAGAACCTCTCATCCTGCTGGAGGCATCCTCTACCATGAGCTACATAGAACCTCTCATCCTGCTGGAGGCATCCTCTACTACACATAGAACCTCTCATCCTGCTGGAGGCACACACATGACTACATAGAACCTCTCATCCTGCTGGAGGCATCCTCTACTATGAGCTACATAGAACCTCTCATCCTGCTGGAGGCATCCTCTACCATGAGCTACATAGAACCTCTCATCCTGCTGGAGGTATCCTCTACCATGAGCTACATAGAACCTCTCATCCTGCTGGAGGCATCCTCTACCATGAGCTACATAGAACCTCTCATCCTGCTGGAGGCATCCTCTACTATGAGCTACATAGAACCTCTCATCCTGCTGGAGGCATCCTCTACCATGAGCTACATAGAACCTCTCATCCTGCTGGAGGCATCCTCTACTATGAGCTACATAGAACCTCTTATCCTGCTGGAGGCATCCTCTACTATGAGCTACATAGAACCTCTCATCCTGCTGGGGGCATCCTCTACCATGAGCTACATAGAACCTCTCATCCTGCTGGAGGCATCCTCTACCATGAGCTACATAGAACCTCTCATCCTGCTGGGGGCATCCTCTACCATGAGCTACATAGAACCTCTTATCCTGCTGGAGGCATCCTCTACTATGAGCTACATAGAACCTCTCATCCTGCTGGAGGCATCCTCTACTATGAGCTACATAGAACCTCTCATCCTGCTGGAGGCATCCTCTACCATGAGCTACATAGAACCTCTCATCCTGCTGGAGGCATCCTCTACTATGAGCTACATAGAACCTCTCATCCTGCTGGGGGCATCCTCTACCATGAGCTACATAGAACCTCTCATCCTGCTGGAGGCATCCTCTACCATGAGCTACATAGAACCTCTTATCCTTCCAGGTGGTTCATTAAAAAAAACTAACATTCCTAGAGATATTTTTTTCTTTGAATCTAGAATAGATTTTTGCACTTATATACTATTTTCATAATGCTGTTTTTGTGTAGATTAGTATCAAACAATTCCACGCTTAATTTCTGGTTTTATCGAATAAACAATAAAAGAGGAAGATGATAACTGACCTTCTAGACTCCCCCCTCGCCTTTTCTCTGTTTCTCTCCCTCTCCCTCTGTATGACTCTCTCTTTTTCATCCATCCATCCATCCATTAACTTTACCGCTTATCCTGTACAGGGTCACGGGGGGGCTGGAGCCAATCCCAGCAGACACAGGGCGAGAGGCGGGGTACACCCTGGACTAGTCTATCACAGGGCCAACACATAGGGACAGACAACCACTCACAGTCACACCTACAGGCAATTTAGAGTCACCAATTAACCCGCATGTTTTTTGGACCGTGGGAGGAAACCGGAGTACCCGGAGGAAACCCACACGAACACGGGGAGACCATGCAAACTCCACACAGAAAGGCCCTTGGGTCAGGTGGGGATTGAACCCAGGACCTTCTTGTTGTGAGGCAACAGTGCTAACCACCGAGCCACCGTGCTTGTCCATCTCTCTTTTTCATTTCAATTTCAATTTCAATGCTTTATTGACATGACTATTAAAAAACAAGACAATAGTGCGTAGTTTACCAAATAATACAAATACAAGTTTGAATACTTTACATGGACCGTAATTGAAACAGATCATTTTTAAATAATGAAACAATAAAAAATGGACATGTATAAAAATGCTTAGCTTCAGGTACTGGACTTAACTAAATGCAGTTTGTTGTGTGCCTGTGTTTGTGTGTGTGTGAGTGCACACAATGGGTGCAAAACAAGCCCATTCTGCATGACTTGTGTTTCCCTGTTTGTGCTGTTGTCATGGATAATTTAAATCTATAACAGAAACCAACCAATTAAACAGAGAGAAGAATCAAGCAATGATCGAGTACAATGTTATTGATGTCTACAGAGTCAGAGTCTGTACACAGAGAAATTACTAAGGTCAGTTCAGTCTGATGACATAGTCAATTCTAATTAGTTGTCATGGTTGACAGGATTATTTTGGTTTCAAACTAAAACAAATCATCCTATTGGTCAAGAGGGAACATGTGTTAACTCCCAGTATCAAAAAGGACACGTACACATATCTGCATGTTATGGGGAGGACACACTCAGTGTCTCAGAAAAGCACATACTATCTTTGTGGTGACCTTCCCTCTGACTCTTCCCTTATGTCTGAACAACAGCTCAGGTCAGAACATCCGCTAGGATGCAAACATCTGGCCACCACAGTTGTGTTGCATGTTTAATGTTTATGTCAATGTGTGTGTGTGTGTGTGTGTGTGTGTGTGTGTGTGTGTGTGTGTGTGTGTGTCTGTGTATTTGTGTGTGTGTGTGTGTGTGTTGTTCACTCTCCATCCCTCAGGTTGTGGCATAAATGTACTTTGCAGCAAGGTTTTCCAGTGTTATCCTCTCTTAGGAGAGCTTTGTATTTGTAGTTGTAATTTATTTCTTTCTTTCTAAAAATTAGTTATTAATATTTAAAATGTAAGTATTGCTGCCTTGTGTTTTTGAATTTCTCACAAGTTAAAAGGAAGTGCATCTCTGTCTCAACCTCAGCTGTCTTGCCAGAGACCACATATACTTTCCTCTTTTTGAAGCCATGACTTTTTAAATCATCCTTCCTCAATTGCCCAAATGGTGGTCACCTAGCCTGTACTTAGGATCTGTCTCTGCTTAATATCTCTGACAGTGGAGAGATATTCAGCCAATTTATATTCTCTGTTTAGGGAATGGTAGCTATCTAATCTCCTTTGACTTTTAGTTTCTTTATTCCAATGTTCCAAATATGACTCTTTGCTGCGTTTGATTATTTGATTGACTCTAAATTGTATTTCTAAAGCAGAGTCTTTGTCAATCTCTCTCTCTCTCTCTCTCTCTTTCTTTCTTTCTCTTTCTCTCTCTCTCTCTCTCTCTCTCTCTCTCTTTATCGCTTTCTCTCTGTCTTGCTCTCTCTCTCTTTCTCTCTCTCTCTCTCTCTCTCTCTCTTTCTTTCTTTCTCTTTCTCTCTCTCTCTCTCTCTTTATCGCTTTCTCTCTGTCTTGCTCTCTCTCTCTCTTTCTCTCTCTCTCTCTCTGTCTAATAAGCGTAAACACACCCCTGCCTGGTTGAACTGGTTAGTCTGACATCTTGTTTTCAAACGGCTGGCTGTGATGGAGCACAGCTGAACATGTCTTGATCTGTTGAACATAGGTTCATGCTGAGTTCCTCTCTCTCTCTCTCTCTCTCTCTCTCTCTCTCTCTCTCTCTCCCTCTCTCTCCTCTCTCTCACTCTCTCTGTCTCTCTCTCTCCCTCTCTCTCTCTCTCTCTCTCTCTCTCTCTCTCCCTCTCTCTCTCTCTCTCTCTCTCCCTCTCTCCCTCTCTCTGTCTCTCTCTCTCCCTCTCTCTCTCTCTCTCTCTCTCTCTCCCTCTCTCTCTCTCTCTCTCTCTCTCTCTCTCTCTCTCTCTCTCTCTCTCTCTCTCTCTCTCTCTCTCTCTCTCTCTCTCTCTCTCTCTCTGCAGGAGGTTGTAGTGACGTGGAGGGGGGGGGGGGCAAATTGGTTACCGCCTACAGTCTCTGACCAGGCCTCCTTGTCACTCCAACCTACACACACACACACACACACACACACACACACACACACACCCTCCTCCCACACTCCAGTGGGGAGTGAGTTGGAGTGTTCTCTTCTGTCCCATTCTGGTTAAGCCTGCCTTCAGGATGTTACGGAGACTTCTCTCTCTCTGGCCAGCCGGAGCTCTGCTACTGCTGCTGCTGTCCGCCTGCTGGGGTGAGTACTCTCACCTTTGACCTGCTGTAGTGATGGTACAGGAGGAGGAGGAGGAGGAGGAGGAGGGGGCCTAAGTGTGCTGTGGACAGGCTGAGCTCAGCTTGTTGTAACCATGCTGCGTTCCCAGGCTGACTAAAGGATAAATAATCAGCTCAGTGCGACCCCTGACCTTCTGTCTGCTCCGAGTATTTGAACTACATTATATAATGTACTGCTCCACAAACAATGGAAGGCTACAGTCTGAGTATTTTAACTGCATTATATAATGTACTGCTCCACAAACAATGGAAGGCTACAGTCTGAGTATTTGAACTGCATTATATAATGTAGTGTTTTTGTTGGTTGTTGTTGGTTTTGCTGGTGTCTCTCTGGCTCTCTGTCGGATGTCATAGTCAGTGGGTTGGACAGAACAGCGTTTCTGGTGGTTAGCAAGTCATGACTGACGCTGTACACTGAGGAACAATTTGGAGGAAATGATCACTTGCCTATGCTTTCAGAAATACAGAAAAGGACAGTATAAATGAGAGCTAGTGGGGTACAGACACACAGTACATGAAACAGTCCAGAGAGTCTGATTAGGGTTAACGTGTGGCATGACTCTGTCCAGGCCTCACCAGCTGATAACCACAGCAGCACTGGAGCTCTGTGTCGGCCATCACCACCCACTGGGGCCTGACTGACCACTGCTGATACCCCAGCAGACAAACCCCGACCCCCAGCCCCAACCCCCAGCCCCAACCCCCTGCCTCCGACCCCTGACTTCCAACCCCGACCTCCAACGCCCCGCCTCCGACCCTCGTCCTCCAACCCTCTGCTCCGGCCCCCTGCCTCAGACCCCCAACCTCCAACCCCCTGTCTCAGACCCCCGACCTCCAACACCCTGCCTCCGACCCCCGACCTCCATCCCCCTGCCTTTGACCCCTGACCTCCAACCCCCAGAAGAGCTCGCAATGTGATATGATTATATGGGGCATTGAATAAACCATTAAAAGGCGTGCGCCCTGTTCATCAAATGGTCTGTATTCCGCTTAGGGTTTCATTTCCACAAACAAAACCAAAAGCTTTCTGAAGCCACAGAGCTCTGAGTCTAAGAGGAACTAGTGATGGGGAAAGAACCTGCCTGGGAAATCCCTGACAGCCCCAGCCATGGCCTGTTGCTAGGGTTAGGGTTAGGCCATGGCCTGTTGCTAGGGTTAGGGTTAGGCCATGGCCTGTTGCTAGGGTTAGGGTTAGGCCATGGCCTGTTGCTAGGGTTAGGGTTAGGCCATGTCCTGTTGCTAGGGTTAGGGTTAGGCCATGGCCTGTTGCTAGGGTTAGGGTTAGGCCATGTCCTGTTGCTAGGGTTAGGGTTAGGCCATGACCTGTTGGTAGGGTTAGGGTTAGGCCATGGCCTGTTGCTAGGGTTAGGGTTAGGCCATGGCCTGTTGCTAGGGTTAGGCCATGACCTGTTGGTAGGGTTAGGGTTAGGCCATGACCTGTTGGTAGGGTTAGGGTTAGGCCATGGCCTGTTGCTAGGGTTAGGGTTAGGCCATGGCCTGTTGGTAGGGTTAGGCCATGGCCTGTTGCTATGTTGTGGCCTGTTGATAGTTGGATGTTAGCCTACTTTTCCCAAGCCGCTCTAGAAGGACTCAGTCCATTGGTGAGAGTGGTATCAGTGCGTTCCTGCTAGCCTACTGTTAGCCTCATTTTAGCTTACAGTTAGCCTACTGTTAGCATTACACTTACGAAAGTCAGTCCATTGGTGAGAGTGGTCTCAGTGCGTTCCTACTAGCCTACTCTTAGCCTGATTTTAGCTTGGTTTTAGCCTACTGTTAGCATGATACTTTAGAAAGAGTCAGTCCATTGGTGAGAGTGGTATCAATGCGTTCCTGCTAGCCTACTATTTGTCTAATTTTAGCTTGGTGTTAGCCTACTGTTAGCATGATACTTTAGAAAGAGTCAGTCCATTGGTGAGAGTGGTATCAGTGCGTTCTGGAGCAGCGGTTTATGCTTCTCTGGTGCTCATCACTGTTTACATTTCAGTATTAATCCTCATGGCCAGTTAGACAAAGCCTCACCTGAAATAACCCTGGTCCACTCCATTGTCACCTGTCTTAGCTTGCTGGGGAGGAACATACCTCAGCATGGAGGCACCGCTTTGTAACGACGCTCTATGTAAACATTCCTGCTGAGCCAACTCAATCAACAACAGGCAGATATCCAGCCTGAAAAACAATAGGTTATTTTTATGATAAACATGTTTCCAGTGCTGTTATATATATATATATATATATATATATATATATATATATATATATATATATATATATATATATATATATATACAGTGGTGGTCAAAATTATTAGAACACTTGGCATATTTAAGAGGTTTCAGTTGTTTTTGTTGAATTGGCCATTAAAATACCCATAAAACGAATGAAATATCTACAATGTCATCATAATGCTCTATAAACCATAGAATAGGGCCATCATAAGGAGATTTAGGTCATTTTCCTTTGACAGTGAAATAGGCCTAGCTTGTTTTGTGTAAGGAAAATGTCACACAATCATGTTCCTTCACAGAAGAAGCCAAATTACTTGTGTAATCATTGTCAGGTGTGATCTTGGTAAATTAATGGTGATGCAAGAGTCTTAGGACACAGCTGTGTGCCTATCCTGCTCATTAAGTGATTGGTAACATCAGGGTTTAGGGTTAGGGTTAGGACACAGCTGTGTGCCTATCCTGCTCATTAAGTGATTGGTAACATCAGGGTTTAGGGTTAGGGTTAGGGTTAGGGTTAGGACACAGCTGTGTGCCTATCCTGCTCATTAAGTGATTGGTAACATCAGGGTTTAGGGTTAGGGTTAGGGTCACTGAGGCCACACCACCATGGTATAAATTCAAGCATTTAGTTAATTATTAAAAACCACTCATTGGATCGGTTCGCAGCCGAGTGTGAAGCGGCTGGGATGAGGATCAGCACCTCCAAATCTGAGGCCATGGTTCTCAGCAGGAAACCGATGGATTGTCTAGTACAGGTAGGGAACGAGTCTTTACCCCAAGTGAAGGAGTTCAAGTATCTTGGGGTCTTGTTCTTGAGGGTAAAAATTGGAGCAGCGGGTGCGGTGTTGCACTCGCTTTATCGCACCGTTGTGACGAAGAGAGAGCTGAGCCAGAAGGCAAAGCTCTCAATCTACCGGTCTCTATCTTCGTTCCTACTCTCACCTATGGTCATGAAGGGTGGGTCATTGGATACAAGCGGCGGAAATGAGTTTCCTCCGGAGGGTGGCTGGCATCTCACTTAGGGATAGGGTGAGAAGTTGAGGACTCGGAGTAGAGCCGCTGCTTCTTTGCGTAGAAAGGACAGTTGAGGTGGTTCGGGCATCATGGATGCCATAAATTCAAGACCAGGTGGAGGGATTATATTAGCCTTGGAATCCCCCAGTATTAATGTGGCCCGGAAAAAAGTTTGGGACTTGAACTGCTACCTCCGCGACCCGACCCCGGACCAAGCGGATGACGATGACGATGATGATTAAAAACCTGTTTACAGTTTTTTTCAATTGCTAACAAGCATTGGTCAAAACTGAAGTCACATTGTCAAAATTCTTCACACAGTCAGCAAAACAGAAGTCTATGTGGAGCAAACTGTGAATCACTTTTCATTGCTTTCACACAAAATGCATTCAGTGACCACAGTAACAAAATTCATGAACTCCTTTCTCAGTCAGAGTCCACAAACTACAAAACACTACACTTTTGCAGCACATTTTTCAAATGCTAACACTCCTTGTTCAAAACAGTTAAAAACACAATCAAAACAGAATGATGAAAAAAAATTGTCAATTTCTGCTGCAGCCAAATTGAAATTTATGGAAAATAATATCAAAATATTGACAATAAAATGAAATAATAATAATTCCAAACACAGCTCAGTGCAGTTCACAGCTGACAACCTACCCAGGTGACCTTTGTTTGGCCTCATTGCTCATAACAAGCAGATAAAAGGGGATGTCTTCTGAATGGCTTTTTTGGAAATATGGAACAAAGAGGACAGGTTGGTGGAGAGAGAAGAGTGGCAGGGTGAGGGAGAAGAGGAAGAAGAGGAAGACCAAGAACCGTGGTCTCTGATGAGATAAGGGCCACAATTATTGACAGGGTTGGATCAGACATTCTAAAAGATTCTTCCCAAGGTGCATTGCCAGAGAAGACACATGATGTGATGTTGATGAAAACATGTGGCCAAATGCAGAAGAGAGGGAGTGAATATGTTATACATGAAGTACTGTAAATCACTATGCAAAGATATGGAAAACATAAACGTAACTGAAGCAAATTGCTGCATTGCTGATTCATTCTTGATTCAATATACAATAATTTAGTACACTCAATAAAGTGCAAATATCTTATTCTATAATAAAATACAGATTTATCTGAAAAAAAATCATTCAGACTTTAAAGATAAAATGTCTTTTATGTAATGCTCTTTGTTGTTAGTATTTTGCAGTTCAGTGTGCTAAGAGTGACAGTGTTTGCTTCCTGAGTGAGACTTGTTGCCAGTGTTGTGGATGAATGAGCTCATTTCGAGACATGTATGATGTGTTTTGTTGGCGAGAAAGAGTTTTGGAGGTGAGATGAACTGTTTAGCTGAGATGCATGTTTGTAATGCAGATTGTGTGAAAAGTTTTGAAAAAGTGGTTTCAGTGTTGACCAATGCTTGTTAGCAATTGAAAAAAACTGCAGTACATGCGTACATTATCCCTGACATAAAACCATCTGGTGTGACAGAGGCAATGTCCTGCTATCATAGCTAAGATCTTATCCTCCCTAACCCCTCTCCTTTGGTCAGACTCATGTAACCATAGAGATAGAACACTTGAGGGGACATTGCGTCATCATTTGTGGGTAAAAAAGTCCCGCCATCATGTTCTATCTCTATGCATTTAACAGCTAGTTTGAATGAGCTCTCTATTTCTCTGTGTCTCTATGACCTACACAGCTGAGGTGTGCATGGAGAGGTAGAGAACCCTAACACTCTGGTACCATTGACATATGGAAAGCTCTCCCTGTGTGTGTCTCTGTGTGTGTGTGTGTGTGTGTGTGTGTGTGTCTGTGTGTGTGTGTGTGTGTGTGTGTGTGTGTGTGTGTCTGTCTGTCTGTCTGTGTGTGTGTGTGTGTGTGTGTGTGTGTGTGTGTGTGTGTGTTGGACTGTATATTACAGGGCAGGAGGACAGCGATGAGGAGGAATATGATTACTCGGCCACGGCCACTCCAGACTACGACCTCTGGGTCACGCCCACGCCAGACTACGACTACAACTTCACCTTTGATTACACCCTCTTCAGTAAGCCAATCAGATTACACCGTCTTCAGTAAAACAATCAGATTACACCATCTTCAGTAAACCAGTCACATCGTCACACCAAATACAGCCAGCCAATCAGATCACACCGTCTTCAGTAAGCCAGCCACATCATCACACCAACTACAGCCAGCCAATCAGATTCCATGCTGTTTATTTCTCTTTCTCCAGCAGGTAACTACAGCAGAGAGGAGAATGATGACATGGACTACGATGACCTAGGAGGAGACGGGGACCCACATGTACGAATCATCGATAGCAAGGTCAGTGCAAAACAGCTCTGTGTACACGCTTTTACATGAATTATAATGTCTGGAGATTAGATGCAGCTGCAATTTTCTCACAAATCTCGAGAGTACCAACACAGTGGCAGATGACATCATGCTGTCCCTGAAGTGAAGCACATCCTGTTGACCCTCCCCACCAGACAAGCAGACCATTCACATGAAGCCACTTCACCATTCTCTGCTTCTCTGTGAGAGACAGTTGGAATTTCTACGGAAGTGGAACATTTTGTATTTCAGTTAACAGTCCCACTGAAAGACTGGAGGACGAAGAAGAGAGGGCAGGATTATCTGAGAAGGCCTTGTGTAGATTGGGTTAAAGGTCACTGAGTTAGGGGGCATGGCTAATTGGGATTAATGACTGTTGCTGCGTTTCAATAGTCGTTCAACCTGCCCTCGTTGACTTCCCCTATTGAAACGCAGCAAGTGTCCATAGAGCATCGTTTCTGGCGGTCGAACAGGAAGTTCAAGATTAAAAGTCTCAGCTGCGTTTCATTAGTAGTTCCACTCCCCCTCATTCACTTACCCTCAGCCCTTAGTATGACCTAACCGCATACGTCGCGCGGAGGCCACTTGGAGAACAGAGGGAAAGTGGTCTGGGGATTTAAATGGAACAAACCTGCCCTTGTACACTTTCAGCCCAAACTGTCATTGATCGACCGCCAGTTGTAGGCTTGGTGCTAAACTGCTTTTTACAAATCATCGGAAATACCTGCATACTCGTTTAAATGAGGATTCTGCAATCAACTGTGTCAGTTTCTAATAAATTTAAATTAATATATTTTTCTGTTTGTGATATGCATCATGATTATCTTAAATATTTTTGCTAGGGGTTTATGATACCTTGCTCAATTTATTAATATTCTCTGGTGGTGAGCAACTGGAGTTTTACGTGCATTACTGCCACCAAACCATTGATGTATTTTCTTGCATTGTGGGTGAGATCGTGACCATCGTTGTTCACTCGCTCCCTCAGCCCTCCGAGGGTCGATCTCACCAAGTTCACTTCAGATTTTCAGACTAATGTAACGACACTTAAGATGGCGGCGTGGATTCCCGAGGGCAAGGGCCGAGGGGAAGTCAATGAGGGCATGTTGAACGGCTATTGAAACGCAGCATCAGTGTCCATAGTGTATATTCTCTGACAAGAGAACAGGAAGTTAAAGATTAAAAGTCTCAGTGTCCATGTAGCATCATCTCTGACGAGAGAACAGGAAGTTAAAGAATTAAAGTCTCAGTGTCCATGTAGCATCATCTCTGACGAGAGAACAGGAAGTTCAAGATTAAAAGTCTCAGTGTCCACATAGCATCATTTCTGACGAGAGAACAGGAAGTTAAAGATTAAAAGTCTCAGTGTCCATGTAGCATATTCTCTGATGAGAAAACAGGAAGCATGTGCTGTTCCCTCAGTGTGGACCCTCTCACTATCACTTCACTTACTTTTATCAACTTAACAACTTGAAAGTTGTAGCAAACTATAGGTTTAAATAAACATTAAGATTCAAAATCAAAACAATTCTCATTATTACTTCAATGTCGCCATAACGACCAGTAAGAATACAGGTGGAAGGGTTAGGCTACGTTGATCAAACGTTTTCTTTCCAATATGCCAACCTGCTAATCATGTTCTGGTCACCTTTCAATAACCACTACAGGCTGCCAAGGTCATTCTATCAGGCCCCACCCTCCTCCTCCTGGGATTGGTTGCCCAACAAATACATCACTTCCTGTGAAGCGAAACTGGAAAACACATAACAGCAAAGGTTAGACATTAAACAACAATTTATATATTTGATATATTTAATATTCTGGTCTCTCTCGCTGACGACTAAAGCAGCAACCCCCTCTTCTCGCTCTCTCTCTCTCTCTCTCTCTCTCTCTGTCTCTGTCTCTCTCTCTCTCTCTCTCTCTCTCTCTCTCTCTCTCTCTCTCTCTCTCTCTCAATTTCAATTTCAATTTCAATGCTTTATTGGCATGACTGTACACAAGTAGACTATATTGCCAAAGCAGTTTACAAAATAATACAAATACAATTTTTGATTGGTTTGCATAGATCACAATAAGACAGATAGTTTAAAAAATAATGAAACAATTACAAATGTATTTGTGTATAAACATTAATACTCAGGTACTGTACAAACTAAATGCAGTGTGTTGTGGGCCTGTGTGTGTGTGTGTGTGTGTGTGTGTGTGTGTGTGTGTGTGTCCTGCATCACTTGTTTCCCTGTTTGTGTTGTGTCGCATATATGTGTTTAATGTATCTGTTTCTGAATTGTAATTTTTATGTCAGTGTGTGTGTGTGTGTGTGTGTGTGTGTGTGTGTGTGTGTATGTTGATCACTCACTATCCCTCAGGTTGTGGCATACATAAATGTACTTTGCAGCAAGGTTTGCCACATTATTATCCTCTCCTAGGACAGCTCTGAATTTGTAGCTGTCATTTAGTTTATTGAAATTTGGTATTAGTACTTCAAATTTGGGAAAGTATTGCTGTCTTGTGTTTTTGAAATTTTCACATGTTAAAAGAAAGTGCATCTCTGTTTCAACCTCAGCTGTATTGCAGTGACCACATATCCTTTCCTCTTTTTGAAGCCATGATTTTTTAAATCTCCCTTTTTCGATTGCCAAATGGTGGTCACTTAGCCTGTACTTGGTAAGGATCTGCCTCTGCTTAATATCTCTGACAGTGGAGATTCAGCCAATTTATATTCTCTGTTTAGGGAATGGTAACAGTCTAACCTGCTTTGAGTTTTAGTTTCTTGATTCCAATGTTCCAAATATGACTATTTGCTTTGTTTGATAATTTGATTGACACTAAATTGTATATCTATAGCAGTGTTAGTGTGAGAGTGTAGTTGAACATGATTAGTCAGTCTCAGCACCAACTGGCTGAGGGGACTCTTCTTAGGGTTCAGTTCTTGGGTTTTGAGTGCTTTAAAGTGAAGCGAGTCTTCAGGACTAGATCTTAGATGCATCAGGAAATTTAGCGCTCTTTTTTGAATGCTTATCATCAATGGGAACCGGCCTAATTCTGCCCTGCATGCATTTGTTGGTGTTTTTCTTTGGACATTTAAGATATTTCTATAAAATTCTGCATGCAGGGTCTCTGTTGGATGCTTGTCCCATCTTGTGTAGCTATGGTGACTAAGTGGACCCCATATTTTACTTTCATAAAGTGCAATTGGTGGAATAACACTGTCGAACATTTTACACCATATTTTGACTGGAATACTGATTTTATGGAATTTGCGTGTTATTGAATAGTAGGCTCTACGAGCTTTTGCTTTCAATGCATTCACTGCCATAGTGAAACTGCCTGATGCCGAAATTGTTGTGCCAAGGTAAACATAGCTCATTGTGTGCTCTAGGGCGGTGGTTCCCAGATTGAACTGATGTCTTAGTTCCTGACACCTGAGCTTTTTTTGGAAGATCATGACCTTGGTCTTTTTCAGGTTTACTGCCAGGGCCCAGTTCTGGCAGTACTGTTCCAGCAGGTCCAGGTGCTGCTGTAGTCCCTGTTCTGTTGGAGACAGCAGCACTAGGTCATCTGCATAGAACAGTGATTTGACTTCTCTATCTTGGAGAAAGAGGCCCGGGGCTGGAGATTGGTCCAGCTGTATCGCTAATTGATTAATAGAAATATTGAACAATGTTGGACTCAAATTACAGCCCTGGCAGACACCTCTTCTCTGAGTGAAGAATTCTGTATGTTTATTGCCATTTTTTTTCTCTCTCTCTCTCTCTCTCTCTCTCTTCAATTCAATTTTTCCAACACAGAGACGCTGACTCAAACTAAATCTGAAGAAGGAACCAATGACCAGCCTCAGATTGACATCAGCTGATCACAGCACCAAGAGGAAGTGATGTTTTCCTCACACTGAGCCCTCATAAGGCCAGCTGTTTCATTCTTACTGAACTAAACTGTTAGTATTGAACACAACTCAGCAGAAAGAAGTGAGGATAATGGATGTTCTTAAGGTAACAGTGGGAGTGTAGCCTGCATGTAGGGGCAGGTTATAGAGCCACTCCCAATCCATTCATCATTCTTATTCACACAAACACATCACGCCCTGAGACATCAACCTTTCCCTTAGAATTTATACAAAATATTTTGTACATTTGTATGCTGTTTATGCTCTGCAATAAATATTTAGTACATTTGTATGCTGTTTATATTCTGCAATAAATATTTTTTACTGGATGTTGTTAGATTGTGATGCAAATGATTCTAGTTACTTGTGAATGAATAGATTTATTTCCATTGCAAAACCTCTTTTCCCTGATCACTAATCACTAAGCACTAATCTAATAGGTTCTATAACCCACTAATCTAATAGGTTCTATAACCCACTAATCCTATAGGTTCTAGCCCACTAATCCTATAGGTTCTATAGCCCCATAATCCTATAGGTTCTAGCCCACTAATCCTATAGGTTCTATAACCTTCTAATCCTATAGGTTCTATAGCCCCATAATCCTATAGGTTCTAGCCCACTAATCCTATAGGTTCTATAACCCACTAATCCTATTGGTTCTATAACCCACTAATCCTATAGGTTCTAGCCCACTAATCCTATAGGTTCTAGCCCACTAATCCTATAGGTTCTATAGCCCACTAATCTTATAGGTTCTATAACCCACTAATCCTATAGGTTCTAGCCCACTAAACCTTCCCCTCCTGTCCTCTATGGGAGCATGAGTGTCCGCCATTCTGTTGCACTGAGGTCTGCAGTCGATCAGTCGGTCAGTGTCATGGGGGGGGGCATTCACGGGCCATGTCCCCCCAGATGAGTTATTGTGACCCCCTCCAGGCCAAGCTCTGTAGCTTTACTTTTTATTAATGTAGAAATTTTATTAATTTATATTTATTGTATAAAAAGTGAAAACCTTTCTGTTAAATCTTTTTGCGAAATGAAATACTAACGAAAATCCGGAAAATGTTTTATAAAAACTCACCCCGTTGGTATATGTGTGGTCACATTTGGGGAAGTATGTTCATTGGTGTGGTGCTTGACCTATGACCTTAATTTAAACGCGTGTACTGAGCAAGTCGAGAGGTGTTGAATTTAAGCGATTTTCAGACTGCACTTATTTTATAAAACGGATTTAAGAAAATGGAAACAAGGTGCTGCCTTCTTTCAGCCTCCTCCAGCTCCAGCAACTGAAGAGGCCGAGGGAGCAAAAGCCTTTAGTGTTGGCTTCCGTGACTGGAAAAATGCTATGGAGAGAGAGCGAGGATTTTATAAACATGAATCTTCAAAGGAGCATCTTTCTTGTTATACACTTTGGAAGGAGCGGTGTGTTAATACTGGAAATGAGATTCACTCAACACTTCTGAACGCAGACCAAGTGCAAAAGAAGAGGTAGGCTATGATGTTTCCTCCCTCATAAATGTTACATAGATGAACACCTAGCTGTTGGTTTCTAGATTTAGTTGTGGTGACATAGTCTTGATGCTGAGAAGCCTTCTGAAAGTCCTTTCATCTAGACGTAATGTTGTGTTGTTCCTTGCTGTAATCTGGAGTCACCACACAGCTAACACAGCCCAGACAGCCACCAATACTCCTATCCAGAGCACACTGTCCTGCTGATGCTCTCATGACATCATCTGGAGCCCCGGGGTCGTGACCCCTCTTGGTTGTCTATTGATGCCATCTAAAAAAAGGCAGAGATTATGTCATGGGAAGCGAAAGAGATTAACTCTTACTGCAGGGACTGTTGAATCTATCAGTGTCTCTGCTATCCACGTCAACACAGCAGCCAACGGCCGTCAGATTTATAAAAGAATGACCACGACTATGCCAGGACTTTCTACGTTCACTAGTTTACTACAGACCAAATGTTTCTTCATGAGACAGCAGCCTATAGCTTCTACAATCGTTATCACAACAGCATCCCTGAACGTCTTGGCTGGGGAAATGAGTTAAACCACTTAACCGATCACCCTGAACAGATAACACTAGCCACGTCCCCTCACCGTGTCTGGACCAGTGACTACATAACAGGGATTAAGGAGGCTGACGCTGCTCATTCTGCACCACAGAGAGCCAGACGTCTCTGGGGACCGCTGCTAACCGTCCACTCAGGCTGCTGGCTCCACTACCACAGAGAAAACTGACAACATGTCCACACAGTCGCTGGCCTTCCTGCTGGTGCTGCTGGGGTACTGGGCCGGTGTGAGCACAGGGAGGACGGGGCAGAAGCCACGAGCCGAGGATGAGCCAACGGGGGACGCCACAGAACTGGTGAGGGTGGAGGACAGGACACTACAGTACCACTGAGGGTGGAGGATAGGACACTATAGAACCACTGAGGGTGGAGGATAGGACACTATAGAACCACTGAGGGTGGAGGATAGGACACTATAGAACCACTGAGGGTGGAGGATAGGACACTACAGAACCACTGAGGGTGGAGGATAGGACACTACAGTACCACTGAGGGTGGAGGATAGGACACTATAGAACCACTGAGGGTGGAGGATAGGACACTACAGAACCACTGAGGGTGGAGGATACCACTGAGGGTGGAGGACAGGACACTATAGAACCACTGAGGGTGGAGGATAGGACACTACAGTACCACTGAGGGTGGAGAGGGACTTAGGACTAAAACGTTTAAGGAAAGAGGATATAGGACTGAAAACTAAACTCAAAGAGGATGTAAAACTGACAACAGCAGCACCTCTAAAGCCTGAGGTTCAGAAGCAGCTCATGAGAATAGTTATGTAACATCCCACTGCCTTTCTGGCTGCGTATTCGTAGCTGCAGGCAGGACACTATGTGATGGGGGGCAGTGGGGACCAAAGATTAAACCTCACTGCTCTGATTCACAGCTTCCTGTCTGAGTTAGCGCCAGTAAGACTGCTTCAAAAACAATCATCTCTGAAACACTTTACTCTCTCTCCATCTCTCTTTCCCCTGTCTCCCTCTCTCTCCCTTCCTCTCTTCCTCTCTTCCCCTGTCTCCCTCCCTCTCTTTCTCCCTCCCTCTCCCCTCCTTTCTCAGCTGGAGGTTCTCCACAATGTGCTGGAGAAGCTCCAGAACAGGAAGATGTCCGCGTGGGAAAGGAGGCAGAGTCGACTGCCCATGGTGAGTCAGGGACTAGCCGACAAAACAAGCTAATGGTGTCATCTAGTGGTAGAGACCTTTCTTTTTTTTTTAAAGCCTCCAAAATAAATGGGGGATTAGAGTGCCAGCATGATGTCGGGCTAGGCTACAGGACTGTCAGAAGATTGCACAACCGCTGGCTTCTCTCTAAGTTGCTTCCTCTCTCCTCTTCTCTGCTGGCAGTGTACTGTTGGGGACTTCTGTTCTCTCTCAGCTGCTTCCTCTCTCCTCTCCTCTGCTGGCAGTGTACTGTTGGAGACTTTTATTCTCTCTAAGCTGCTTCCTCTCTCCTCTCCTCTGCTGGCAGTGTACTGTTGGAGACTTCTGTTCTCTCTAAGCTGCTTCCTCTCTCCTCTCCTCTGCTGGCAGTGTACTGTTGGAGACTTTTATTCTCTCTAAGCTGCTTCCTCTCTCCTCTTCTCTGCTGGCAGTGTACTGTTGGGGACTTCTGTTCTCTCTAAGCTGCTTCCTCTCTCCTCTCCTCTGCTGGCAGTGTACTGTTGGGGACTTCTGTTCTCTCTAAGCTGCTTCCTCTCTCCTCTCCTCTGCTGGCAGTGTACTGTTGGGGACTTCTGTTCGGTGAAGAAAGGAGCGCGCTTCGGCCAGCTGTGTGACTGCCCACAAACATCCAAGTGCAACTTCTTCTTTCTAAAGTGCCTATAATATTTGTCATTTTGGCTCTATGAAGGTTGTGTTCTGTTTCTATGTTTGTCATTTTGGCTCTATGAAGGTTGTGTTCTGTTTCTATGTTTGTCATTTTGGCTCTATGAAGGTTGTGTTCTGTTTCTATGTTTGTCATTTTGGCTCTATGAAGGTTGTGTTCTGTTTCTATGTTTGTCATTTTGGCTCTATGAAGGTTGTGTTCTGTTTCTATGTTTGTCATTTTGGCTCTATGAAGGTTGTGTTCTGTTTCTATGTTTGTCATTTTGGCTCTATGAAGGTTGTGTTCTGTTTCTATGTTTGTCATTTTGGCTCTATGAAGGTTGTGTTCTGTTTCTATGTTTGTCATTTTGGCTCTATGAAGGTTGTGTTCTGTTTCTATGTTTGTCCTAACAGATTGATTGTCGTCCTCTTAAATAAAAAGTGTTCTTAATTTAACCTGCCGTCAACTAACCCTTAAAAACAGCCTTGAATAACAACAACGACATGGATTTTATATAATAATAAAAATCTGTGAGCCTAACTAGATAAATGTTATGTTTTCAATTCAGAGCAAGATAATTATTTTTAATAAATAAAATATATACATGCATAAAACTGTTGTAAATGAATATTTGCTTTATTGAAATACACACACAGACAGGACTGAACAGATACAACCCTAAACAACCCAACCATGAAACAACATCTAGGAATCTGTTTCAGGATTTCTCACAGACTGGATCCCGTGACAGTGTCCCCTCAGACAGACTGAGCACATGTCTCCTTAGAGGGGCCGTGAACCTCCACAGCACAGCTAATAATCCTTATTATTATTATAATAACAACAGGAAGCCTGCTGTATGGGGATAAAAGACAGAAATTATACCAATGACATCATCACCTCCACATTCAGGTACAACTGACTAAGTCTGTGTTATCAAAGAGCAAATAAACCAGAAGTATCAGGTAAGGAAGTCCATCACAAATACAATACGGCCCTACCTGGCCAGAAGTAGGTGAGTGTTATACAGGAAGTCATGTCAACAGTATTATCACTGGATCCAAGGAGGAAAATGGACTGGATTTCGAGAGTCATACGGGCTGGATCTAAAGAGTACCACAGACTGGATCTCTGGTGTCATACGGACCGGATCGATAGAGCAACACGGGCTGAATCTCAGGAGTCATACGGACTGGATCTCAGGAGTAACAGACTGAATCTCAGGAGCCATACGCAGGAGTAACACGGACTGGATCTCAGGAGTCAAACGGACAGGATCTGCCTGCGGACCTTCTCTGTGGCGCGCCGGTCCAGGACACGCTGGCGGCCGGTGACTAGCAGGACAAACACAGCCGTGAGAAACGCCACGATGGACTCAAACCTCCAGAAGAGCCTCTCCTCCAGCCAGGTCACACGGCAGCTAGGACACACGCGCGCGCACACGCACACACACACACACACACACACACACACACACACACACAGTGCACACACACACAGGAGACAGGACCTTTCACACACACACACACACACACACGTTGTGGAAGCAGCAGCTAAAGAATGGAGAGCAGAGTCTGTGTCTCTGTTAGTAACATTAGGACCTCATTCTATGTCTCTGTTTGTAACATTAGGACCTCATCCTGTCTGTTAGTAACATTAGGACCTCATTCTATGTCTCTGTTAGTAACATTAGGACCTCATCCTGTCTCTGTTAGTAACATTAGGACCTCATTCTATGTCTCTGTTAGTAACAAGGACCTCATCCTGTCTATGTTAGTAACATTACCTCATTCTATGTCTCTGTAACATTGACCTCATTCTATGACTGTTAGGGACCTCATCCTGTCTATGTTAGTAACATTAGGACCTCATTCTATGTCTATGTTAGTAACATTAGGACCTCATTCTGTGTCTCTGTTAGTAACATTAGGACCTCATTCTATGTCTCTGTTAGTAACATTAGGACCTCATTCTATGTTTCTGTTTGTAACATTAGGACCTCATCCTGTCTGTTAGTAACATTAGGACTCATTCTATGTCTCTGTTAGTATACATTAGTACCTCATTCTATGTCTATGTTAGTAACATTAGGACCTCATTCTGTGTCTCTAGTAACATTGTCTGTCTGTTAGTAACATTAGGACCTCATTCTATGTCTCTGTTAGTAACATTAGGACCTCATCCTGTCTGTTTGTAACATTAGGACCTCATTCTATGTCTCTGTAAGTAACATTAGGACCTCATTCTATGTCTCTGTTAGTAACATTAGGACCTCATCCTGTCTCTGTTAGTAACATTAGGACCTCATTCTATGTCTCTGTTAGTAACATTAGGACCTCATCCTGTCTATGTTAGTAACATTAGGACCTCATTCTATGTCTCTGTTAGTAACATTAGGACCTCATTCTATGTCTATGTTAGTAACATTAGGACCTCATTCTGTGTCTGTTAGTAACATTAGGACCTCATCCTTTGTCTCTGTCGGTAACATATGGACCTCACCCTTTGTGCTGGACCAGGTTGGATCTAGAGCAGTTGATCACTTCAATAAATCCAGTCTGCTGACAAGCATGCCACGTTTTCTGAAACAGACGTCCCATTGGACCAGTTAGACAATTAGAATGACCAGCAAATATAAGTTTTCTACCTTGATGGGACAATAAAGTTATATACTATTCTATGTAAGTCCCAGGTCAGTGTGATAGAAACTTCAACAGAGGGGTAGCGGAAAAACAGGATAGAACAGAGCGGTTATTTTTACTATCATCCACAACTTTTGCCAATGGAAACGTGAAAATAACTGTTTCAATGTGTAACAAACTGTATTGAAGTATGTTTGGTGGAAATGAGCCATTACTGGTGTAACCTGAAGCCACATAGGCCAGGTTACACAATATGCAGCAGCTATTGGTAACAGCTCTCTCTTGCTATCTCTTACCATCTGAAAACGACTACACTTCCCACAGTCAATCACCACCGTAAACTCCTCCTCTTGCTGGCACTGAAGAGATGACATCTGCATGCCTGTAAGATCAAATTGTCAAAAACCTTTTCAATCAATCAAATATATACCATCTATGTATAAGATATAGCCAAGACTAGATCAACTATCAAGGGAAGTTTCAAAACCGAATTCAAGATAGGCACCTTCTTCCTCAGAAGCCACAGCATTGAAATAGCTAATTGGGAGAAAAATATCTAATTAGTGGGAAAGTTGCACAGCCAATCCTTTTGCATTTGGTCTTACTAGATGTTTCTGTAAGATGAAATATATAAAAATATGAAGGAAATACATATTGTTTACCTGAGTGGTGCAACAAGCAATGCCAGTGTACACACAGTGGGAAATTGGTGCATCCTGCTGGTCTAGATAAGCAGCATTCACCGTCCAGCTACACGCCTATGATTATCGGACGACATGTTCGTTAAACTTGGGTATATGTTCGTTAAAATATTACGGTACTTTAGCCAGACTGTTCAAATAATAGTCGTACACTATTGTCATGGAGGTCAGCTCTTAGATAGCGTGCGAAATACTTTAACTAGAACTTTTTTTAAAAAGTCTTAAAAAACCTACTTGAAAAGTCTGTTGTCAAGTGTGTTCGACTAACGTTACTCATTTAAAGCCTTTGACTTACACGTAAATAAACAGATGTACTGTTCGTTTAACTGAGCATGCAGATTCATTTCTATTCATGTCTTAAAACAATTCTTAGAAGTAAGACCAAACATGCGATGTGGCTAGTAAGAAGTTGACAGTTTCGTCGCCACCATGCTCAGTAGTTCCTGTTTGGGTCAGGTGACTTGGGTTAGTATCAACGCAATTAACGAACGAATTAATATACTTTCTAAACAATGGTCTTGAGAGACTTAATCAAGCACAAAGTCATTGACAAATGTTAATAATTTTCTAGTTGAGAAGTTCTTGAAAAACTGCCCCTCTAAAATGTTCAAAAGTAGTTCTATCAGTAATGCAAGTGGTAAAAAGAAAAGTAATTTTTCTACTGTACTTTATTAAAACAAAGTAAAACCGTAAACCACTCAAATCAAAAATCAATAACATCAAACTTAACATTCAGCTAACACTTCTGTAATGTGGCAGTTTCTCATTTCAAAGAATGGGGCCAATCTGGTTTACAACAGTAAAAATACCTTAACTTTAAAAGAAACGACATAACAGCACTGTAGCCTTACCCTCTGGCTGCTTTTGCTAGCTAAGGTAATTCTTAAACTTAACACTGAATGAATCACACTGAAGAAATAATAACAGCCATACAATCTGTTGCCTAAGAAAACCTCTTTTTGGAAAACAATGACAGAATGTTCAATAATGCATTGAAAGGAACTAAGCAACATTCTGAGCTGCCTTCACAGCTAGCTTTCATGCAGCTAAATGTTTCTACCATTAAGCAGCATGACCACTTTGTAACTAAAAACATAAATTAGGAAATTTGAACACAGTGTATTAAATGATATTATGAATTTAAATATATTCATAGACAAGCAGTTTACTTTTTAAATTCTTCTAGTCAGATAATATCTGTTGCCCCCTATAGAGCCAAAATCTATAGTGCATATTTGTTGCCCCTCTCTCTCGTGAAAAGAATTACAAATGACACCAGCAATAACTGTCCTCCTGTCTTAGATTACATGGCTAAAGAGAACACCCAAGATGGCTGCCTGAAGACCCCTCCGTTACATTGACCTCCCTGGGCCTGTCTGTTTGCCCAGAGCGTTGCCATGGCAGTCAGTCCAGGGTAAAAGAGTCTGAGCAGCCAGTCATTGACATGTACTCGTCCAGCTGAGCGTCCAGCTGCCTCTTGGACATGGACATGTACTCATCTAGCTGGTTGTCCAGTTCTTCCTTGGTGGGTAAAGCCTCTCCCGCCTGCATGGAGCTACTGATCCCCCGGCCTCTCCCAGCCCTGAACACAGCTCCAGTCAGCCCTCCTCTGGCGCCTCCTCCTGGGGGCCTGGTGAAGCGCAGGCTGCCCCCTCTTAGGCCTGAGCAAACAGAGGGGTTAAGGAGAGAGGGATGATGAAGGTTCTGGAGGTAGAGAGGGTTAGAGAGAGCAGAGAGAGGGAAGGGGGCCCGGTGCAGTCTCACCTCTGGCTGCCAGTGGCACAGTCTTCCTGACTCCATGACGAGTCAGTGCCCCTCTTATCCCCACGGCACGACGCACGCCCAGCCTGCCATGCAGCGCAGCGGTCCCGACACCACACACACACTTAGTACACACTGAAATACAAACACAAACTTAGTACACGTGACACAAACACTTTCAAAGCTTGTTCTCACACTCACTTAGTACACTCTGTGACACACAAACACAAACATAGTACACGTTGTGACACAAATACACATAGTACACACTGTTACACAAAAATGAAAGACTTAAGACATCAAGTTATCCCATTGACAAACAGACCTGTGTCAATGTGCCACGGGTATTATTCCGTTAGTAGCCCGACAACAGTTCTACTCTAAAGCCTAGAAACAGACGAGGCAGAACGGGCACAGTGACCAGTGCGAACTAGGGATGGGCATTTTAGGCCATATCACTATTCTATCAAAAATATTTTGGTTAACCAAAATAAAAAGATTACATGGGGAAATTTTTTTTGGGTCTTTTTGCACTATAGCGCACTTGTAATGTAGCCTGAAGGGCTTCCGTGATCTGGCCTTCGCTAAATAAACATATTCCTTTTCCAATTTCTGAACATTTCTTACTCTGACACATTTGGATAGATTTTCTTTGATCTCTGAGCGGAGAGTCGGCGCTATAAAGCGCATGTGTTTGGATCGGTGATCTAGCGCACTAGCATAGAGCACTCTCGTGCCTTCAGTTGGCGCGCTGCCTGCAACTTTAAACTACTTGATGTTGAAAGCAGGGAAAATGTATCTAATGCATTGAAATTGTGCTTTTTCTTTCTACTTTTTCCATATTTCAATGGCATTGGTGTACACGTTATAAAGAGTATGTAATCAAAATCGCTAATGGATAATATTTAAATTAACTTTAGGCAAAAACAAATAAATAACTGCAGCTATATTCGAATACCCACATCATTTCGAATAATCATGCCCACCCCTAGTGTGAACCCCCAGGCTGCTCTCACAGTACTGACTGCTGTTTGGGAAGCGGCTCCTGAAGGTAGTGGGTTTGGCCCCCAGCGCACGGAGGCTACCCCTGGTCCATCTTCTCAGGCCCCCAAGGAAGAACACCCGGTCCCTGGCTTTACCCTGCATGGTGGGCCCTGGAGCCCAGCCCAGCCTGGACCGCACGCTGGCTCTGCCCAGGCGCTGCTTCAGACTCTAGGAGACACGGACACACACACAGGACGTTAGTACTTTTCAGGATTGATGCACCAACAAGAGTTACCCGGACGCGCGCATGCACGCACACACTTCCTTTTCAGGACTTATGCGCCAACAACAGCTACCAGTTACTACAACACGTCTTTTAGAAAATGCTGGATGAAACCACAAGGTGGTCAACGTGTGCTTCATCCTTCAAAGGTATGAATAAAACAAACGAGTCCAGGCCCTTACCCTGACCTACCATGCTCTGGAGGGCAGCTTGGACAGAGGCTCTGCTCTCCATCTGCAGAGCCAGGCTGCGGTTGCTGTGGCTGGTCTCACGCTGCAGGAGAGACATGTCACAGGTCACATCCACCATGTCCGGCTCTGCCTTCAACATCAGGCTAAACCTGCAAATACAGTAAGTGTTGAGCGCTTAAACCTGCTCACACAAGTAGAGAGGGTTAGCGTCAGGCTAAACCTGCTCACACAGGAGGTAGAAAGGGTTAGTATCAGGCTAAACCTGCACAGGAGGTAGAGAGGGTTAGCATCAGGCTAAACCTGCTCAGGAGGTAGAGAGGGTTAGCATCAGGCTAAACCTGCTCAGGAGGTAGAGAGGGTTAGCATCAGGCTAAACCTGCTCAGGAGGTAGAGAGGGTTAGCATCAGGCTAAACCTGCTCAGGAGGTAGAGAGGGTTAGCATCAGGCTAAACCTGCTCAGGAGGTAGAGAAGGTTAGCATCAGGCTAAACCTGCTCAGGAGGTAGAAAAGGTTAGCATCAGGCTAAACCTGCTCAGGAGGTAGAAAAGGTTAGCATCAGGCTAAACCTGCTCAGGAGGTAGAAAAGGTTAGCATCAGGCTAAACCTGCTCAGGAGGTAGAGAGGGTTAGCATTAGGCTAAACTTGCACAGGAGGTAGAGAAGGTTAGCATCAGGCTAAACCTGCTCAGGAGGTAGAGAGGGTTAGCATCAAGATAAACCTGCTCAAGAGGTAGAGAGGGTTAGCGTCAAGCTAAACCTGCTCACACAGGTGGTAGAGAAGGTTAGCATCAGGCTAAACCTGCTCAGGAGGTAGAGAAGGTTAGCATCAGGCTAAACCTGCTCACATAGGAGGTAGAGGGTTTTATACCCCTTTTTTTATCAACACCTTCAATTAAGACAGATACATTTAGAATATTGTAATATTATTACCTAGCAAAATCAACTTAATCAGGTATCTAACAGCATGCAATGGACAAATAATGGCATCCTGAAAACACTCACATAATTGAGATTTTTATCTAAGCTCTATGGAGGTTATGGAGAGGGCTAGGGCTGTTTTTTCATTCAAAGCAATTAAGTATGAAATGTCTCATTATCAAACTTCCCTTGCATATCCTGCTTAAGTAAACAGATGAAAAAGCAGCTCCCTTTAAGTTGTGCATAGCACGTGGATGAGTACAGTCAGTGCACCATAACAAACTATAACTATAACAATAATTCGATATTCAATTTGTTTTAAGTATTTGAATGGGGCCATTGAAGCCCTTTACTAGAGGCGTGTGGATGCAGCTACAAACAGTATGTGAACCATATAATAACGTAAGTACAGTATGTTATATTTAACCATGTAGCTAGTCTCTTACCGGTCATTGAGGGAAACTGTCGAAGTGCATCTCAGGACAAGTTTCTCTGACTTTGGAGAAGCCATTTTTGTGAAAGAACGTTCCACCTATGTAGAATCGTGTTTTAAGCAAGCAATATAAGACAGAGCAGCAGGTGTCGTGAATGTGTCTGATGATAAAACTGTGGCGCTACTACTTCACCTTGCAGTGCAAAGTTCCTGAAATAAATTATTGTGCCTTCTTTTTAAACACCTAGTAGGAGTGGCTAATTTAGCTAACAACTTTCAAACTTTCAAACTCAAAGTTCAAAGAAAAGGCACAAATACCTTGACATTATGCGTCAATTAAATAATATAGCAGAGAAGATTTAAAAGCATATGTACTTATGTTTGATAATGAAATGACAAGCTAAATAACTACTTTGCCAGCCAGCTGGCTAATTCAAGTGACACTTGGATTGACATTGACGCGTGCACTCGTTACCTGCATTGGCTTGGTGGCCTCGTTAGTTAGCTAAATTGGCAAAAGGTACTGCAAGTTACTTAGCCAGCTCTTCTAATAAATCTAAATATATATATTATATATACATATATATATTTTATTTGTGAAAATGCCCAGGCGAATCCTGCAAACGGTTAATACAAATTTTAACACAAACTCAAAAGCAGTTAGCTTGCCCTACCCTAACCTACCCACTACCAGTACCCTACCCAGTTTGATTAAGCTCGTAACCGGTTTTGAAAGTTGCGCGCACCCGATGTCACTCGGATGTTGCGCTTCCTCATTGCTTTACATTTCCGGCTCCTAATTTAAATGGACAATAATGCAAGATTTGGAATATTTCTTTGTCTAGCATTGTTTTACTACTCAGAGGGATTGTACAAACAACATGGAAAAACTGGAAAAATGTACTTCTACAAGCTGTTCTGAAACTGCAATTTTTGACGTAGAAGATATAAGGTCAATCTAATTGACCAATCACAGACTCAGGCTAGTAGGCTACAAGGTCGAACCACAGAGATGGATGTGGGTCGTACTTGATCTACTCCGACAGCAGCCATGACAACAGCGGAATGTTACCATCCCTAGCCAATAACATAACTCAGCTAATGAAAACGGCATGTGAGTTGGAAAGGAAGAATGAGGCACTCTAGAATAATTAATACAAAATATAATATAATTGTATTAGTGTTCAATATTTTTAAATGTGCAATAAACACTAAGAAATCACACAAAAATGTGTGATTGTCGACATTATGGGCCCTTTAAAACCTGCGGTGCAGAGCCATTAAGAGCTCTAAATAGGTATCTCTTTATATGGCTCTGCTGCGATGTTCTGATATTTTTTGATGAGGGTAAACAAACATACTTAAAAAGTTACAAAGCCCATAGTTCACGCTTTTTGGGGTTTTCCCTTTCCTTTACTATGTTATATAGCTTTTTGTGCATGTAAAAGGTATGAAAAGTTACAAAGCTACTCTCTCTCACAGAAAACACTGCTCCTGAACTGCCTGAAACGCTTCGTTTGTAGTCCGGCATTTTCTTCCGTAACTTATCTCATCACTAAGTCACACATTTGCATAATGCCCACCTAGCGGCGAATTTGGCACACCCTCAAATAGAGCCAGTCGGAGCGGAGGCCGGGTATTTTGTATAGTGGTTTCGCCATGATGAGAAAACACTGTTTTTGTCAGTGCAAAAGCAAATTCCCTTTGTTTGGCCAGCTGACCAATCAGAGCAGACTTGGCTCATTGGGAGGGATGCCTTAAAGAGACAGGAGCTCAAATGGAGCGTTTCAGACAGAGGGTGAATAGAAGTGCTGCAGACCCAGGCAGTTTGGGGAAAAAAATGTGTATATTGAACATTAAAATGCGTAAACCCATTCTAGTAAAACTCCTAAATAAAGGTATAAACCTGAAAATAAGCATAATAGGTTCCCTTTAAAATTTTCTGGAAAAGTGCTTTTGCAAAAAAAAAAAAATTTCTCACAAGTAGAAACTAAGTGTTGTAATGAAATTTTTAGGATGGTGGCGTACCACGTACCAGATATCAAGAGTTTGACAGCATCCATGCAGTAGGGTAGACTGGGGATGGTTCCAACAGGACACGGTTGCAACAATTCTTATTTCTCCAATCAGAAACGTGCTAGAGGGAAACTGCCGCTGGAAATTGGACAAACTAGTGTCACTATGCCTAAAAGCTGTCTGACCATTTTAGGTTTAATTTACAAACACACCCATAAATAAACAAGCAGCTGACTAACAGTTACTTTTAATCATCAACCCATATTTGTATAATTTTGTTAACTTTGTGTGTGGGGGCTCTAGCTTGGCGAGGCTGCTAGCATGCTAACACGTAATGTTGCAGGTGGACAACTTTAGCAATTTTCTCAGTTCACATTAACCTCAAATTGGACAGACTTAACTCTTAACGTCAGAAAAAGTGACAGATCAAACAGATATAATAAGAATAAGGTAGTGAGGATCTGGCATATATGATAATTTGGTGTGGTTGTATGTCTACTTTGATGGAGAAAGATTAAACTAAGGACACCCCTCCCTTTCTTACATTTTTACTATATAAGAACGTCGATCATTGATCGGCAGCAGCATAATGTAATGGGATAATAATAATTAATTGTATTTAGTTTTTAGCGCTTTACACTAATTGGTCGCCAATTAATTACACAGAACGAACAAGGAATGGACCAACAGCTATCAAACACAACACTCAGTCTGAGTGATACGGCAGCCAATTTGCGCCAGACTTGCTCACTCAACATATTACGACAGACTTGCTCACACACATAGGACACACAAATCGATGGGATTTGGGCTCTTGATAGCTAAAAAGCAACACTTTTTTCTTTATCTATTATATCTGAAAATTGAGGTGTTTTATGATTGCTCTGGTCTATGGTAATGGAGACAAAATGCCTAATAGTGAAATGTAATGATGTTTTCCAAAGGGTTTCAGTTGCAACCTGAATGAACTACACATCACATGTAATCATCTTTAAATTGTATGCATAATTAGAAGAATGTAAGCAGTTTGGTTGGTCTATGATGAATAACAGAGAAATGCAAAAACTGTTGCAACCGTCCCGGTCTCCCCTATCATATCTGTTAGGTGTTTTAACGTGATTTAGATTTTCCAAATTGTAACCGAATGAAAAACTAGTGAATGTAGCAGGATAATAGGCCTTTTGAAAAATGTTTGTGCTTTCTCCTTTTGAAATCAGTTGTTTTCGTGTGTGCGTGAGACACTCTGCTTGTGACTAGCGCCGTTTAGGCCTATAGGTCATGCGCTGTTTTGATTGTAACTATTATTACTACTGTTATTCCTTATTATTGTATACTATCTGTAAATGCGCTGGGAAATAGCGTTTGTATACAGTACTGTGCATAGGCTTTAGGCAGGGGATGCTGTTTTGAAGGCGAAGGGTGGTCACACCACATGTTTTTATACCGATTTGGTTTTCCCTCACTTTGTATTTCATGAATTGATAAAAAAAATAAAACAATTATTCACATTTATATTTTTATATATATTTTTTATCACTTTAAAGACTTCACACCTGCCTAAAACTTTTGCACAGTACTGTATATTTTTTTCTTGAGTAATATTTTCTCTGGAACTTCTCTTTTTGCTCTAGTTGGAACTTGGGAGGAATGGGTAGGCAGCAAAGTGGGCGGGGATGAAAAACTCAAACACCGCCCACCATCCAGATATTTCACTCAAAAACGAACCCAGACAGACATCAACCCCCGGCTGGCGGCGAGAGAGCCGCGTCATTGTTGGCCGAGAGCCGCACTGTCTGGTATGAAACGGCCCCAGCCATTGGCTCGCATTTTTTTTAGCCCCAGACAACTCACGCGCATGATGCTCTCTCACTCTCGCTCTCTCTCTCCCTTTCGCTCCACTTTTTTTATTGAGGGCAGCTCGAGCCAGACAGAGTGGAGCAGAAAGGAGCCAAAGCAGGATGTAGGAGAGCGAGGCGCATAGAAGGCTGATATACTGATAGCACACGCGACACGCTGAGGAGGCTCGAGACTACGTTTATTCCGTCGCAACCCGCATTGTTTTGGTAAGACCGGAATGCTTTAGCTTGCATATTATTTTTGATTTTCACCAGCTTTACCTGCGACCGTGAGGTCCATGCTGCTGACATGATTTCTGTTTAGACAGACAGCAACAGGTTTTGTTCGACAGACAGACAGACAGACAGACGGTCAGACAGACAGGCAGCACAGGCAACACCATAGACGGAGAGCAATAGCTAGGTTTAAGTCAGCTAACTAACAGGTAAGCAGCCAGACTTGTAAACAGGTAGTGATGAAGACCTAAAGATCGACAGGCAGGCAGGCAGAACACAATGCTGAGAGACACAACATCAGACCCCCAAGCTCCGTCATGGCGCCTGCCTTGAGAGATATTTACTCTTTGAAGGCTAACATGCAGTAAGGACCACTGGTCTGTGTTCATGATGAGAGTTTGAGCCTAGCCTAGCCATAGTAAAGCACTGCACGGAGAAAGGCCTCACCATGAGACTGCCAGAGGAGTGTGTTAGGGAAAGGCTTGGGGCTGCTGTACAAACCACTGCACATGGAAAGGGGTCTGCTCCTCTGCTTTGGAGGTAACCTTTGACCTTTGAGGTGGAGGTCATCAATACTAATGACTGATAAAAGAGCCGTTTGACTAAAGTCCAATCAACTGTCCAACAGTTAATCAATCTAATGATGAAAGCTTGGTCCCCCCCCACACACACAGGGCAATGTCGGTGATAGCGCCCCCCAGCAGTAACGACGCCTGCCTGAGCATAGTGCACAGCCTGATGTGTCATCGCCAGGGGGGGGAGAACGAGGGCTTCGCCAAGCGCGCCATCGAAAGCCTGGTGAAGAAGCTGAAGGAGAAGAAAGAGGAGCTGGACTCTCTCATCACGGCCATCACCACCAACGGAGTCCACCCCAGCAAGTGTGTCACCATCCAGAGAACACTGGACGGACGACTGCAGGTCACACGCACACCCACACACACCACCTACATACACGCACACACACACCACCTACATACACGCACGCATGCACACACACACCTACATACACAAACTGACACACACAAGCACACACTGACACGCAGACACACTCATACAAATATACACAAACTCTTCCTCAAATATACGCACAGACCGTGACACACAGCAATTGACACACACACACACACACACACACACACACACACACAGACATTCACACACAAAGTAATATTTAGGATGATAAGACCCACAGTGATCAGTGTGTAGTAGTTTTTTTATGAAAGAGAGAGAGAGAGAGAGAGTTCAGTTTAGAGAGTTTCCCTCTCTGCCCCTAGCTCTGAAAAGGGAGGGAGGGAGGGAGGGAGGGATGGAGGGGAGGGGAGGGGAGGGGGGGCTTGTTTTGTCTGAGACACAGGAAAGGGGCAGGGTTAAGTTAAGCCTGTCTGTCTCTGTGTGTGTGTGTGTGTGTGTGTGTGTGTGTGTGTGTGTGTGTGTGTGTGTGTGTGTGTGTGTGTGTGTGTGTGTGTGAGAGAGAGTATATGTTGCCTGTCCCATTTTCACAGTGTTGTGACTAGCTCCCTCACTGTGCTAGTCTCTTCTACTGTTATTAAGCAACACACTAGTTTGGTGCAGGGCAAGCATTATGTGTTTTCTGTTGAGCCATGTCTGTGTGTGTTTTAAGATTTGAAGGTAGCGTAGCAGAGGGTAGGGGCAGTGTGTGTGTGTGTGTGTGTGTGTGTGCGCAGGGCGTTAGGCTCTGGCTCTGTGCCAGCTGAAGCTCTCTGTAGAAGGTCGGTCTGCTTTTGAGTCTTAACACACAATACTGAGACAGTATCTATCTCTTTTCTCTCTCTCTCTCTCTCTCTCTCTCTCCTGTCCTCTCTCTTTCTCTCTGTGTGTCTCTCTATCTCTCTTTCTCTGTGTGTCTCTGTCTCTTCTCTCTGTGGTACTTGAACATTGATCCTGAAATGGCTCCACTTCTAAGCATACACAAAGACATTCCACCCAGTCTCCATTACCACAGGAGGAGGTGAGACATGATCTCACCCAGGGCACACACACACACACACACACACACACACACACACACACACACACACACACACACACACCCCGGCTGACTGAGTGACTGGGTTGATCCTAGGTTAGACATGCACACTGTGTTTCATGGTTCATTTATCTTGTTGTGAAATGTGAGACGAAGCTACAGCAGTCTGTTAGTCCCTCCGGCTTTTAACTGAGAGTAATCCCTGATAGTCAGTATTTTAACTGAGAGTAATCCCTGATAGTCAGTATTTTAACTGAGAGTAATCCCTGATAGTCAGTATTTTAACTGAGAGTAATCCCTTTATAGTCAGTATTTTAATTTAGAGTAAGCCCTTATAGTCAGTATTTTAACTGAGAGTAATCCCAGATAGTCAGTATTTTAATTGAGAGTAATCCCAGATAGTCAGTATTTTATCTGAGAGTAATCCCTGATAGTCAGTATTTTATCTGAGAGTAATCCCTGATAGTCAGTCAGTATTTTAACTGAGTAATCCCTGATAGTCAGTATTTTAACTGAGAGTAATCCCTGATAGGTCAGTATTTTAACTGAGAGTAATCCATGATGGTCAGTATTTTAACTGAAGGTATTCCCAGATAGTCCATATTTTAACTGAGAGTAATCCCTGATAGGTCAGTCTTTTAACTGAGAGTAATCCATGATGGTCAGTATTTTAACTGAAGGTATTCCCAGATAGTAGGTCTTTTAACTGAGAGTAATCCCTGATAGGTGAGTATTTTAACTGAGAGTAATCCCTCCTAGGGGTTAGGGACTACATGGAGTGTGTGTGTGTGTGTTTCCAGGTGGCTGGCAGGAAAGGCTTTCCCCATGTTATCTACGCCCGGCTGTGGCGCTGGCCGGATCTCCACAAGAACGAGTTGAAACACGTCAAGTTCTGCCAGTACGCCTTTGACCTCAAGTACGACAACGTGTGTGTCAACCCCTACCACTACGAGAGAGTGGTATCACCCGGAATCGGTAAAGCTGACCGACTACTTTGCTGGCTGGATGACTGAATGGATATCTGTCTGACTGGCTTGCTGGCTGGTTGGAGGAATGGGTGACTGACTTTAGTGACTGAATGTCTGGCTGGCTGGCTGGATGGATATGTGACTGACTGGCTGGCTGGCTGGCTGGATAAATGACTGACTTAGTGACTGAATGGCTGGCTGGATGGATGGATATGTGACTGACTGGCTGGATGGCTGGCTGGCTGGATGGATATGTGACTGACTTAGTGGCTGGCTGGCTGGATGGATGGATATGTGGCTGGCTGGCTGGCTGTCTGGCTGGCTGGTAGTCTTACTTGCTGGCTGACTAGTTGGCTGCCTGGGTTACTGTCAGTCTTTAGTCTAACTGTGAGTCTGTTTGATCTAACAGTCCCTCTCTTCTCCTCTCTGCCTTCTCTAGTTGGGCTCAGCATTCAGAATGCAGGTTTGTTTTTAAATCACTTCTTGTTTTATAAATGATCAAATAACATTCTGTAACATAAACTGAAATACTGTGGGATAGTCAGTGTGTTTTCATCTAGCTAAGGCTGCCCTAAGTAGCTTCCACACAAAGTAGAATCCATGGGGATCCTAGTGTGTGCAGCTCAGAAACAAGGGATGTTATCAAGTTAATGCCATGCCTAAGCATAATAACAAACAGTAGTGCTTTCAAATATTCTCTGGTATATTTATAGCCCTAAATATATTTATAGTAAATAAAACGTATCATTCATGTTGCATCTGAAATTCACTGAATGCCATGGATGTCCGTCTGTGACTGCTCCCACTCAGGTCCTCAGGGCTGCGTGATAAAGGAGGAGTATGCTCCTGACTGTCTCCAGATGGACCTGCCCTCGAGGATGGCCCCGCCCCCTCCGGACCGTTACAGCCAACCCCTGCCCCCGCTCCAGCTTCCCCCGGAACCAGCCCACGCCCCCCCATTCATCACTACCTATCCCAGCATGCCCCTGTCCCCGCCAGGTAGGCTGATGCTTTCTGGGTAGGGGTTGTTGACAGAGTGGGAACGTAAGTAGATAGATAAACATGACAGGGTGGACAGGAAGCTGCGGTCACCATGGCGACCAGCCCACAGGGCTCCTTCTCTCATAGACCTCACAGTGACAGCAGCCAGGGAGACCAAAGCCAGCTCTGCTGCCACCTACTGTCCATGTCTAATCACTGCAGATAATGAGAAGGTTGTTCTGATGTCAGTGGTAAACAGGATGCTGAACAGAGACAGACAGCTACAGCATGATAGAGAGAGTCAATGAGACAGACAGACAGACAGCTACAGCATGATAGAGAGAGTCTATGAGACAGACAGCTACAGCATGATAGAGAGAGTCTATGAGACAGACAGCTACAGCGTGACAGAGTCTATGAGACAGACAGCTACAGCATGACAGAGAGAGACAGACAGACAGACAGCTACAGCGTGATAGAGAGAGTCTATGAGACAGACAGACAGACAGACAGACAGACAGACAGCTACAGCGTGATAGAGAGAGTCTATGAGACAGACAGCTACAGCATGATAGAGTGAGACAGACAGACAGACAGACAGACAGACAGACAGACAGACAGACAGACAGAGGTAGAGTGAGGTAGAGAGAGGTTAGACGGAGAGAGAGAGACAGACAGACAGACAGCTACAACGTGACAGAGTCTATGAGACAGACAGCTACAGCGTGCTAGAGAGAGTCTATGAGACATACAGACAGACAGACAGACAGACAGCTACAGCATGATAGAGAGAGTCTATGAGACAGACAGACAGACAGCTACAGCATGATAGAGAGAGTCTATGAGACAGACAGACAGACAGACAGACAGCTACAGCGTGATAGAGAGAGTCTATGAGACAGACAGACAGACAGACAGCTACAGCGTGATAGAGAGAGTCTGAGACAGACAGACAGACAGACAGACAGCTACAGCGTGATAGAGAGTATGTGTCTCTAGTAACGGATGTCTCTGGTTGGTTCCTGTCCTCCAGTGAGCGCTGGCTCCATGCTGACGGGGCCCATGTCGGGGGGCCACGCTGGGGGAGGGGAGGGGCTGCTGCAGATCGCCTCCCCCCACGCCCGGGGTCACAGTCAGGGTCCCGGCCTGGCCTCATCGCCCCCCAGCACCCCCAGCACCCCGCAGGCCTCCAGCCCCCTCAGGCAGAGCCCAGAGTGCAGCAGCTCCTGTATCCACCCTGCAGCACAGAGACCCTCCTACCACAGTCAGTATACCAGCAACACACAGACCCTCCTACCACAGTCAGTATACCAGCACAGAGACCCTCCTACCACAGTCAGTATACCAGCACAGAGACCCTCCTACCACAGTCAGTATACCAGCACAGAGACCCTACCACAGTCCAGCACACCACAGTCAGTATACCAGCAGCACAGACACACAGACCCAGAGACCCTCCTACCACAGTCAGTATACCAGCACAGTATACCAGCAGAGACCCTCCTACCACAGTCAGTACCAGCAGAGATACCAGCAGCACAGAGACCCTCCTACCACAGTCAGTATACCAGCACAGAGACCCTCCTAACACAGTCAGTATACAGTCAGCAGCACAGAGACCCTCCTACCACAGTCAGTAGCAGCACAGAGATACCAGCAGAGACCCTCCTACCACAGTCAGTATAGCAGCAGAGACCCTCCTAACACAGTCAGAGATTCCAGTCAGTATACCAGCACAGAGACTCCTCCTACCACAGTCAGTACCACAGTACCAGCAGCACAGAGACCCTCCTACCACAGTCAGTATACCATCAGAGACCCTCCTACCACAGTCAGTATACCAGCACAGAGACCCTCCTATACCAGCAGCAGTATACCACACACAGACCCTCCTACCACAGTCAGTATACCAGCAGCACAGACCCTCCTACCACAGTCAGTATACCACACAGACCCTCCTACCACAGTCAGTATACCAGCAGAGACCCTCCTAACACAGTCAGTATTCCAGCAGAGACCCTCCTACCACAGTCAGTATACCAGCAGCACAGAGACCCTCCTACCACAGTCAGTATACCAGCACAGAGACCCTCCTAACACAGTCAGTATACCAGCACAGAGACCCTCCTAACACAGTCAGTATACCAGCAACACACAGACCCTCCTACCACAGTCAGTATACCAGCAACACACAGACCCTCCTACCACAGTCAGTATACCAGCAACACACAGACCCTCCTACCACGGTCAGTATACCAGCAGAGACCCTCCTAACACAGTCAGTATACCAGCAGCACAGAGACCCTCCTACCACAGTCAGTATACCAGCACAGAGACCCTCCTACCACAGTCAGTATACCAGCACAGAGACCCTCCTACCACAGTCAGTATACCAGCAGAGACCCTCCTACCACAGTCAGTATACCAGCAGCACAGAGACCCTCCTACCACAGTCAGTATAGCAGCACAGAGACCCTCCTACCACAGTCAGTATACCAGCACAGAGACCCTCCTACCACAGTCAGTATACCAGCAGCAC
>JAPMUY010002768.1:222500-231545 GCA_026901105.3 Galaxias olidus
TGTCTCTATGTCTTTCTCTCTCTCTCTCTGTCTCTCTCTGTCTCTCTCTGTCTCTCTCTCTCTTTCTCTCTCTCTGTCTCTCTCTCTCTCTGTCTCTCTCTGTCTCTCTCTCTCTCTCTCTCTGTCTCTCTCTTTCTCTCTCTCTGTCTCTGTCTCTCTCTCTGTCTCTCTCTCTCTGTCTCTCTGTCTCTCTCTCTCTCTCTCTCTCTGTCTCTATGTCTCTCTCTGTCTCTCTCTCTCTTTGTCTCACACTCACACACACATTTGTGTTTTCTTCAGCGGTAGCGTCTTAGCAGTAAAATTCTGTGTGTGTGTGTGTCCCACCCAGGTCCAGAGTTCTGGTGCTCCATCTCGTACTTTGAGACAGACCTCCAGGTGGGGGAGATGTTCAAGGTGCTGGCTAACTGTCCCCTGGTGACGGTGGATGGTTACGTGGACCCGTCTGGGGGAGACCGCTTCTGTCTGGGCCAGCTCAGCAATGTGCACCGCACCCCCGCCAGTGAGAGGGCCAGGTAGCTACTGACCTGACCTCACCCCTCCCCCAGGGTCACCACACTAACCTATGACCTCTGTCATCTTCCAGGGTCACCAAAATGACCTATGATCTCTCCCCTTCTCCAGGGTCACCAAAATTACCTATGACCTCTCCTCCAGTGTCACCAAAATGACCTATGACTTCTCCCCTCCTTCAGGGTCACTCCTTTGACCTCTCCTCCAGGGTCACCACAATGACCTATGACCTCTCCCCTTCTCCAGAGTCACCAAAATGACCTATGACCTCTCCTCCAAGGTCACCAAAATGACCTATGACCTCTCCCCTCCTCCAGAGTCACCACAATGACTTCACCTGTCCTCCTTGTATCTTTTAATGTAAAACAGCTATACTAAATAATGACCTTCTACCTCCAACATCAGTGTCTTGATAATGTTTGAATATATTTATCTGAATCTTAGTGCCATATTCCCAACCTGATCTAACCTCAGTTTGTTTATAATCTTTGATTCTTATATTATTATTCTTTTCTTTTTTGTTTACATTTTATACTTATGTAATTATCTACACCTAACCATCGCAAAGACGACATGCTGAATGCTTGTGGTCACTGCATGCCGCTAGCGCGATCAACTACTATACTCCAAGTATGATATTCTCTTCCTGATTTAGTGACGCAGTTCCTTGTACCATTAAGCAATTTGTCACTTTCGCTGGGAGATCGTAACCGGTGGCAGACAAAATGAGTGTTAAATATTAAGACTTCAAGAGGACTGATGTGAACCGCAATTTCATTCATTCTCCTATAGACATTACAATATGCAAACTGTAGAAAGGTATTGATAATCCGTTAATACAAAAAAGTTACAAATAGCCACTTTAATATTAGCAAAACAAGAGGTCATTGTTGATTTAAGACAAAAAACTAACTGTTAATCCAATGTTGATCAGAGGGGTTGAAACTATGAGTTAAGTTATTGGAATATGTTGGTGTTACTATTGATCGTCAGTTTAGGTGAACTCAGCTCAGATGTTGTGATGTTGATCAGAATAGGCCTTGTGTATTATAATAGTATTGTTTGTAGCGTATTAACTACTGATGCTATGCTGTCTCCATGGTAACAGGCTCCATATAGGGAAGGGGGTGCAGCTAGAGTGTCGCGGCGAGGGCGACGTGTGGATGCGTTGCCTTAGCGACCATGCGGTGTTCGTCCAGAGCTTCTATCTAGACCGAGAGGCGGGACGGGCTCCAGGCGACGCCGTCCACAAGATCTACCCCGGAGCCTACATTAAGGTAAGACCAGAGAGAGATCTACCATCTACCCCGGAGCCTACATTAAGGTAAGACCAGAGAGAGATCTACCCCGGAGCCTACATTAAGGTAAGACCAGAGAGAGATCTACCATCTACCCCGGAGCCTACATTAAGGTAAGACCAGAGAGAGATCTACCCCGGAGCCTACATTAAGGTAAGACCAGAGAGATCTACCCCGGAGCCTACATTAAGGTAAGACCAGAGAGAGATCTACCATCTACCCCGGAGCCTACATTAAGGTAAGACCAGAGAGAGATCTACCATCTACCCCGGAGCCTACATTAAGGTAAGACCAGAGAGAGATCTACCCCGGAGCCTACATTAAGGTAAGACCAGAGAGAGATCTACCCCGGAGCCTACATTAAGATCCTCTTCTCTGCAGGTGTTACAGGGTAGAGTTTAACATGTCTCCTGTCCTCTGCAGGTGTTACAGGGTAGAGTTTAACATGTCTCCTGTCCTCTGCAGGTGTTACAGGGTAGAGTTTAACATGTCTCCTGTCCTGTGCAGGTGTTACAGGGTAGAGTTTAACATGTCTCCTGTCCTCTGCAGGTGTTACAGGGTAGAGTTTAACATGTCTCCTGTCCTCTGCAGGTGTTACAGGGTAGAGTTTAACATGTCTCCTGTCCTCTGCAGGTGTTACAGGGTAGAGTTTAACATGTCTCCTGTCCTCTGCAGGTGTTACAGGGTAGAGTTTAACATGTCTCCTGTCCTCTGCAGGTGTTACAGGGTAGAGTTTAACATGTCTCCTGTCCTGTGCAGGTGTTACAGGGTAGAGTTTAACATGTCTCCTGTCCTGTGCAGGTGTTACAGGGTAGAGTTTAACATGTCTCCTGTCCTCTGCAGGTGTTACAGGGTAGAGTTTAACATGTCTCCTCTGCAGGTGTTTGACCTGCGGCAGTGCCACCGGCAGATGCAGCAGCAGGCTGCCACGGCCCAGGCAGCAGCAGCCGCTCAGGCAGCCGCCGTGGCAGGAAGCATCCCAGGGCCAGGCAGCGTGGGGGGCATCGCGCCCGCCGTCAGTCAGTATACATCTACTCTGCATACTACTGGCCTACAGTCAGTCAGTATACATCTACTCTGCATACTACTGGCCTACAGTCAGTCACTAAACACACTACCATACTACTGGCCTACAGTCAGTCAGTAAACACACTACCATACTACTGGCCTACAGTCAGTCAGTATACACACTACCATACTACTGGCCTACAGTCAGTCAGTATACTACCATACTACTGGCCTACAGTCAGTCAGTATACACACTACCATACTACTGGCCTACAATCAGTCAGTATACACACTACCATACTACTGGCCTACAGTCAGTCAGTATACACACTACCATACTACTGGCCTACAATCAGTCAGTACTACACTACCATACTACTGGCCTACAATCAGTCAGTATACACACTACCATACTACTGGCCTACAGTCAGTCAGTAAACACACTACCATACTACAGGCCTACAGTCAGTCAGTATACATCTACTCTGCATACTACTGGCCTACAGTCAGTCACTAAACACACTACCATACTACTGGCCTACAGTCAGTCAGTAAACACACTACCATACTACAGGCCTACAGTCAGTCAGTATACATCTACTCTGCATGCTACTGGCCTACAGTCAGCCAGTATACATGCTACCATACTACCATACTACTGGCCTACAGTCAGTCAGCATACACACTCCTCTGCATTCTACTAGCCTACAGTCAGCCAGTATACATACTCCTCGAACCTCACTTTGCTGTCTACCAAAGTAGCATACTACTGGACTGCAGTCAGTTAGTATACACACTACCA
The DNA here is from genome assembly GCA_026901105.3 of Galaxias olidus. Lineage (NCBI taxonomy): Eukaryota > Metazoa > Chordata > Actinopteri > Galaxiiformes > Galaxiidae > Galaxias > Galaxias olidus. The sequence continues at coordinate 226,119 of JAPMUY010002768.1, forward strand.
TACTACTGGCCTACAGTCAGTCAGTAAACACACTACCTCTCCATACTACTAGGCTACAGTCAGTCGGTATACACACTACCATACTACCATACTACTGGCCTACAGTCAGTCAGTATACATGCTACCATACTACCATACTACTGGCCTACAGTCATGTTAGTGGCATACACACTACTCCCTCACGACTGCACATACTACTGGCCTACAGTCAGTCAGTATACACACTCCTCTGGCCTACAGTCAGTCTAAACACACTACCATACTACTGGACTGCAGTCAGTTAGTCTACATACTGCTATACTAACATATTTCTTGGCTTACAGGGAGTCAGAATACATTCTCCTCTCCATACTACTAGGCTGGAGTCAGTCGGTATACACACTACCATACTACCATACTACTGGCCCACAGTCAGTCGGTATACACACTCCTCTGACCTCTGACCTCAATCTGACTAGCCTAATAGTATGTTAGTATGGCAGACAGCTGTCAGTATACATACTCCTCTGACCTCACGCTGCGGTCTACGATACTAACATACTACTGGCCTACAGTCAGTCAGTATACACACTACCAAACTACTGGCCTACAGTCAGTTAGTATACACACTACCATACTACCATACTACTGGCCTACAGTCAGTCAGTTAGTTTGCATACCACCATACTGCTGGCCTACAGTCAGTCAGTTAGTTTGCATACTACCATACTACCATACTGCTGGTCTACAGTCAGTCAGTTAGTTTGCATACTACCATACTGCTGGTCTACAGTCAGTCAGTTAGTTTGCATACTACCATAATGCTGGTCTACAGTCAGTCAGTATACACACTACCATACTACCATACTACCATACTACCATACTACCATACTACCATACTGCTGGTCTACAGTCAGTCAGTTAGTTTGCATACTACCATACTGCTGGCCTACAGTCAGTCAGTAAACATACTCCTCGGACGTCACTGTGCTGTCAGGTGATGTGTAGTGTGTGTTCCTCTAGGCCTGTCAGCGGCAGCGGGCATTGGGGTAGATGACCTGAGGCGTCTCTGCATCCTGAGGCTGAGCTTTGTTAAGGGCTGGGGGCCGGACTACCCCCGACAGAGTATCAAACACACCCCCTGCTGGGTGGAGGTCCATCTGCACAGAGCCCTCCAACTCCTGGACGAGGTGCTACACACCATGCCCCTAGGCGACCCTCCTACCATGTGAACGTGCTGGAACGTGAATGTCTGTCTGTCTGTCTGTCTGTCTGTGTATGTATGTGTGTGTATGTGACAGAAGGATAGAACAGAGGCCAGGCCAAACGAGTGGATTGCTGAACAGAGGCCAGGCCGAACCAGTGGATTGCTGAACGGAGTTACAGGCCAGCCAGTGGATTGCTGAATAGAAGCCGGGCCAAACCAGTGGATTGCTGAAAAGAGGCCAGGCCAAACCAGTGGATTGCTGAACAGAGGCCAGGCCAAACCAGTGGATTGCTGAACAGAGGCCAGGCCAAACCAGTGGATTGCTGAACAGAGGCCAGGCCAGCCAGTGGACTGCTGAACAGAGGCCAGGCCAGCCAGTGGATTGCTGAACAGAGGCCAGGCCAGCCAGTGGATTGCTGAACAGAAACTCATGGCTTTAACCGACATTTATCCTGAGCAATCTCCATGGCTCCACCCTCTTAATCTGTTTCCTGTCTGATCTCATTGCTATCTGTTCCTGCTGCAACCATAGACATATATCTAGTAACCTTACAGTTATCACTATGGACATTTATATAGTAAGCTTACCGTAGTCACTGGACATATCTAGCAACCTTACAGTAATTACTTGGCTCTTTGATTATTCAAAAAATTTAAGTGCTTCTGATATAACCTCTAGACTGAAAGACAGACAGGCAGGCAGGCAGACAGGTAGCGCTAGATCTGAATAACGTCAGATCCAGTCAGCGTCAATGCTTTCCTTTTTAACTATTAACATTCCATTTGTAAAAAAAAAAACTTAATCTAGGCTAAATATTAAAAGTGTGGACATCTGTCCAAGCAGCAATATATTTTAAATGAAAAAAGGAGACAATCATTTCAGTGTGTGTGTGTGTGTGATGATGTGATAGGTGACCGCTGGCTCTACCAATTAACTAATGGATAAGAAAGCTCACAAAACAACTTAACATTTACCTCTGTTAACCTCATGACACAATGCCTTATAAGTACCAAAGGAAGATCTATTCTGTTTCAGCACATTCCTGCCTCAGTCAGCTGGACTAGTTTAATACACCTTCCCAACCAAAGACAACGTCTCAGTGGAGAGGAGGACATCTAGTGGGCCTAGTTGGAACTGCACGTAGTTAAAACAATGAAGTTATGACGTCTCAAACCCACAGAATAGAAAATAAATCGTGTGGGTATTTCTGGGGTTTCATCGTGCTACTTTTGGCAGAGCTTTATTTTATGAACTCATTGTTAGCAATAGGCTGCGCTCTGGGGCCGAGCTGTGGTGGCAATGCATTATGAGTACCTACTTTCTTGTTTTGGGCTTCTGAATCCGTTTCAAATAATTGCGTGCGTACTGTTTAGATAACTGGTGGCTGTTGTGTCACTGTTACTGTTCTCGTAATGTTAGGCTGATTACCTCATCTCCTAGAATGACACTCACCTTTAGCCGCATAGTTACAGTAACCTCGGGAATACCATAGCAACGGGACAAGTTGCCAAGACTCGAGGCTTTGGACGCGGCTGGAGCCCAGTTAGGATCAGAGAAAAAAAAAATCTATAAAATGTCCCAACCTCAGTTTGTCTTTCATGGCTTATACCGTATAAGCACGTGACAGTTTCTGCTTAACTGTATTAGACCTAACTGTTAATACGTATTGTTTGTTAATGTCTGTATATTTATTATGGGCAATGTTTTGAAAATATTTGCCGAGCACGATGTAGCCTATTATTCTAGTGCATTATGAATCAATAAGTGGATTTAATTTGCTGCTTAACTGCCGAATCAGGCTTGTAACTATATTTTTTACCTTTAACCTGTCCCAAATATTTGAACAATGAATTGCTGTAGGATGCCTGTATAGGCATAAGTTTATCTAGAATTAAACCTTTATTTTATTTTATTTTTAAATAAAAATTGGTGTTGTATACGTTGTATTACGGCCTGTATGTCTGACGTCTGATTGCTGGCAACTAAGAGAAAATCCTTAAAATATTCTTTTTTTTCTTTTTTTTTTAATGATTCACGTTTAAATATTTTTATAGTATTAATGGCATGCGTCAGAGCCGTTGGTGTAGCGAAAACAGAGCATCGTCACGGGCCGGTCCATTCCACCGTATTCATAGCTCTTTCACAGTAGGCTACAGCAGGCAGAGCCATAGTAATACCAGTGGGCGGGACTAGACCCCCTGAGTACCAGTCTGCGCTGAGCCCGATCACGCAGCTTCTATGCATCCTGACGACAGCATCATCACTGCGCTGTGCCTGGACTGACATCGACTCAGCATATGAAGATACCTGCCTGTTTAGGCTTTATGCAACATAATCATTTCCTAGGTCCATTTGAGATTTTGTCTTGCTTCGTTGTTTTTTATGGATGTAAAATAGAATTCTGTTTTTCCACAATTCTTAAAACTGTCCGTTTTAAATCGGGTAGAACCTCATTCAGTGCTGATTCACAAAATGGCTGAGATTACCGAACTACGACCTGCCTATGGTGAGTAGAGAGGGCCGTGGTCTCTCGTCGATGTGCCTTGTTTATTCTTTCGTTGGATCAGAAATTGATCTTTCTTATTCTTGACCCGTTTACTGGACACACTGTTTTAAGCAAAGACACTGTTTTTGTCTTGTGTGAACACACCTTAATATATCCAAGCATCCTACCATTATGTCAATTATGAAATACTGCAATATGTTATTATTTGAGGTTTTTGATTCCAGCCCTTCGTCTTACAGGTTTATACGCTCCTATAGGAAATATGTCAGCGGGAACATTTGAGACCTTGCCTTTGGCTTCTAGCAGGCCTTGTTAGTTAACGTGTAAGGTATTTCAAAAAGACCATATCTATCGGCTAGACATTCAGTAGATTGCTTATAATTTGTTATAAAGCTAAATAGTTCGTCAGGTAGAAAAGGAATCACGGTTATATGGTCAACACAGCCAACCTTCCTGCATAGCCATATATGTGCATCCGGCTCGGTGGGGTGGATTGGCATGACGTGATGTCTCATCCCCGATTGGCACTAGGCGTCTCTCCTTTGTTTTTGGTCAGCCAGCACCCGGAGCTGCCTCCCTTTAATGGCGCCCATGCTGCTTGGATAACGTATTAGTATAGACCCACGGTCCTATATATATATATGTATATGTTTAAGTATGTATATATATATATGTATATATGTATATGTATATGTATATATACAGTATATACATTTAAAAAAAAAGTGTTTGAATACATTTGGACTGAAGCCTATATTGCATTATATAGCATTATATATATATATATACATATATATTGAACCAGCTGAAAGTGTGCTTGGGCACAATATGGGTCTGTTAGTAAACAAAACCAGACTTCTACAAAATATCTATGTAATCACTCTTCATTAAGATATGCATGTGCATCCATCTTTACACTTGGTGCATGTTGAATAAAGATGAGGGAAGCTTAGACTGTTATCAGTGTTGAAAGTGGTTCATGGGTAAAGTCATCATGCCAAGCTGCTTCAGTCAGCCCTACTTGGGAATGTAATGCCATATTTCCACATTGTTAATGTATTTAGACTGGACTTTTGTCCACAAATTTCAATGCATTCCTTTTATCTGTTATTTTTAAACAGACTTCTATTTTACTGTTCCCCTATTAAATGTAGGGCTGAGTAGTGTCCTTAAGTCTGATTGAAACTCCCTGAACAATATGATTCGTTCTGCCCCTAAACCCTGGGGAACACAGCCCAAACCCTAACCCAATAATCACACACAGCCCAAACCCTAACCCAATGATCACACACAACCCAAACCCTAACCCAATAACCACACACAGCCCAGACCCTAACCCAATAACCACACACAGCCCAGACCCTAACCAGCAACTTTGAAAGTGTGGGGGTTCTAGGGGTGGGATGTGAGCAACCATGCTTAAGACTTCAATTATGCTTAAAACAGAATAAGACTTTAATTGTCTTCTCCTATTCCACCCACAATACACTACAACATGAAAAAGATAGGTAACAATAGGTCAGAAAATATCCCTTATGAGACTATATCAAACATACGGTAACTAAGGCCACAGCTTAAAAGTGTGTCGGACTGCTTCAGTACGCAATTGAAGTTAGCAAGAACACAGCAGCTTTCACATTAAAAAACTCAACCTCACTCACATATCTAGCCCAATGTATTAAAAATGTCAAAACTCGTGCCAGTGAGTGGACTTCTTCAGTAGTCGATTGAAAC
>JAPMUY010002772.1:0-25000 GCA_026901105.3 Galaxias olidus
GGAGCTGATGGGTAATCATGACACATATGCTCTGGTAGTGCTGCAGCTCCACAGGCCCACTTCTCTTCGGTTGCCGGGGCACGGCTCGCTGAATTAGCCTCAGGCTGCTTAAGCAAATGAAAAGGAAAGGGGATAGGGAGAAGGTTCTAAAAATCTCCCCCCAAAAAAATTCAATCTAACGGGCATGAAAGATTGTCATCCTTTAATTCCAATAAGAAGTCAGCCACCATAAAAGTAAAACGGTACAGGGGCTTGTGTTAACATGCAAAAGGTCCCTTTCAGACCAAGCAACGGAACACATTCATTCCAGAGGTTGTCTACAGTACTGTACATTCCAAAAAAGAATCAAGTGGACAAGTGAGACAATCACAAAGGATGTGTGTTTCAGACATGCCTCGTAACGTGGCTTACTCTGCCGAAATCTAGAGGATCTCCAATTTCCCGGTGTGCTCCTCCTGAAGTATAAGCATCTCTGGCAGAGCGTCACGGATTATGCCGTTGAAAGACACATTAAAAAATGATAAACTTGTAAGGATGGTGAGCGTCACAGTGTTACATAAGCAGACCTAAGCAAAAGGAGAGAGGGAGAGAGAGAGAGAGAGAGAGAGAGAGAGAGAGAGAGAGAGAGAGATAACGAGACAGAGGGAGAGACGAGAGCGCGACCATGCTTTACAAACCATTGACTCTATAGCCTCTGCATAGTTACACCATCTTTACACGTTACACTGTTTAATGATTTATTCAGACGGCTGAATCTTTAAGTTTTCGGTACACCATTTTAAAGTATTTGATGTGGAGGCTAGTGTTTCATGCATCAATCGATGATTAAGACTGGAGACTCATCTCAATGAAACAGATGGGGGGGTAAACAGAGAGAGATGCTCTCTTCAGAAGGAACAGACAACCATGATTGCCATGCCTGGCTATAAAGGGTTTGTTGACTGTAGGACAGCTTTTATACTGTGCAATAATTACATCAGCATTCAACCTCTGAAATTCTGACAGTTTAATTGTCCGTTCTATACAAGCAAAAAAGGATTATTGCTAACAAACTAATTTGAATGTAACAAACAGGGATTCAGAGAGTGTACGGTGGGATTTGTTCGGATGCCTGACCTCCTGGTAGTATCGACCGACTCAGAGGGAACACAGACGTGGTCTTGTTTTCATCTTCCTCTCATTCTGGTCCACTCATTATCTCCTTAGTTGTTAGGTTTGATAGTGCAAACATTGAAGAGGAGGAGTGTGTTCAAAACAGTGTGAGTCAGCGTGCTGCTGAAAGGCGAAAGAAAGCGAGAGAGGGAGAGACACAGGAGAGAGGGAGAAGGAGAGAGGAGGAAGGCAAAGAGATCCTAGGAGATTGAACCCTCCAAGGCCTAATCTGTGCCACGGTGAGGCTCAGACACAAACAGAAAGAAGCTCGGCGTGTAGAGATGCTATGCCCCGGTCTTACATGTATACTCTGAGTATCTTCGGCTGTTTGAAAATGTACTCTCACTTTACAAATAAATAAGCAATTAGACATTAGATATGTTTAACTGTCCGTCAATCTCAAAACCAACATCTCAAGGGCAATCTGGCCTTAGAAAGTGCAACTATACAACAACAGACTGTCACACAACACACAGACACGCAAACCCACACACACTTTCTCTCCCCCTGCTCTCTCTTTCTCGCTATCTCTTCCTTTTCTCTCCTGCAGCTACAACCAACTGGGGAACCAGTCCTCCGGAGGCTGCCAGCCCAGTAAGAGCAGTCTGTTATACGCACAGACAGGGAAACAAAGAACCCAGAGGCAACGTGCAGCTCCAATCTGTGTTTATAGGGCTGCCAAGTGTAATCACAGTGGTGGCAGTGTGAGGGGGAGGATGAACTGCATGCTGCCAGACTGCACTGTCCTCTACTGTACTCCACTGTGCCAACACACACCCGGCCTAGTCAATAGGACTTTCTTTATCCAAGACCCACCGACATCCATCAGCACTCGGATCTATAGGGCTGACAAATACAGGAATCCGACCACGTCGGGTTGAATTTGCGGATAAGTTGCCAGATTGGAAGCTTTAAGGCACTGCTACTGGCACACAAATAAATAAAGCTTTCCTATTGATGGAAATTCATATAACCAGTGACTGGGGAAAATAATTCCATGCTTTGATAATTACTTTCCGACTTAACAATGAGAGCTTATTCAGGGACCATCAACCGCCCTCCAATTCTAGCACATATTCATTAAAATGTTTTTAATTTCCGGCTTTAATTTAGTTTCCCTGGTAAAGAAAGACTGTTCATAATAAATACTATCTTGAGAAAGACTTTCTTGGCCTGTGACCTTTGAATTATGAATTATGGCTTTCTCCCTGTTGGCAATCTTCCTTTCTAAGAACACATAGGCCATGCTCCAGTTACTCTTTTACTGTGTGGATGGAATATATATAATCTGATCTGGGCAAAGGCGTAGGAGTAGTGCTCTTTTCTGGCAAGAATTGGATACTCAAATCTACCATATAAACTACACCTAGGCCTTGTCAAGCACTTTGTCAGGGCGTTTATCAGTGTCATGCTCTCATTTTCTCACAGTTTTCCAACAACAATGTGGTCTGTCCCCAGCCATACTCGATCCTTCCCTCCTCTCCTTCACTTCTAATCGTTCTTCTTCTCTTCTTCTCCCAGTCCCTCTCTACTTATGTATATAGTCTGATCTGGGCAAAGGCGTATAGGAGCAGTACTCTTTTCTGACAAAACTATGCTAGGGCATTTATCAGTGTATCTGTTAGGATGAGGCAGGGTCATGCTCTCTCATTTTCTCACAGTTTTGGTCCTCACAACAGTGTGGTCTGTCCCCAGCCGTACTCAATCCTTCCCTCCTCTTCTTCACTTCTAATCGCTCTTCATCTCCCAGTCCCTCTTTACCTCGTCTTCACCTTCTCTTTTTCTGTTTCCGACTCTAGGGTTCTACCGCCGTCCCCGCCTCGTTCTCTGTATCTTTATGTTGCTACTTCTTTCCATTTTCATCACATTTTAATTGGTATGTCCTTCCGTAGCCCGTTTCGCTCTCCTTCAACCTTCCGGTTTCCTCTAACCACTTACATGAACTCGCAACAAGGACACACATACAATAACCCACACAGACACACACACGCAAACACACTCACACACTAGTCTGTCTGTCAACAACTAGAGGACAAGGGACACCGCCGACCAATGACTGGCCTTGCTGGCGAGTGCTTTCGTCCGATTGGAGGAAAGACAGAACAACAGTGCGTGAGGAGGAAGGGGGAGGGCTGAGTGGGCGTGGTGGGGGGAGATATGGAGAGAATAATAATACCACATAGAGGCAGGGAAGGACTAGACTGAGAGCACTGAAAAAGAGGAGGGAGAGTGAAAATAGGGGAAGCAAGAGAGGAAGAATGATGTAGGGTTTGTGCGTTTTTGTATGCGCCATAGAAAGAGAGAGAGAGAGAGAGAGAGAGAGAGAGAGAGAGAGAGAGAGAGAGAGAGAGATGTGCTGTGGGAGAATGAGTTATAAGGTGTCAGCAAGGAGTCAAGGAGCCTTGTGGGAAGGAGGGAGGACAGAGAGGGGTGTGGGGGGGAGGTAGGAAGAGAGGAGGGGAGTGAATGAGAGTGGTGGGTGGGTGTGAGAGAAAGAGCAGCGAGAAAGACGGCGGGGACAAGAAAGAGAGAGAGGCCGAACGAAGACGTGTGTGAAGGGAGGACGACAGTGGAGGGCGGGAGGATGGAGGGAGAGGAGAGGAATAGAGAAGGAGGGAAGGAGCGTGGCCGGCCTGAAGGACACTGCGCTGAGGTCATATTTATTGATTGAGCGAGGGGACACGTGCCGCACCACGCACTGGGGGGGGCAATTCCGATCCGATACCGAGTGATGTCTTTCATTAGCAGTATCTCCTTTATTTACAGACGGAAGACAGAGCACTGCCAGTCAATGAAGGATTATGTTTGTGTCCTATGGTTGTTTGCTGGATTTGGCTGAAGTGGCACACCCGAAGCGAACATTGAATTCAAATAATGATGAAGTCTAGGTTTATATGTTGTTTGCCCTTTATTTTTCATTCCCACAAGATCAGCCTTTTTGCATAATCAGACACACAGCTTAAGCATTTCTTAAGCTTTTCTTTAGAGTGTGGAAATGCATGTTCACACCAAAGAAAACCAAACATCCTGCAAGTGCTACTGTTTACAGCTGCAGAAGCCTCTGAAACACCAGTGCGAAATAGCTGGAAAAGAGAGAGAGAGAGAGAGAGAGAGAGAGAGAGAGAGAGAGAGAGAGAGAGAGAGAGAGAGAGAGAGAGAGAGAAAGAGGGAGAGAAACATATACAACGGGTAGAAAGAAATGTTCTGAACATTACTACTTCAGTGCTTTGCTCTTCAAATGGTATGTTGTTAGTTGGCAAATATATATTGTAACACACAACACAATTAAGTTATAGGACATGAACACAATAAAAACAGGGATAACATTGTCTTTTTTCATTACAGATCTCTTATGTAGATATCAGTCATGGCTGGAACGTTGTAATCGTGTTGGCTCTCTATATTTCCCCTGAGATGGAAGTTGCGTGTCTTGCTCTCTGGGCATGTGCAGGATAGCACTGCAGTGCTGCACTTGGGGAGAGAGGTGAGGGGAGAGGGTAGATATGTGTATATATATATATAATTATATAATTATATATATATATATATAAAAGAGAGAGAGAGAGAGAGAGAGAGAGAGAGAGAGAGAGAGAGAGAGAGAGAGAGAGAGAGAGAGAGAAATAAGGTATTTTGAGAGACAGAGGGAAACATATGCAGAGTTGAATATGTAACTGGCAGGGGAGGAAGAAATCACACAGCAAATAATTATGAAAATACACGAGAGAAGAGGAGGAGAGCGGTCTTTTTCATCTTGTTGGAAATAGTAAATGGAAAACAACTCGTCAACCAGTTCCAATTCACTTCACCCACACTTGGTTTGGTTTGGCACAGTCCAGCCTGGCTTGGCACTTAATTTCCCACTCTAGCTCAGTTAGATCAGTCTCAGTCCAACTCTGTCCGTACAATCTAGGTCCAGTACATATAGCCCAGTTTCCCACTCTGTTGAGCCACCAAGCCCAAACCAGCCAATCTGTTGATCCAGCCCCAGAGCAGGTTACAGCCAAGCAGCCTGCCTCCCTGTCTCCCTGCCTGCCGTCATGCACCAGCAACCTGGAAATGGATGCAGCGTCCCCCCACTCTGGCTCGGCTACCCCATCATTCAGCAAGGGGGAGGCTAATGGGGGAAGTGTGTCTTGGTGTGACCCGCTGAGATATGGTCATAGGCAGAAAGAGAGGTAGAGGAGGAGAGAGGGAATGAGGGAATCAGAGGTAGAGAGCATGTTCCTATTCCTTATTGATTCTCTCTCTCTCTCTCACTCAATACAATGTTCAATTGCAATGCTTGGCATGACTGCGTAAAATAACAATATTGCCAAAGTAATTCCCAACACATATATAGAAAATTATTACAATAGACAAACCTTACACATGTCTGGGGGGAAAGTACGCTAACATAGCATTGTGTTAGTTTGCGTGTGTGCATGTAAGTTTGTTTTTGTGTTTGTAGAGATCTGAAAGCTTAGTTTGGGCTGTCTACATTTGGCAATCGATATGCATACCAACAAGCCAATCTCGCATTAATTACATCTATTAGTACACATATTAGTTACATTCTGGAAACCATTGTTTTTGAAATTGTGTTTTTTATGTTTGAGTCTGTGTATATATGTGTGTGTGTGTGTGTGTGTGTGTGTGTGTGTGTGTGTGTGTGTGTGTGTGTGTGTGTGTGTGTGTGTGTGTGTGTGTGTTTGTTGATCTCTCATTATCTCCATCTTTATGTCTCTGTCAAGTACACACAAACACACTGAGATACTGTGCACACGCACACACACACTGTCTGATCAAGGACGCCAGCAGTCGAAGGCAACACCCGATCTGTGTTTTCATAGCCCTAGGCTAGGAGGAAGGATTCATTTTTTAGGAGACAATAACAATATCCTCAGCGAGAAAAGTAAGAAATGCACTGTTTATAAAGACTATGATATAACATATTCTGTCATGCTTTGGGGCACACTGAATTATTATGTGCCATTTTAGGAACAAACTTACACAGACGCTCACACGTGGTCCTGTCAAACCTTGAGTGGTTTCCTGTTAATAAGGGCCTCTGCGGACCTACCACACCTCAGGCCTTTAACTAAAACATAATGCTGCTCCTCACATTGTCACTGAGACAGGATCTTCGTCATGTCTCCCTATCTCTCTCTCTAAACGCTCTCTCTTCCATTTGCTGAGGCATCAAAACAGGTGAGACCTTAATGGCACAGCACTCACACCCCAGAGTCGTGACGCACCCTGGCATTTCTAAAGGCTGTCATCCATTTTGTCGATGATGATGACGACGGCGCTGGTGGTTGTGTTGGTTGGTGCTGGTCGATGTTCTTTGAGTTTAAAGGGCCATCATGTGGCCAGATAAAGAACTGCAGCCTGTTTAAGAGTGCAGGAGAGGCTGAGGCTCTGTGAAACCGGGGTAATGCCGCAACTATATTCTGATTGTGAAAATATCATGCTGCATTCGTAGCAGGTCTTTTAAAGGGATCTAAGCTCTTCTTACATACATACATTTAGGCTTAAACCAGACAGTATACAAGTAACCCAACTAGATTCAAAACGTGTGGGGGGTTAAATTGCTAGCTGTACTTTTGTGAACTCAGCCTAGTCATTGCTTTAATAGGCTTTAAAAGGCATGACACAAAGTAAATCAGGCCTGAACCCCACAAATTGTGAGGTCATCATTGACATAAACCAAACCAATGTTCTTCTGTTTGGCTCACATATCGTTTTCAGACTGGGAACAAGATCTGCATGTCACCTAATGACACACCAATTTCCTGGGAAACTGAAGAAAAGTGTGGCTCTGCAGATGCCACTATAGCTGTTTGTTTGCGTAGGTTCCTAATGAGACTGTGTTGTTTAGTAGGTGACCATAAGCATCACTATGATAGGTAACGTGTGAAGTTAGGTCACTGTTCTGGTTAATGTAAGTCTAGTAAATTGTAATGTAGCACCTGTAAAGAATAATACAAATTCACCTTCTAAGTTCACCTGAAGCTTGAACATGTTAAACTGATTGAAACCAATAGTGCAATATGCAGTTTTACATTGAGAGGCACTCATGCACAAGAGTCCAACAAGCCTTGCTGGATCTTGCTGTGATTCCATATGCCAATGAACACTAATGTAAAGTGGAATAGACCTTATCATGTTGACAGTACTTACCATGATCTTGATTAATATATGAATATTATATACGTATGTTTGATACCTGTGTGCTATTGGTATAAATCATTTGGTGGAAGTACAAGGGCAGTTCCTCTAAAAAAAAGAACCTTCAGGCAAGAATTTTAAATACTTGCCAGAGCTATAAAAACATACAGTTTAGCAGAGGGCCATTCCCTCCAGGAAACACAAATAATTTAGCTAGTTAATCAGCTCGACAAACATCTTTCAGTCTGACTTTTTAAATTCCAAGTCTATAACGTTCCAATTAATTGTACGTTCCGGATTTGTGCACGCCCCAGCCAGATTTATGCCAGCGCGCACATGTTTTAATAATGGCACTGAAGTTTTATTTTATGTTAATTATCCGTTACTAGTTAAAATTAACATGGTTGATGTTTCGTAAGTATCCGCTGGGTGGTGACAAAGATGTCAACATTGCCGGTCAATTTAATTATGGCACTTACCATCTCATAATGTTTGTAAAGGAAAACTCAGTGTAAATTGCGCCGACTATATATATATAACGTTAAGTAAACTTTACAACAAATGTATGGCTGCAATAGAAAGGAATTTCCGCAATCATAGAGGACTTCACCCACATTATTCCCTAAACCAGGTTCGTAAAAATTGCGGCAAATTCAGGTTCATTCGGGAGAAAAGTCAGGTACCGTAAGCAGTCCACTTAAGCTATGACCATTCACGCATGAAACCATAGCATTGCAAACCATTTAAGCTAGTCTTTCTCTACCAAAGCAAGCAGTGGGAGGGATCGAGGGGGGGCTGGGGAGACAGAAGTTTAAACGGATATTAGGTTCCTATTGAGACTGCAGCTGGGTCTATCCAATCACTCCAAGTCTCAAGCCGTGCCGGTGACTGTCAGGGACACAGGTGTCTATGAGTTCACTGGACCAGAGGACATGATCTTCCGAGGCTGCGGGACTCCTCTCATGATTACTGTGACTTGTATGTTCTTCTCACGGGGCTCACTGTGGTCTTACCGAGAGGAACAGGATGCCACAGAGAGGTAAGGATAAGCTGCTAAAAATGCAACATTTGACTTAGATCTTGTTTCGGATCTTACTTGCAGCCTTATATGTTTTACAGTGAAGTCTGCTCTGAAAATAATATTGCCACCACAAAATACCCCTGTATGAAATCAACGGGAGAGGTGACCACATGCTACAGGTAGGTTAAATAAAGTTTTGGTTATATTTACCTGCAATGTGTTTTCCTGATGTGATAATTTCCTCCTCCAAATTATATATATATATATATATGTATATCAAAGCCTTAATCTAAGATTCATGATGAAACATTTTTCATATTTTAAATTTGTTTTTGTATGATCAAACAAGAGTTTAAAAACATAAAGCTATGTAGCCAGCTTTAGTAATGGAATACTCACACCCCCTTTCCTAGAACTATGTTTAAAACTGTGCCATAACTTGTTGTTATGGATGTATGTATTTTGTATTACATTACAGACTTGAGTATAGTTTATCTAACGGATACCTGAATTTATATTAAGATGGTGAACCAAAAAAAGTGCACGCAAGCCAAGACGGATGCAAAATCACATTTAAACTATTCAATCCTGCAGGGTGCAACACCAACCTGTTGCTACACAACCCCAAGAATCATTACTTTCCCTCGTTTCCTGGCTGTCACTGGAACTGAACATATAACATGTTAGATAAACACAGCATTTTGTCCTAAAACGTCTGTTGCAGGGTATTTGTTGAAGGTTAGGAATTAAAGTGTTAGTGCTAATCTCTCTGCTTTGCCAGAGGCCATAAAACAGGAACGCTGTCTGGGGCTACACATTTTGTCTGATTCCCATTATCGTCAAAAGTGGACCACCTGCGAAGGAGTAATTATAAATATATATATATATATATATATATATATATATATATATATATATATATATATATATATATATATATATATATATATATATATATATATATATATATATATATATATATATATATATATATATATATATATATATATAAGCAGGAACTGTTCAGTGGATTTGAGCATGTTAGCCTGAGTCTACAAAGGGTTATAGAACAACTGAAGCAAATAGTTTAAAGTTCAACATTTCTGCCAAGATGAGCCATTAGTGTATTTGTTCATTTAAGTGTCTAACCCGGTAAAGAAAACATAACTGACTTTGGTTTAGTTTTAATCATCCTTGGCTAGCTTGTTTGTTCTAGTATTACTATGCTAGTTTATGACTATTAGCTGGATTTGATGTTGTTTCCCTACTGTTTATCTTAAGGGGGGAAAGGTGCTAAGGAAGAGGATAGAGTCTGCATAGTTTAAAGTGCATTTCAGTCCACTTGCATTAGAGCAAGTCAACACACGACTCACCGTACAACTGACTGACTGACTCAGCTCTGCTGGGTGAAATCGTATCATCCTTACACCAGACAGTGCTGCCTACATCTACCCCCCCCCCCCCTCCCTTTACTACTGAAGTCATAATGCGGTGGGTCTTATATTGGGAATTCATATATTGAGATATTCTTCAATTAGACTAATCAGGCTACAAAGTTATTTACAATCATTGTGCTGCTGACTATATTATAAAGTGCAACAGAAACTCATCCTTCTGCCATTCAAATACAGTCAGTGAAGGGATCACCTGTGTCAAGATAACCTTGTGTTTGCTGCGTGTGGGAGTTGGTTGCGTTCTATCTATCTATCTATCTGGTTTCTGGCTTGCCGAATGATTGGGAGACTGAGCGGAGCACCCCCCTGACACCCTGCCCATTTGTGTTGGCCTGCCTCCTTTTGAATGCATACCAGCCTCAGTGCTTGTGTATGCCTGCATCCCTGGCTACCTGGCTGACAGATTATCTTTCTCTCTGACTGACTGACTGACTGACTTGTTGTCTGATAAGCTTTCTGGCTGGTTCTACAATGTCTGTGCCATGTGTGCAAGTGGAGGCCCATTTTTACCCCTTACTTTAACTGGTCAGGTGCCTCGTGTTTTATGGGAGCTGAATGCTACATTCTCACTCCTTTGTTTGGTACTGAATACATTTGCTTTAGTTTAGGTTGACTGTCAGTGGAAATTTAAATTCAAATAAGGCTGTACTGTCATAATCAATCATAATATGCTCTACGTATTCAGAGAGAATACAGGGTAAATAGAAATGTGGTTTAAACTAATAGTTTTCTCCTTGTGTTATTCATCACCGCGTAAACACTACATATAATATTTGCTCACAGCCTTGCTTTGGTGACCAGCTAATACATACAGCTGGTCTGTATTATATACACTATCTAGCAGTGGCTAGCCTGCTGGACTAAAGTGTGTTTTTTTTTCTTCTCACACTCTCTGGAGGAGAGACGGAGCTTCAGCCAACATTAGGCAAACCAAGTGTTTCCACTCCAACAGTCACGCGCAATTGTGTCGTACGCAATTGTTGCTTTGTTATTCTTCCAAATATTTTCTGGTAGTCACGAGTGGATTGTGCTCTTCTGTTTTTCCCCCTTCCTCTATTTGAACACCCTCCCTTGTCTTTTTTTGAAGTATCCAAGGGAAATACAGTTTAACCCGCAATGACTAAAAGTTGAGGAATCTGTAACTCCGAGGACCACTTCATCATTTGTTGTCCTCTCCTTCTACTGCCCCTCAGAGACAAAATAGCCATTTGAATATCAACTGGCTTGTGTTATGCAGTTTATGTCCTCCAAACTATTTGAACTATCTGCTCCAACAAATCCTGAACCAATAAAAAGGGCGTCTGTTTATCTACGCGAGTTGAGAGTTTCCATCGGAGATGCAGATATAATTTGCTGTCTATTCTAATTCCCTGTCATTTTCTCGCGGACACGATTAGCGATACACTGCTCAATGTCTGTGCATCGTCCCACTGTCAATAAACCCAGTCAAACATTTCCCTCACCTCATTAACATATAGTTACATATGTATACCCCACAGCGTCTTCCAAGGTCCCATTTTTTGTTTAGCGGGTAATTATATTCAGCTGCTCTTCTAAATTGCTGTAACATGTGGTTTTAGCTTTAAAATAAAGTATTTCCAGAGTGCTAAAGCATCAAGTACTTTTTTCCCATTTCCAGCCTTCTCACACAGCAAAGTAAACACAGATTTGATGGCTATTGTTAGTCAGCCATAGTGTCAGCCCTCCGGTGTCAGTGGTTTGATGAGGGGGTCTTGTTGTGAAGTTAAAGCATTGAGGGGGTGACAAAGTTTATTTTGTAGATCTATTGCTTTGTTCTCTTAGCTTGGAGAAAATAGTCTGTAGGCCCAAGTTCACCATGAAAAGCATCCTATCATTGGAATAGAATGCAAATGTAATGTAAGCAATATGAACCTAGCACGCTCTATTACTGTAAGAGAGTTGAATTTGAATGTGATGTTAACTATTTATATCACACTAAACCGGAAATGTAGTCTTTTTAGTGTTATGAATGGGAGCTATTTGTACATTACGTTGTATTCGTACTTTGTACTCCAAATTATGTTGAAAAGAGAATCGTTTGCTTATCATTTTGCAAGTATTAACAACATTGCTTTTTAATTGTGTTTTCTTATACTTTGTATCAAATTCAAATCAGCCATGCATTGATACTGTTTAGTATTGCACTTAAATGAGGCATGCATTGATAGTACTCCTGCATATTGGCCTTAAGTTGATTATGTACACAGAATGCTAAGCCGAACTCTGTTTGTTGCACTTGTGAATGAGACGGAAATATTAGGCAATTTACAATGATTAATATCTGTCACATACAGAGGTTCCAGATGGTTTTTATTAGTGCAAACCTTATCTTAGGGCACACACTTGATGTATGTTACTGAAAATACTGTCAGAAAACCAATCACTGGATTTCTCTTGAATGAAGCAATAGGATTCATGGCAGAAAATTGTGAAATCCCAAACTGTGGCAAAAAGAAGTAGAAATTGTGTAAACTGTAAAGTGTTTGTGTGTGTTTGTGAGTCTCTGTGTCTATATTTTGTCTGCTTGTGCGTTGATAAGATAGTTCCTGCATTTGTTTCTAAAAAAAAGCAGTTTATGTTCCCAATGAGACTCACTGGCAATGCAGTGATACATTCTCCATACTTTTCATTCCGTCCTAAACAAAATTCTCAAGATAAATGTTTCACTTTAAGAGTCTCCTGTTTCCAAAGAACACTGGGAATAAAGCGTCTGAGTGAATCTAGGCATGATTTGATGTATTAATATTATATCTAACTGTACATTGAGTTGACGTATAAGCGCTCTCTATGGCAGAGTAAGTAAGAGGAACATTGCATGTTGGAATTATTTTTATAGATTACTATTATTGTAATTTCCAAGTCGCTACTACTCCTTCAAAGGCACATAAATGGGTAGAAGCTAGAAATTCACCTAACCAAATAGCCATGTGAATAGGAAACATGGAACGAATCCAAACTGTTTCCCAACAGGATTGAAAGTAGATTTACTCAAATTAGCCCCCTGCACAGATGGTGAATTAGATAATACCGATGACAATCAGTGCAATCAAAAAATGATTCATAATATCTGCCTTTCCACTTGTCAAATGTGCTGACTCACTCAGAATGTTCTGGAACAGTGATGTTTGTGATTCAGAGTACAGGTAGCTGTTATTCCACTATTACAATTCCTTGAGTAAACATTTTTGCTTCATTCTATATTTAATTTACTGTGCTCTTCTACATTTTACTGCTTTTTGTGTTCACTTTTGTTCTGCTAGCAAAGCAATTTTGTTTTTGTTTTGACATGCTAAAGTTATTTTCAGTCAATGAATGAGCGGCGTCAAAGGTCAGCGAACACACTTTGCACAGTGATTCAGTGTAGAAATGTGGGGAGTGCTCTAGTCTCTTCAAAAGGGGAGAGGTCAGAAGATCCAACGTGTTAGAGAGAAAGGTTAGCTGCTGTGTGACTCTGATGACCCTGTAATGCTGCACATGAGCCCTTTTGTTTATGAATACTAAAAGTGCAGGTGAAAATATGTTTCTTTTGAAGTAAATGCTTGTTATCACTGTTATCGTTAGCGTTGTTATGGTTACTATCATACAGTGGTTTACCTGGTCCACTTCATAGTCATTTTCAGTGGAAGTCTTTATGCATTCCTCTTTTGTCTCTCTGCAAAGCCTCCCATCTTTTCTGCCCTTTTCATATCACCATATTGTCCAACATCAAAGTAATAAAAACAATGCTTTTGTATAAGAATGGATATAAGGAAAAATTTGGATTCAAAAATATGAAAAATTAAGAAAATTAAGTGAAAAAAGAAAAAGAAAAAAAGGTTTATGGCTTGGGAAGGCAGACAACGTCCATGGCCTTTCCTTAAAAAACAGTAAAGGAAACAACGGCGGCGTTTGAGTTATCTTGGCGAGAGTAAGGGAGGACGTGTTGTTAGTGTTTAGGAGCATTCCACACTGATGTATGTACAGCTCTAGCAGCCACAGCAGCATACTGGCTACGCTTGGGGTGTACTACACCCCCCCACCCACCACCACCTCCACCCCCTGAGGGCTGTCGGTATAGTGTGGATATGAGCGGGAATATGTATATGTGTGTGTGTGTGTGTGTGTGTGTGTGTGTGTGTGTGTGTGTGTGTGTGTGTGTGTGTGTGTGTGTGTGTGTGTGTGTGTGTGTGTGTGTGTGTGTGTGTGTGTGTTTATGTGCTTTGCTTACTCACGTTCCTAGAGAGTAGTTTGTCTAGTTGATTAACAAAAGTGTCTTTGGATGTGTAAAGAATTATTGCATGAACCACTGTTATAAAGCGAGTCAGATAAGAGCTAATTATACAGTATAGCCTTTGGCCACTTTATGTTCCTCCTAAGACACTGCTATCATATTTGCCCTAGACCACGCACCTGTCCAACGACCATATAAAAATGTCAATTAATCAAACTCTTCAAACTTAACTTAAACTATAAACTTAACTTACTACTTAGAAAAAAGTTAATGTAAACCTCCACAAACGAGCAAAACTTCCTGTCCTCAATGCAGTGGCTTGAACAAACAACACTCAGTCCACACAACTCCATGAAGGAAATACTTACACATTCGAATTTAAACAGGGACAACCATAGGTACAACCTTAGCCATTCGTTCTCCTATTGTTGTACAATATGTTCTGTATCTGAGGTGAAGGACAATGTTCCAGTTTGAAATAACTGACAGTGTTTTGCCTTTTGCTTACTGTGAGATTATGTTCTAATGGTTGATTGTTATTCTCGACTCCAAGACAATTACATACTGTATCAGCATAAGGAGTCCACAGAGAAAACCGTGTGGTAAACGAAACAGATTTATTTATTGTAATGTAATGTATGACATGGCTCCATTCCATACCTCCAAATGGAAGGTTAAAGATAATCTTTTTATGTATGACCAATAATAACACATGTCTGTTATTTCCTTGGATGATGTTTAGCAATATTACGCTTCGATGTGACCGTGCTGAGAGCAGCTTGTTTTCCACCAAAGCCCACTTGCACATCTGTTTCCATTTGCACGAGGTTTGTAAAACAAAATGTGACTTTCCAATAAGACTACGAGTCAAAATACTTCATAACGTTTCTTGATATGCTAATTGATTTTCCCCAGAACCGTCTACGTACTGCCACGGTTTACGTTTGATAATTGAAAGCATTTCCCAGGTTCACTATACCTCTATAGTATTAATTAAGGGGATCATTTTAGGAACAGAGCAATGATGAAGATTGAGTCTCTCTCTCTAATAGCTTGAAAATCTCCTAAAACAGGAAATATATTGAATTAGCTGACTGAAAATATGTGACATGAGTCACAGATAGGGAAAGCTCTGAAAAGCTCTACCTGAAATGTGATTACAGTAAGTATTGAGATTTTACAACAAATCATGTGGCTGTCCGAGGATCACCAACTGACAAGTCAACCTATTCTCTGTGCTGTAACTTTAAGGGATGGTTGGAGTTGTGAGTTATTGTTTCTCTTTATAAACCCTGTTATTGGTTATATAGAGGCTAAAATAATCAGACATTCAAGCATTGCAAAACGTTTTGTTTTAGTTTTTTGTGGGTGGTTTTTGTACTACTAAACACGTCCTTATTCTGTGTGCTTCCTGTCTTTCTTGGCCGATCCATATATTACCCGACTCGGGCTATTGTCTTGTCACGGTTTTCACAGTGAACCGTTGTGTGGTTATGCTTCAGTCATGCCATGGAACTGCTATGGTTAAGTTAGCAGGAGGTTGCTAATCTCTAAAGCAGAGCGCTGTGGTTGTGTGGCCTGCCGTGCCCTCAGCTCTTGGTTCTCTGAAGCCAGGCTTGAACTGTGAAGAACAAGGAGTTCAACACACAGGAAAGAAAAAGGGGTAGGTTCTCACCCTCTTATAAGGATAGAATAACCCCCCTCCAAAATATGGTTTTGCTTCACAAGCCTATGCGCCCTTGTACTGAATCTATGAATAGTTTACCAAACTAAAACCACAATCAAAATGTAACATGTAGGATCCATATAAGTATAGTGAAACACTACACTATCATCACTTATAAATAATTAGTTTGAATCAAATGTAAGTGAAGCTTAATTGGTTTATATGAACTGCTTTAACACGTCATACACCTCTTTCTTCATAGTTGTTGTAACTCGCCCTTAGGCCAGTATAGCGATTAATTTAGGCTCATTAGCAACAAGGAATAAGGTGGTAATTTATCAGTCCTATAGAGGACACTTTAGCTAGCCAAAGGAAATGTTCTACTGCACCATTAAGCATACCAAGCTTGCCAATCCAACTCTATTGCAAACAGCTGCCCTTTTCAATATTAATACAATGTTTGGGAATTCTCTGGATGTGTTGCTTTTTTGGCAGGGCCAGCAGTGCCCCAACCATTGGATCTTTAATATATGTGCCGGTCAGTTTCAATTCTCACCACTGGGTATGACTGTCGGGTTTGTCTGTGTCTGATGTTGTAAGAGCTCTACACCATGTCAGTCTGTTGGACGGTATTCAAGCATGCTGTCTGCTCTCTCACCTTACTGCACAAACCATACTATTCAAAGGGTTGTCTTGTTAAATTATGTGGAACGTGAGTCACTTGATCTGAAAAACATCCAAAAAGCTATTTACGTTGTGTTTTCGGAAATATTAAGTGTTGTAGGGTTCAAATCAAGGTGATTGGTTTTCCCATTGTTTCCTTCTCTGTGTGGCATGCCAAGACAATCGTAAGGTCTGGTTTGAGAAAATAGAATAACATATTCATTGCTTCAACTATAGATTTAAGATTGTTAGAGCCTATTCTTAGAATAGTTGATTGTCTAATTGTGGACAATTTCACCTTTCAAAATGGTCTTTCCTATTGAAAAGGGTTTCATAAACTCTTAAATTCAGGTTCGTGTTTATGATACTGATGCATTTACAATAGTAAACAAAAGTGATTTTATTTTATTAAGAATTTGTCAGACAACTAATTCCACACAAATGTTTCTCTTTTTTTTATCTTTTTATACAAATACTTCATCGGGTTCTCTGCATATTTTCTAAGAATACTACGCAATAGTGAAAGTCGCAGAGCATTCTTTATCGTTGTTCTTTTTATAGAAAAGCAGGGTTCCTGGACTGTAGCCAGTGGTGTATGGTTTGAGTTATAAAGGGAACACGCGGAGAGCCTGGTAAGAGTTTATTTCTGAGTGGCCGTGGAAGCCTTTCATCATTTCCTGGTTCGGTCAGTCTGAGAGCTGTACGTAAAACGCTGAACTTGTTTTTAACCTTCACCGACAATGTTTTGATGAAAAGGTAAACCATTTCTGATATCTGCATTGGCGTATTGAAGTGCTAGGATCAGGCCTGTGTTAATTCTAGGGCTGGCAATTCTATCTAAGTAAGATACAATCGATAGAATTAACTTTTTTTATCTCAATACTCAACAGCTATCACTAGTTATATAGATTTTTTTTCAAGGAATGCACCAGTCACCTGACAACCTCTACATTTCACAGCTTAATCCTCTCTATCAGTCAGACTAGTAGACCAACACGACACTACATTACATTCATGCACAATGATGCATCAGAGCTACATACCTTGCTCTATATTTTCTTCTTCTTTTATTTACATTTGTCAAAGCAGCTCATGAATTTTCAATATTTTAAAATAGTTGTAATGAAAAGAATGAGTGCCTGAAAGAAAGCAGGGTCTGAATAAGAGGGGTTGACACAAGCGGTCTGTAAAGTAAATCCAATTTGTCGAGGCTGTTTGTTTTGGATACGGGGTGGTTTTACTTGATTATTCAACAGGTAATGTTAATGTCCCATGTGTAAGTTAACTGATGGGTCCCTGTGTGTCCACAGAAAGCTAAATATAAAGTTGTAGAGTTGGAAAAGGGGAGTGCACCTAATTAATGTTTGTGGAAAAGACCAGAGTAGTTGACATTTATCATTAAGAGACATCAGAGAGTTATAAAAGCCACAGGAGGCATAAGCCTTCTTTATCTGTGTGCACACACACACACACACACACACACACGTTTTCTCTCTCTTTCTTTCTCTTTTTATCTCATTCTCTCCCTCCCTTCCTTTTTTTATTTCGTGCTTATTCAGTATAGACTCTCTGCCCACTCATCTAGTGTCTGTTCAATAGTGTTTAGTAGTGTTTAATACTGCCCTCCTGGGCAGGTCAGGCAGCCATCTGAACGAGTCCGCTTAGCCGGGGAGGCAACAGGATCCTGGACCGAATCTTGGGGTGGACTTAGTTGTCTGAGACTACCTGCTGGGTACTGGCCTCTTCAAGCTGGGAACTACACATTTCCTTTTTCTCAGTCATTCCGTCACTGCAGAAAACTATGAAGTTCATCTTTGTTTTGGGAAGACAAAAAAAGTCTGTTTCCCACTCTTTAAAAATACCCACATGGGCTTGAAGTAGTGCATTCATAAACTGAAGATGAATTATGATATAATATGTCAGCAGAAGTGGGATTTCCGTGATCCTCAGTGTCAGATATATCATCATGTGCTATAGAATTACCGCTATCATTAAATGTATTATCCGTTAGAAGCATAGTCAGTCCATATATGTAAGTACTGTGTAAGTACTATAAATTCAACCACTGTATTTTTTACTCTTGACTTGTATGGGACACCAGATGGGCCTGAGCTGTTTTGCAGATGCTAGAGCTCCAATGTAGATCTATTACAGTAACTGCGCTTTACCCTTCAAGTTGTTTTCTGATGTGCTCTGGGATGCTATGCCGCAATTATTGTCTATAATGGTTTGCCTCCAGCAGACACTAAGTCGGTCGAGACATATCTGTTTCCAACCAAGTTTACCCTATGTGACGTCTCAAAACAATCTATTGTAATTGGGTTATAATTGCCTTGAATAATGCATGCGTAGCTGGATAGTTTCTGCCCAATTAGATGGAGAGCTATACACTAGCATTACAAACCAGCAGTAAAAAGTTCAGTTAGGCTTTGTGAAGTTGAAAAACCACTGTATGCGTTCAAGGTCTGCCGTGTTTCCTCTGGCCTTGATGACAGTAATAATTTTAGCAGGGCAGATGTTCCTTTCAGCAGAATTTCTTTTTTTTTCTAGAGTTTTGGAAACATGAAGGTATCCAAGCATTCTTCTGCAGAACCCTGTTCACTTTGTGTTTTATGTCTTCCTATTAACCTATCCTCAAGGGTTTGGGCTGTGAATCCACACTGAAAACAGTTTTTGACACAATCATTTTATCTTAAGACGTGTCTGCCCACTGTGATAAAGATCACTTTATGTTTACAAAGACACATTTTGACAGGGTGAATTTTCTTTCCCGGATGATATAATGTGAATCATCTATGCCCAACGTCAAAACCATGAGAGCACATCAAAACAATCCGCAGAGCACCGTTCTACATCGAGGGTCAAGCGCAGTGTTGATGTCTGTTATTTACAGTATATCACACTGTAGCGACCTCAGGCATCCGGGAGGGAGCAATGGTGTCAGAGTCTGGCTCTTCTCCTCGTCAGTTTACTACACGGCGCTGATGTTCCGTTGTTGCAGTTGTGTTATGAGTTATTACTTTTGTGTGTGTTTGTGTGCGTGTCTGTGTGTGAACGTGCACATCATTTTTAAGTCGGTTTATTCTGGCAGCATTATAGCTTCATTAAGGCATGGATTTACACTACTCTTCTCGTAGAAATGTTGAAGACATTCCAGTGTTTCTTGTTGCTGTTGGGAGCGGTCACGTAAACTGTGCACGATCGAGTCAAATGATAAACCCATGAATAGATAGATGGGAAAGAGAACGGACATTCTCTTAGCTTGCCGTTTACATTAGGTCAAGAAAACAAATATATATTTTAAATTGTTTGGCACTACCGTATTTTCCATCCAAAATGTATAACAGATGATAGGAGAAGCCTGTAACAAAGTTGTTTTCCAGGCCAAGATGCCTCACGGTTTACCTTTGATGAATCCACAAAGCTGACGTTGACCAGACCCCCAGTGCATAGGGGTGGATGAAATGGATTGTGTGGTTTAGAATTAGTGACGGCAAAGCCTTGTCTTTCAATAAAAAAAGATATGGCGTTGAAGTAAAAACAATACAGCAGTGGCTGTTGCATCAGCGAGTCTGACATTAGCCTAGGACATGTACATTATTATCTTCAGTTTTCCTTTTGAAGTGCAGACCTTTCATAACAATCGGGCAGTTTTAATCCAATCTACTCTGTATTTCTATATACCACGTAGATGTAGGATGTAAGGGTATTATACAAACAAAAATCCATTATTGTGGATCACATTTCTTTGGTAGTTTGACATGTGGTTACTCCCAGGGTATAATGTAGTTGGAGCTCTGTTACGTTTGGCAGGAATCCCATTATTTAAATGAAGGAGAACCAGCATACCTATGCCACACTCTGGCTTGCTGCTAAGTGAATCAATTATACACAGTCCAATAAGCATGCTGAAACCGGCCTGAAACTTCTTATTAATGTGCTTTTGTGGCTCCACTGAGAAATCAGCTCTTGAATTGAGTCTCTTCGAAAATTTGTGGGGGGTATCAATGTTGTTAAAACAAAATGTCAGCCCCCTCTGGCCCCCACTGTGGAAGAATGTGAACAATTTGTTGTGCTTAGTCAGGCCTCTTGATGTAGAGAATGTTATCAAGATCTGCTAAGCATCTAAGCAGAAAGTGTCAGTCCTCTGCGCCAAGGACAAACTGAGCGAGAGGGAGGGAGACGGAGCAGAGAAAGCTGCACCAACTCTGAGACATACTAAGCAGTTGTTGGAAAACAAGGATTATTAAGTAACTTAAAACATGAACATTTCCATGTGCTTTATGAGTTTTATTTTCCAGATTGTATAATCTCCTGAGTACATATTTTATTTATTTTGGTTTGCTCTCCAACTGAATTTTGGCCAATTGATTGGCTTGTAATTTTCTTGAAAAGAAACACAGCTCACACTATAATAACTATAATTCTATATTTGTGTAACCCCAAGGACAACGCTATTAGTGATCTAATTGTAAACCCTGTCTTATGGGGTCGAAGGGATTTCACTGTAACACCGGCGTCTTAGTCAAATGTGAATTCACTGTGAGTGGTGCCGTGTCCTTTTTGAATTTGGCATGCTGCACCCCTTGGTGTTCAAAATGCAGAGATGTTATTGCATATTACATTGGCACTTGGCAGTGACGCTTAACAAATAGCTATTGCGGAAGTGACGGGCAAGTTTGTTCACATATCTGCCCCACACCTGTTACTCCATGTTACAGGTGTGAGGCCAACCTAAGTTCATAAATCTCTTCTCTCCTCCCTTTTGAAAAGGATGACAAACAGACTATATGGCATTTGACTGTGATGTCTAGTATCTGTAGTGCGTGTGTGTGTGTGTGTGTGTGTGTGTGTGTGTGTGTGTGTGTGTGTGTGTGTGTGTGTGTGTGTGTGTGTGTGTGTGTGTGTGTGTGTGTGTGTGTGTGTGTGTGTGTGTGAGTGTGAGTGTATTTCCAGTGATGAAGGCCAGACCAGACCAGACCAGACCAGGCTGTGTGTTTATCTAGGATAGGTCCTTAGACTGTTTATGAGGTAATTAGAGTGCTCATAGCTAACTGGGGCTAACTGAGGTCAAGCTAATCTGTGTCTGCTTTGTAGGGGGGCCCCTGTAACACAACACGGATCACTGCAGAAATGGAAATAACCTTTAGCTGAAACAAAGCACAGGTGGTAAAACAGTCGCAAATGGCTTGTGACTGGCCTTGTAATCCATGGGTGTGTGTGAAACAGAATCCACCGATGGCCTCACTCAGGCTAGTATGAATGAATGTTTGTGTACCTGTGTTCGTGTGCGTGTGGGTGTATATATTTCTGTGTGTGAGTGTCGGGCGGTGAGTAGATTAGTGGGCGGTCCTGTGCTCGTTTAGATTATTGCACGGCACTGTAGGATGTGGCATGTAAATCACAACTGTGCATTTGGCATCCTTTTTCATTCTCATAAATACGTATGCTGACCAGAACGTATTGGGGGAGTATTTGGCACACTCCTTCTTATACAACGTCTGAAGGTCTGATGAAGCCATTCAAATCAACACAAGCCAAACTGAAACAGAGGTCTAATACCAAATAGCTTTTGGATCCATTGTTGCCAAACGAGCCTCCAGCTCATTCTCAGACCGATCCTCTTCCTTGTCCTTCGTTTGCCGTGCAGCCCCCCCACTCCACGCTACTCTACAAGGACAAGCATCACATTCTGACCCCAGTTTAACATCCTGGCAAGGTCATGTTTGGTCACTTAGCACCATTAAAACCAATTTTAACTTCAACTTGTCATGGCAACATATTTGATGTTCGAAAGTTAAGAGCGACTCGTCAAGCCACTAGTTTACAAGGGGATTTTGGATATGGGAAATTGGAAATTGGATATTAATGCTCTTTGACTCGGATACAGTTGAAACAAAGGACCGCTATTGGATGAGTTTAATGTAAGATCCTAATCAATACCGTATAAGGATAGGTTAAAGCTGATAAGTGCTCCTAGATGAGCACTCTTAGCCTCAAACACTGTTAATATGAGCTTGAGTTTCACCACTCAGCACCTCCTAGGTCCCAGACTATAAAACACGTATGTGGTTAGCGAAATGGTTATTTCATTGCAGCAGTGCATTGACCTTGGCTAATCAATTTCAGCTCTGCTTCAATCCCCCAGAGGCTCTTTCTAAACATCTGGGTTTCACTCTCAGACACAGTGACCATATCACCACCATCTTTGCTCTGTGTAGATTTCATTCTGGTTCCTATGAATGTGCTTGCATGTCTGCTAATTACCTCTAATTGTATTGTTTATTAAACATTTAATTTAGTATATATATATATATATATATATATATATATATATATATATATATATACTGCATACTGTATATTATACATATATCATCCATGTTGGTAATCTTTGTTGGTTTGTTTTTGCACTGACAATGCACCGTGTGCAACTACAAAATTCAAAGATTTGCCAAAACAATCTTTTTTTTTATTATTCAATATAATTTTTTTAAAATTAACCTTAAGAAAAGATATGATGTATCTTATTTCCAGAAACATATGATTGGGTGCTCTTTCGTGTGATTTCGGTTAGTAGCGGGATCTGTTTGTTTTTTCTTGGACAATTGACTGGCCTGGTTATTTTACTTAGCCTGGCTATTTGCTAAAAGTGTCTTTGTGAGTTTGGATAGTAGGTCAGAGAAACCATCCTCACATCAACACTCCCAGGGTGTCTCAGTCACTGATACTTTACTGTGGCGACTCTAGAGGTAGCTGTTATGCTAACACTGGAGCAATAACCTCAGTGTTTGATTAAATTAGACCGATGAAGAAGAACAATATGATGAATGAGGAGGACGGCATAGGGATGAGATATCGAGGGTTGTTGATCGAAGTCCCCTCTACTCTCCCCTCCTACAATGATGTTAACTGAGGCCAAGTATGTTATAGGAGGCCCTACGTGTGTGCTTGCCTCTCTGTGAGTGAGTGAGTGAGTGAGTGAGTGAGTGAGTGAGTGAGTGAGTGAGTGAGTGAGTGAGTGAGTGAGTGAGTGAGTGAGTGAGTGAGTGAGTGAGTGAGTGAGTGATCGAGAAGGGAGCAAAAAGTGTGTATTCTAGTCTGCATGAATGTGCAGGGGTGTAGTGTAGAGGGTAAAATGGGGAAGCATCTTTACCTTAGCTTCTACATTTGTTGCTCCCCAAGGTCCACACTGTAAAAACGTAGCACTACACCCTTTTATGTGTGTGTCCATGTGCTTGTGTGTGGTGGTGTTTTAAAAAAAAAACTTTTAAAGCGTGATTGCGTTCCTCAGCGTTCATATATGTGTGCATGTGTGGCATGTGTCCATTTATGTGGCCTACTTGACCAAGCGAAGGTCTGTAGGGGCTGGGAGGGAATCGGAGGGTCTCCAGGCGTGACGAGAACATCATCAACACCTGCTGTGGAAGAGATTTGTGACTCTCGGGTGTCTTCTTCCCAGCGCCGTCTGTCTTGGTACCGCGGGCTCCATAACCGTTTTTCACCAAGCCCACTTCACATTAGAAACCGCCCTTATCTTTGAAGAGCCTCATTTCGTATGTTTTCATATTCTTTCCCATTAGACATAAATTAAGAGCCCATGAGATGCTCTCTCATGCTATGCCCCAATTGAATCTATGATTAACACACATTCCGCACATCCAAGTCTTTAAAATGTCATTTACACATGTTTATGGTCACAATATTGCACAGCCTAAACCCCATGCGTGCAGAGACATGTGCACATGCATGCGCAGCTTCAAGTAAACACCAGCCTAATCTCCCTTTTCATCTCAGATGTATGAGAGCCTCCTGTGTGCTGAAGTGTTCATCCTTTTTAATCACAGTTACAAAGGCTGCAGCACTGAGTGACAGCCGACGCCGCTATCAGATCATTGCGAGTTCCAATCCTTGTCTGGGAAACTGAAGGGCCGTGAGGGAGGTCTGGAGGTAATAAACGGGCAACTGTTGAAGTGATTGGACACACTTACTATACTGATATGGAATGACTTCCTCATTAATGTCTGGACAGGCAAATCATTGTCCACCTCCGCCTGCAGTTTGGAATCAAACTTTTTCAAACTGCTCTTTAGCACTCTTTAGCACTCTATTGCAACAAAAAAAAGCAAAAACAAAATACAAACTTAAATCAAACCGCCTTTCCCCCACACATAGAGTAATCCTGTTTTTCATAGTTCTCTACAGTGAATCTTCTGTCAGCTTCGATTCCAAAAAAAAAAGATTCTCAAGGCCGTGTTGAAAATATTTGTATGGCCCATTTGAGACACGCAGGACCCAAAAAAAGAGTTGGCCAAAGGGATCTTACTCTGTGCTGTGTTAGAGTTTCACTGTAGCATTGGAAACATGTGGCTTTGCTGGC
Organism: Galaxias olidus; assembly: GCA_026901105.3. Lineage (NCBI taxonomy): Eukaryota > Metazoa > Chordata > Actinopteri > Galaxiiformes > Galaxiidae > Galaxias > Galaxias olidus. The sequence continues at coordinate 24,715 of JAPMUY010002772.1, forward strand.
TGTGTTGGTGGTCATAGCACAGTTCCTCTGCTGTGATGCTGCCATATGTGTCTAAGTGTATTGGCTCTAGCTGCACCTGCATGCTGCTACTGCCTCTGGAACATGCTGCTCCGTTGAGCCAGCATGTCAGCTTGGACTTCTATCAGGAGAGGATTCACGCTGTGGTAAGAATGATGTGGCAACTCCACAAAGTGAAATCAGCGCCTCTGATTCCGTTCAGATCTTTTCATTTTGTGTTGCTCATACATCCTGTAGTGTGTCAGTCGCGCTCAAAGATTCATATTGT
>JAPMUY010002772.1:30000-231217 GCA_026901105.3 Galaxias olidus
TTTACTTTCTCTGTTTGGATAAAGTGTAACAGATACTTTCTCTGTTAAAGTGCCTGTTCGAGTGATAATGTAAGCAACTTATTTTGTCTTTGTTTGTACCCCAGCAGCGCGACTCTTTGGCCAGTCTGACAATGTAATGAAGGTCGGGATGTGCTCTGCCACCTGCGAGGACTTCCACCAGATCAAGATGTCTGTCATACAACTGAAACAAAAGGTACATGGCACCTTTTATCAACCAGAATCATGGAACATTTGATCAAATCTCTGGTAGAGTTGCTCTATATGTGTATAAGAAAAAAAAAAAATTCTTTAAATGAACAGAAGAAAAAAAAATACAAAGCTGATTATGGGTAGTATTTCCATCTGGTATAAATCATGACTATTTTTATAGCTAAGTGGTTGCCTGGCCTCCCTACACATTCTTACTTTCCTGTGTCTTTTAACTGACATTCTAATTATGAGTATCCTGCCTTATCGTCATAGTCCTCTTTTTGCTCCCAGCCACCGCTTCTCAAATGTCCATGCCGACCTACTGTAAAATGTGCTGTGTAGGCTGATTTTACATTCAAACACCTGTTTGATTCTGTTCAACGTGAACATGGGCAGAGTTTATTTGTCATCACCTTGTGGCACATACCTGTCAATCTCTAAAAAACAACACTAGGTCGCATTTAACAAGTCCTCACCGAAACATTAAAATAGTTTTTATGGCGCAGTAAAACGTTGATTGAAATGATTTGCGGTGGTGTAGCCAGTTGGATTTGTGACTTTGGTCCGTGTCTGTGCGTTAGCTGCTGCTGCAGTGGTGTAAAACTCAGCTGTGTGGTAACGTTGCCTGAGTGTATTCCCAGCCTGAGCTGTCCGTACCAATCTGAACACGAGTCTGTCAGCAACGGCGCTCACCACTCGCCCCCTGTAACACATGATATATGGTTTGCAGCTGTGTGGTCTAGGTTGAGCCCTAGGCTATAGGTCTACTCTCTATTTATTTTTTTTTACCCATTTAAAAAAGACATTGAGAAAACAAAACAGAAAGGATATGTTTCTGGATAGAGTTCTCAAACGAGATGGCATAGTGTGAGCTGTGAGGATGTTTGAAGGTCAGACAACTGTTTGCTTAAAACATTGTCGGACGGACTAGAACATATATTCTGCAAGGAATCAGTATTGTTTAAACTATGGCCTGAAAATTTCATGTACAGCTAGTAAAAAATAAATACATAAAAATTATACTTTAAATCGAACCCATTTTTTTTGCAAATCTGAAAATCTTGACCTTGGCATTTTCTTTGACTCCTCTGTAAATTAATTTCGGGTGCAGGGACTTATTTAGCATTCAGCACCACATTCTCTTTGGTGCACGCGCTCCTGCCTAGGGCAAAGTCAGGCCATGCAATCCACAGAGAGGTCAGCACGTCAACTGCAACCCCACGCCGGAACTATGGAGCCAATCACACGGCGATGGAGGATTGTTGCCACGATGTAGGGTTGTTGTGGAACTTGATTTGAATGTTGAAATCTGAGGCAGGGCCATCTTAGGTAGGACCTCTGGGGAAAATGGCTGTACCGTGTTGTAGCAGAGATCAAAGATGGACCTTCCCAGAGATCCCACGCAGACAGGGGCTGTAGCCTCAACTTACAGCGCTATGTCGGTGTGAATTATTCAGAGGGGGATTTCCTGCTGCTCCATCTGTGCGGGTTCCAGCTACTAGCCTGCCATTAATGACAGATCAGCTTTCATCTTTGGCAGGTTGCGCTTCTACTCTTGACGTGCACTTGCACTCCTTACAGTAATTTTGCTCGATCACGTTAAAGACCCCAGCATGATGTTCTGTATTGCTTCCATTATATCACTTAACCTACTGTATGGCAGATTTTCAAGTTGATGCTTTCCATATAGCTGTGCTTGACAGCCGAAGTATTTAAAGTGTATGTATTGCGATGGTAAATAGAAGCTGTATAACAGAAGGGCATATGGAGTGCATAAATGTAAAATACAAAAATTTTATGAATGTGTTCTGATTAGTTATGTTGAGCAATGATACATTTTTCAATCAAATCTTGTTTAATAACTTGATTAATTCATTCAGTCATTGTCACATCCACCAATCATCCATCCATCAGTTGTTTGCTTTTGTAGATGGCCATGTTGCCCAACAATGCTGAGGTTCACAAGCAAACAACGAGTGAGAAGATGTCACACACATTCTTACCAGGTCCTCAAGGACTGCCTGGCACTCCAGGTGAGACATAGCAATTTTACAGCTGCATCATTTGAGATGATTCATCATTAATGAATTAATTAATCATTTGTAGCGTTGTAAAAGTTGTCCTTGGTGTAGTATGCCTCTCATTCAATATCAATCCAACAAACACAAGAAAGTCCATTGTTAAGACCTATGTAGAAAAAGATGGTGTGCACCAGAACAACCAAGCTAAACTAGTCCTTCCTCTGGTGGTTGTGAATATAAATACATTACAAATAAATTGGTAAAGCATAAATGTACCTATCTAGCATTTATAAGTGTTTGGAATACACTCAAAATGCAACATCATTTCAAATGAATGAATGAATGTGTTTCACTCTGCGACATCATCACTTTAGTGAAAGCAGCTTGGCTCTTACACAGATCCAAACCCTTCTGTTTCTGTCCTAGGGGATCCTGGGCCAGTGGGCCCTCCAGGTTGGCGGGGCTCTCCCGGTCCTCCTGGGCCCAGGGGACTGACGGGCCCAGTGGCACCCTCTCCGGACCTTTCCCACGTTAAACAAGGCAGACGAGGACCTATGGTCAGTAGGTTAACTTATCTGTTAAATACCATTGTTAGTTTTGTGATAAGAACATCTTTTTGACTATCTTCTGTAATTGTAATTAATCTGAACTCAGTGACAACTTTTTAATGATGAAGTGTTTTTTTCTACGAATCGCGTCATTGAGGCACATTGTGTAACACACAGTCATTGAAATACTGAGATGATGTAACGGAGATGTTGTTACTCAGCATTTCATTTTACATAACTCAGTCACCGCTTCATATCGTCTATGGTGTTACAGTGCATTGCAGATCTACATGCGCAACCAGGTGCAAGGACTCTGTGTGTGTGTGTGTGTGTGTGTGTGTGTGTGTGTGTGTGTGTGTGTGTGTGTGTGTGTGTGTGTGTGTGTGTGTGTGTGTGTTTGTGTGTGTGTGTGTGTGTGTTTGCGTGTCCTGACGGTGAACTCCGCAGCTGTTGATTGCCTCTATAGGGGAAACTCAGGCATGACTTGCGGGTCTTTCTCTCTGTCTTTGTTTTTAGTTTTCTTTGTTGGTTCAGATCCATGTTTGATTTATTTTCCTAAGGACAGCGTGAATGAGTGCCCTTGCATCTCAATAATTTCAAAGTGATACACGATTTGACTTTTTTGCCAAGGTCTCTGCAAGAGCTGACAAATGCTAAGCGTAATAGCAGAGGGATTAGACTGAGTGCATTTAGAAGGGCCATTGTTGTTTTCTTTGGCTCAGCTCGTTACGTTGCAGGACTCCTTGTCTGTGAGTGATGACTTTTAGTGCGTTCTATATGGGACGTAAATGAAAAAGTGACGGGGAGAAACTTGTTTTTTCATGGGGGTTTGGGATTGTTAAGGTCTATGGATTTATGTACCGTGGATGTTGAAACTGTAGCCTATCAACACCTATAGTTACTCATGTCATGATCAGCATGACGCCTGACTGAATTATTGTTGCTTTACACTAGGAGAGTGATATATGATCTACGCACATTTGTGTGTGTGTATGTGTGTGTGTGTGTGTGTGTGTGTTAATGTGTGTTAATGTGTGTACATGCTAGCACATGTGTATGCAAGTGTGCTTGTTGTTGTATTTCCTGATGTGTGTGTTCCAGTAACTTATATTTCTCTTGTAAATGTAGCATGTAATATGTGTTTGCCTGTATTTTTGTTTCTTTTTTTAATGTATTCTGTTATCCTTGTGTTTGTACTTGGCTGTGGATATTAATTCCATGTGCATATGAGTGAATCTTAACAAAGTGGGAGGAGTGCTTCTGTCAGTGCAAATTCCCAATTGGTTGTTGGGCACGAAGCTCGCTAAGGTCTAGTCAACAGGTCACATTTGTTAGGGCGTCTTCCATTGCTATGGAGATGACGTTTTTGTGTGTCCCCAAGTGCCCACTATGAGTCAGAGCGGGTTGGCGCACCAATTTAACTCCCACCACTCTTTGATAGGGATGATCTAGCTATGAGACACAGGGGTCATTATCTTTTGTAGGCTGAATTAATTGTGGAATGCATTGGACCTATAATCTAGATTATGTAATGCACTGATGCAGAGATCTGAGTGCCAGTAATGATCATCAGAGATTTGTTAGATATGTTGAGAAAATAAATGATGATATGCAGGTTTTGCCCTTTCTCTTTGTAAAAGTACAGTATGTATTTATATGTATTTATTTCTGCTTTGACAGAATGATAATTGCTTGCAATAAAGAAATTAAAAAATTTAAAAATCACTCAACAATTACACTTGAAAGTATATGCTGTGAAAACATTGTAATTTGTCCTTATTTATTATTATTATTTATTGTTATTATTATTATTATTATTATTATTATTATTATTTCTGTTTTTCAGGGACCTGCTGGGGCCCCTGGAAAAGACGGAAAGAAGGTAAGACATAACTCACTTCATTCGGTGGATTGGAGTGTGCATTTGTGGTTTGTTTTAAATCAGATTATTGCCATGCAGTGCCATCGAGAAAATATTCTTTAGAAGAATTTTAAAACAAAGACGGTATCGCTGCGTATGGTGTTCTCCATGATCTTCCTCCATTCAAAAAGTAATGGAATTCCTGACAAAGGGATGCCTCCAGCTGGTCGACATGTGACATGACATGTAAAACAAAAGGCTCTCTCCTCAGTCCTTTGTCTGATGGCATTTGATCGTCTATCTGGTGTCAACATACATATGAGCATTCTCTTGTTCTTCTAATCTAATCGTGTCACCTATGCGCTACTGAGACCATATTGGAAATATTTGATAAATATTTGATGAATAACATACGGAAACTATCTGCTTATAGAAATCCCAAGCCCTCAGGAGCAGATGTTTTACCACACAATCACCAATCATTTTGTTTGTTGTTTGCTTCAATTACAAAGCACCATGACATGGCTTATAGAAGTTAACTCCTTAGCCTTTGAGACACAGTTGTCTTGCTCATACCTCTGTGTTGCTTGGGGGTCTGCTTGTGTAGATAGATTTGAGGGTGATGCTTATCTGTCTCCCGGTCACAAATTCAAACCATCTGCCACAACATGCACAGCCCTGGTGTGACCCAGAAAACCATAGCAAGGTCAATACAGAGACTATATCAAGACCCAGTGGAGCCGTGGTGCATCCCTGACTCTCTCAGATTTCATTGATAAGCAATGTCCAGTTCCTTAAATACATTCAATTTCACTCTATATTCTTCATGTACTTACTGCCCCTACTATTTTCAAAAGGAAAATTTGCCGACGTTCCATTTCACTGTATATGTTCTTCTCATGGCTTTTTGCACTGTAACTCATCTTTCCCAAATATTTGTTTTGATTCCCAGGGGGAAAGAGGAGCTCCTGGGCTTTCCGGACCACCAGTAAGATTCCATATTGATGCCACCCTGTTTCCCATTTTAAACCACCCCTGCAACAGACACATCTTCACACGCAGTAATAATATGCTGAGATTGGCCCAACAAAGGGTTTTGTGTGATCAGCTCAGTTGCATTGAACAACCGTCAATGTACTATCGACTTATTTACAAGATGATCTAATCCAGAGAAATGTATTATACGTATAAGTATATCTTAAAACAAATTGCTTGATGTACATCAAAATTGTCAGTTGTTCACCAAGCCTTGAAACGAGGTATGAAACCCTCTACCTACCCATCCTACTGGCTTTCACTAGCTTCAGTATAGATACCATAATAAACTACAGTCTTTTAGTTGTTACTATCTGAATAGTGGTGGGACTCGATGTTTGATATTATTTAGTATACTTCAGGTTGGGTGTAATTGTATGCTGACTCACACAGAGAGAGGGACAGCACTTTCCAATGCCTCTTTGCCGCTCTAAGTCACTTTTCGATGGCTCTTTACAATATAAGTTATAAGGAAACATGTTGAGGCATAAGTCAAACCTTTCCGCTAGCCTGACTATTTTTATTGATGTTGCAGTGACAGCCTGCCATGATGAACTCCTCTCCAGTCTGTCTCTGCCAGGGTTTAGAGAGATATTTCAGCATGAAGCCATATCAGTACACCAAGTTTGTCTGCCCCACATTTTTCACATTAGTTGTATCGAGGATGTTTTAGTTTTCGAGGGCTAAGGTCTACATACAGGCACAGACACACACACACACACACACACGCACACGCACCTGTGAAAGAAGGGAGATCTGGCAACTGACTGGCAGGTGGTATAGATTTGGCACGGTGAATTAAAGAGGTCAAAGGTCAACGGACAAAGGCCACTGTTGAACATGGAGCTCAACCAGAACTAGGAAGGATGAGACAAAAAAAAATAGAGGGGGACAAGAATAACTGATTGATCTGAATAATAGTTATAAATTGAATTGAATTAACCCTTTAACGCCTCACATATAGCTAGCTCATCTTTAAAGATATGCAGCCCCATAACCTAGTATGTTCTAATCCCATACCTAAACTCATAGGGCCATTGCTGATGTGTCACTGTGATTACATCAAATCATTTTTCAAAATATTGTTGCCAGACATTACAAATAATGTTGCCAAGATCCTCAAAAATGTCAATCAAAAAACACTATTCGTCAGTATGCTCAGAAATAGTTTTTTTCATGGAGGAAGGAAGATTCCTAAGAATCCCAGACTATGCAAAACATATCAATTAATGTCAATGAAATAAAATGACATTTTGTTTGGTTTTTCTCCCCCTAGGGCCCTCCAGGATCCTTTGATTTCCTGCTCCTCCTGATGGCTGACATTCGAAATGACATTGCTCTCCTTCAGAGCAAAGTTTTTGGGAGACAGTTGGGAGACGACTTCTCCTCAGTACCCGACGGTTGGAGGGAAAACCAGGATGTCCTTGATACAGGGTCTGGGGAGGACTTCAAGGACCAAAAAATTCAGCTTGGGGGAGGGCCTAAGAGAAACAGGAAGAAGAAAACCAAACAGGACATGACATATTCTGATTGGCCAAATTGAGAAAGATACATTACAGTAATTGTTTGTGAATGGTGTAAATATTGAAGTGTTTTTATTTAACTGTACTCTATTCTAAAAAAAATCTGAATATATGTATTTTTTATATAAAATATGTATATATATATTTTTGTATTATAAGCAGGTCTGATACGTATTTATGTTTTTGTCATTGTGATTAATTATCTTACATTATTTAAACGCATTGGTGCAGATTTCATTCTTTTTTTTTATTACTGATTGCATTTATTACATGAGCTTGTTTTCATCATTTGCCTTACTAATATGCACATGTACAACACATTTTAATATAAATAACAGTGAAATATAAACAGGTTGAGACTTTACAGATGTTGCTGGAGTAAAGTAATTACATACAGAGGCATTACATGAAAATACCCTCAAGTCATTGAAACAATGAAAGGACTACCTTCTGCCATTTTGATATATTGCACTGAAAACATAGAATATTGTTTTAATTTAAAAAAAATTAAGGAATAATAGAGAGGACATACCAGAGTAACCAGAATTTGTTGGGATGTGGTTCATGTATGAAACAATATTTTGAGAGACTTTTTTGCTTCTTTGTTTCAGGTTAACAGCTAGTCATTGTTGGCAGCTTTGGGAGGTTTTTCCCGCAGTAACAGGTCATTTATATCTCATCTCATTGGACTAACGAACCATAAGCCCAGCATAATACATAAATATGTTTGACGGATTATGGCAAGGACAGTCTTTACTAAACATCTTTTTGTTTATATTTAAGGTTAACCATTACTCCTCCTACAATGTGATAGACAGATGTGGTTTGTGTAACCTCTGTCTTTCTACGTTTGAGTTTGCGAGTTAACGTGATTTACGACTTTCAGATGTTAAAATACCAACTAATGAACACAGCGCAGAAGATGGTGTGAACTTTAAACTAAGATGGCCTTTCCTCCTCACATACAGTACCCTAATACTGTTTGCAACCACAGAGATGCACACACAAACTCTACTCGTATTGCTGTATTGCAAATTAAATGCAGTGTTCCTTTTGTATCACTTGATATAATTTATCCTGCTCCCCACCATTTCCCTTGCTGAGGGCCCAGTCACGCTCACTCACCTTTCATCCTGCTCCAGTCATGACGTCCGAATCCAGACAAGATCTCAAGCTATTGAAATTGAAAGCAGAGATGTTGAGTGGAGTGATCAGAGACCTGAACACAGGCAGTTAAATGTCTGAATTATTCTTATTCTAATTCCAGAAAATACAGACATTACTCTGTGATGGTCGGTATGGTTTTCTGAGGTTTTGTAGAAGTGATGTAATTTAAGATGTGTTCTGATGGAAACTGTAAGGACAACAGTAGAACTATACATCCAGACACACACTGGTAGTGGGAGGTTTCCTCACATGTTAAGCGCTGGGTTTGTATACTAGTAAATACCACTTGATTTACTATGGCTGATTTGGCCCACGAGGGAACCATACAAACCACTTAAATAACATCAACTCATGGTTTATGTGTCCAAACTTTTGACTGGTACTGTCTCTAAAACATTAATATATATTGCAGTGGTGGATGCCGTAAACAAAGCACCGATTCAGGAGATACGTTTTAGAACAGTTACACATCTTTATCGCAGTAGGTCACACACTGTTTATTCAACATCCTTCCTTTACTTTTCTATCGGTCACAAGTCTCCACTGCCCCTAGTGACTAAGTAGGATACAGCATATATGTTTGAAAACATTAATCATTTCATCATCATCATCATCATCATCATCATCTTCATCCGCTTTGTCCGGGGTCGGGTCGCGGAAGTAGCAGTTCCAGCAGGGCATCCCAAACGTCCCTTTCCCGGGCCACATTTACTAGCTCTGACTGGGGGATTCCAAGGCGTTCCCAGGACAGTGTGGAGATATAATCCCTCCACCTGGTCCTAGGTCTGCCCCGCGGCCTTCGCCCAGCTGGACGTGCCTGGAACACCTCCCTAGGGAGGCGGCCAGGTGGCATCCTTACTAGATGCCCGAACCACCTCAACTGGCTCCTTTCTATGCAAAGAAGCAGCGGCTCTACTCCGAGTCCCTCACGAATGGCTGAACTTCTCACCCTATCCCTAAGGGAGATGCCAGCCACCCTCCGGAGGAAACTCATTTCCGCCGCTTGTATCCGCGATCTCGTTCTTTCGGTCTTGACCCACCCTTCATGACCATAGGTGAGAGTAGGAACGAAGATAGACCGGTAGATTGAGAGCTTTGCCTTCTCGCTCAGCTCTCTCTTCGTCACAACGGTGCGAAAAAGCGACTGCAATACCGCACCCGCTGCTCCAATTATCCGGCCCATCTCTCGTTCCATTTTCCCCTCACTCGAGAACAAGACCCCGAGATACTTGAACTCCTTCACTTGGGGTAAAGACTCATTCCCTACTTGGAGTAGACAATCCATCGGTTTCCTGCTGAGAACCATGGCCTCAGATTTGGAGGTGCTGATCCTCATCCCAGCCGCTTCACACTCGGCTGCGAACCAATCCAATGAGTGCTGCAGGTTGCAGACCGATGATGCCATCAGGACCACATCATGTGATGCAATCCTCTGCCCACCAACCCGCAGCCCCCCTCCCCCGCAGCTACGCCGTGAGATCCTGTCCATGAATATCACAAACAGGATAGGTGACAAAGCGCAGCCTTGGAGGAGGCCAACCCTCACCGGAAACGAGTCCGACTTACTGCCGAGAACCCAGACACAGCTCTCGCTTTGGGTGTACAGAGATTGGATGGCCCTGAGTAGAGACCCCCTCACCCCATACTCTCGCAGCACCTCCCACAGTATCTCCCGGGGAACCCGATCATACGCCGTCTCCAAATCCACAAAACACGTGTAGACCGGATTGGCATACTCCCAGGCCCCCTCAAAGATCCTCGCGAGGGTAAAAAGCTGGTCCGTTGTTCCACGACCAGGCCGGAAACCGCATTGTTCCTCCTCAATCCGAGGTTCAACTATCGGTCGAACCCTCCTTTCCAGCACCCTGGAGTATACTTTCCCGGGGAGGCTGAGTAATGTGATGCCTCTGTAGTTGGCACACACTCTACGGTCCCCCTTTTTGAACAGGGGAACCACCACCCCAGTCTGCCACTCCTTAGGTACTGTCCCCGACTTCCACGCAATGTTGATAAGACGTGTCATCCATGACAGTCCCTCAACACCCAGAGCCTTCAGCATTTCTGGGCAGATCTCATCAACCCCTGGGGCTTTGCCACTGTGGAGTTGTTTGACTACCTCAGTGAGCTTCGCCAGTGAGATTGATGCTGATCCCCCATCATCCTCCAGCTCTGCCTCTACTATAGAGGGTGGGTTTGTCGGGTTCAGGAGTTCCTCAAAGTGTTCCTTCCACCTCCCAATCACCTTGTCAGTTGAGGTCAACAGCGTCCCATCCTTACTGTATACAGCTTGGATGGTTCCCTGCTTTCCCCTCCTGAGGTGTCGGATGGTCTTCCAGAACCGCTTTGGTGCCAACCGAAAGTCCTTCTCCATGGTTTCTCCGAACTCCTCCCAAACCCGCTGCTTTGCCTCTGCCACGGCCGAGGCTGCAGTCCTTCCAGCCTGTCGGTACCTTGCAACTGCCTCCAGAGTCTCCCGGGATAACATATCCCGGAAGGCCTCCTTCTTCAATCGGACGGATCCCCTGACCACCGGTGTCCACCAGGATGTTCGGGGGTTACCGCCCCTTGAGGCACCTAAGACCTTGAGACCACAGCCCTCAGACACAGCTTTAGCAATGGAGGCTTTGAACATCGCCCACTCCAGTTCAGTGCCCCCAGCCTCCACAGGGATGCCAGAGAAGACCCGCCGGAGGTGTGAGTTGAAGGCCTCCCGGACCGGGGACTCTTCCAGACGTTCCCAGTTCACCCGCACTACACGTTTGGGCTTACCAGGTCTGTCCAGAGGCTTCCCCCGCCACCTGACCCAACTCACCACCAGATGGTGATCAGTTGACAGCTCCGCCCCCCTCTTCACCCGAGTGTCCAAAACATATGGCCTCAGGTCCGATGATACGATAACAAAATCGATCATCGACCTTCTGCCTAGGGTGCTCTGGTACCAGGTACATTTATGAGCATCCTTATGTTCGAACATGGTGTTTGTCATGGCCATTCCATGACTAGCACAGAAGTCCAATAACAAGCCACCACTCAGGTTCAGATCAGGGAGGCCGTTCCTCCCAATCACGCCTCTCCAAGTGTCTCCATCATTGCCCACATGTGCGTTGAAGTCCCCCAGCAAGACTACAGAGTCCCCCCTCAGGAGCCCCATACAAGGCTCCATCCAGGGTCTCCAAAAAGGCCGAATACTCCGAACTGCTGTTTGGTGCATAGGCACAGACAACAGTCAGAGTTTTCCCCCATGACCCGCAGGCGTAGGGAGGCGACCCTCTCGTCCACTGGGGTGAACTCCAACATAGAGGCACTTAGCCGGGGACTTGTGAGTATCCCCACACCAGCCTTGCGCCTCACACCCTGGGGAACTCCAGAGAAGAATAGAGTCCAACCCCTATCCAGGAGTGAGGTTCCAGAGCCAAAGCTGTGCGTAGAGGTAAGCCCCACCAGATCCAGCTGGTAGCACTCCACCTCCCGCACAAGCTCCGGCTCCTTCCCTCCCAAAGCCAGCCTCTGCCACCCGGGTCCGATCCGTCAAAAACCTCTGCCTTCACTGCCACCTTTCTGGCAGCGCACCCGACCCCCTTGGTTTTTCCCGCGGGTGGTGAGCCCACGGGACGGAGAAGGAAAAATGTTGGTGTTGTCCACGTTGCTTTTTCGGGCTATGCCCGGCCTGGCTCCGTGGCAAGCCCGGCCACCAGGCGCTCGCTGACGGGTCCTCCTCCTGGGCCTGGCTCCAGAAGGGGACCCCGGGCTTCCTCCGGGCCGGGTATCATCCTCTCTTTTTGTTCTTTCCATGAGAGTTTTTGAACAATTCTTAGTCTGGCCCCTCGCCCGAGACCAATTTGCCATGGGAGACCCTACCAGGAACACAAGGTTCCAGACAACACAGCCCCCAGGTTCATAGGGACACACAAACCTCTCCACCACGATAAGGTGATGGTTCCCGGAGAGGATTAATTAATCATTCATCATCATTTCACAACTACTAATTTCTCTGATCTTAGAACGTCATAGGGTGGCTGTTGTTCCAAGAGAATACATATTAAAGCGCAACATAATCTATTGGTATACACCATAGAATGTAGTATAATATATAGCAACCCTTTGTAATGGATCGCATTATGTTGGTGGACAGATATTGTAATAATGTATTTGTTCACTGAAAATGATTTATATTGAACTATTTCAACAATACATAGGTTATTATTTTTTACAAATTGAAAAGGGGAGACTATTTATTAAGCATTTATTAATTGATATGCTACAGGTTAGGGTTAGTATTTTTTAATATAGGTTTGTATTTAGAGTACAGTGATAGCTCAGCATATCTCATTGCACTAACTAATAGTATGTGTGAAAAAAACTAAAGAGTCTGGAGTGCTCAGAAGTTCAAATAAATGTGATAAAGGTACTCTTTGGAAGGGAACATAAAAGTTAAAAAAGAAAGAAGGTCGGAGGCACTCTTTAGGCAAAGTCTTTTTGTTAAAAAGCCTTTAATGAGATGGCAATTTTACAACAAAATTCGTACAAATATATTTTATGTTTGGTGTATGCACTGATGATGGCAATACCTTATTAAATCCACAAGATGGCAGTCATTTGCTTTTTTCCCAAACCTTTTAACCTTTCAAAATCCGACCAATGTGATGTACATAGTAGTCAATGCATTTATAAACATGTCACACCCTCTTGGATTCAGTTAATATAATATGGGTTTTGAGTATTTTACCATGATATCTTGGAATCTTGTTGCATGATGTTCAAGACCAGAGCATCATTTTAACAGTCCACCAGACCCTTAACTAAATGTTCCCTGTGGACAGTTAAGTAGGAAATGGTAAGCCACTTCGACAAAAGGATCAAGCATTGCATATGAAATCATGCAAGTAATCTTGACATCACACCTTAAAACACTGTGGTCTCGAAACATTTAATAGCTAATATTACTCATTATAAGTATGTCCACATATACCTAATTGTTTTAGTTGTTAGAGTACAATTTTGTGATCATATTGTAAAATGGATGTTTTGTTTCTGCAAAAGCTGCTGTGATGAGGCACTGAGTGTCATCAATTCAATGTTGCATTGTCACATTAATTCAAAACCACATCATTATTTACTTGTTGTTCATTTGCTGAACAATAAGAACATTTTCACAGTACAGTGAGTGCCATAATTTGTATTTCATTATAGAGAGCGGGAAAGAACAGGTCAGAGCATGTGCTTTTTAACTAGTTTAGGAGTAAAAAAAAAGTTGGCAAGATCCATCTGGAAGTAATTAATCGACAGTGTACAAGAGCAAGCCTTAAAAGACTTCAAATATTTGCTGAAGTGCCCCCTTGTCCCTAATTATATCTCGCTGCCTGTCCGCCCCATCATTTAGAACTATCCTCGGACAAAGAAAAAAGTGAGAGTGAACAGCCCCCTCTCTTCCCTCCACAGTATTTAATTATGCCTTAATGGCAAAGCCTTAATGAGTTACTGTGCCGGACTATAGACATTAATGAGGTTATTTTATTAGCACAGGCCCGAACGGAACTGCTGTAAACAGAAAGGGGGAACGAATAGTCAGAGAGAAGCCATAGAGGAAATTAGGGTTACCCCGCTTCACTAATTAATGTGTTTCAGATATAGAGCGCATCGACCAGATTAACTGCCCCAAAAATCTTTCTTTCATGTGTTCAGTGTCGATGATGGCAGAAGAAAAACATTGTTGCCCTCCCCGCATGATTACGGGACAGTACAAATTCATTTCTAATGAGGGGAACATCACCCTTTAACACCCTGCCCCCATACTACCTACCCCAATTCCACCCCTCTAGAGAACCCTGCTGAAAGCTTGCTCTTGTTCGGGGCCTAAGTTTAAGGAAGAATTGAGAATGAGAGAGACAATAATGAGCTATTGCAAGGACCCTGAGTGCTTTCAGTGCTGCAAACAGGTAAAGGGTTCTGAATAGCTCCCCTTCTGGGACTCCTGGGGGGCCAGTCTTCCCAGCACAACAACACTTGGCCCTGAGAAAAGGGTCCGCTGAGGAGCCTGGCCGCTGAATGGACCTGTACTGCAGCGGGTCACGCTCAATGGACAGCGGTTCTTAAGTGATTACACTGTGTTTTGCCGGGGTACCCCCACTCAAACACACACACACATACACACTTTGCCCTTTTTCCCCTCCCCACCATCAAGTTATCTTTACTCAGGCTTTGTCTCCTCTAATTGGAGCTGATGAGAGACTAATTGGTAGCTTTTTTACAAACCACAGTACTTAAGCAATAGCAAACCGAGGGAGACAGCATGAGCAGAGTTAATGAGAGGCTTTGCACAAATAAAGGCTTTAAAATGGGCCTTTTTCACCGAAAGGGAGAAAAGGAAAGTTGAGGATATCCTTTGTTTCCTCACATCTTTCACTTACGTGCAGGTATCTGAAAAAGAGTGAGAGGGGTTGGTATTGGTGGACTAGGGGCACACGGTGGTCGTCGACATGTTGGAGCACTTGTGGGCATAAAGGAATCTACTCTATATTGTCCGTGGCCCTTCGTTTAGTGTGTCTGTAAATAATGAGAGAGGGTTTGCTCCTTAAATGAATGTGCCGAAGTCCTCGTGGACAATGAGGGCCCTCTCTGCACTGGACCACACTGAACTGTGTTGAAAAACACTGTGAGGTAAATGTTTTAGTCTCCCTGGAGAATAGCACCCAGCATATTGCCCCATGTGTTGAACTGCGTTGTTGAGTGTGAACGTGTAGCCTTTAGGACTTGGGGCTTCTAATTGTTCTCACTTCATTTGAGCAGTGGAACCAACATTTTACCCATCAGGCAGACACACTGAAAAACACCTGAAATGTGACAGCCTTATATTCTGAAATAAAATACAAAGGGATAGTCTTTAGTAATAGGACATATTTAATTATATTCATCAATATTACCCTGGTGTGGTGGGATGTTATAGTTACAATCAATATAGTTGACCAGTTAACCAAGCCTGACGATAGTCTTCACCGCAGCTTGTTTGGTCTGACTCCCTTTGTCATTTTAAGATTGTTATCTGAACAGGCACTTTAATTAATTTTAATTATATGTCAGCAACCTTATGAGAATGGTTGTCAATCAAAATACACCGAAACACAATATCAATAGTGTCACATATTTGGCACTAGTCTGTCTGTTTGACTGCAAATATTTACTCTTGCTTGAGGCAAGCTAAGTGAGTAAATGTGGTCCAGGCTGATTGGAACCCTTGCTCTTTTGACAAAACCATTGAATACCATCGTTCATGGGTTTTTTTTCATATTAGAAAAAACTAAATTTCAGTGTAAATTTATAATTAATTGAAAACAACAGGAAATATAGCTTGTCTGTGTATCTATGCCTATGATGCATTTAAACTGTTGACCCAATGCACACACTTTCTCCAATCTACACACAACTAGAAACTCCCTGGGATACAGTATTTACATCTACTGAATTGTCGCTAATACCTAAGGACCTATGGTACCTTTCACCTTAATACTGGTGTAATTGACTGGCCAAATATTTGTGCTGACTAATTTGTAATGGTATTCACAGTCTAAGTAATCCATTAGCTTCCTGCAAGTCCCATTGTCCATGTATAAAGGCTAGATTTGCATTCCCATTGTCATGAAAATCCGCATTTCCTCCACGGAGTAAGAATTAACTTCCTAATGATGTTCCCTCACACAAAGGAAAGAGACCTCAATTACAACTCTCCACTTTCTCCCTAGCCCAAAACCATTTAATGACACCTAAGAGTCTTATGTCCACATGAAGAGTTACCGGTATGTTGTATTGAAAACAAGGCTTTGAATTGAATCAGGGAATTTGGATAAATTGTGTGATATTAAAACATATTGTCAAGCAATTATTACTGATAACAATGAGTTGATTTAGCATGGAAATACACTGCCAAAACAAACCCAATCGGTAATTGGGTTTTATCTGACATATTGTCATCTGACTGTTAGCCTTGTCTAACAGTCAACACACAACAAGTACCGACCTAAGATGATTTGTTGATCAGCTGCAAATGCTGAAGGTGTCTCGCCATTTAACCTCTAATCAGATCCTCCAGGGGGCATAGAAAGTGAATGGAAAGTGAGTGACATATCATTGTACTTTAAACCTACCTCCTAACGAGGCTTTGGACACCCCAGTGACCATACGCACAGCAGGGATTGTGTCATCTTCAAACTGTCAATCAGGCCATCAACCAAATGCACACATCTGCAAGGTTAGGAGTTGATGTGATGGCACAAATTGCCTAAAAGTTTCTTAAGCCTTTGACCCTTTGCCCATTATAAAAATAATAATGGTTATGCAATGTCACTTCCCTGCGCGGTGAGGTGGTTTTACAGCACTAATATAAGCAATGCCTGAAATATGAAAATAAAACAAAAAGATTGTCCCTATAACAGAATGATTTTCCGATGGTACAATCGTATGATTTATACTTTTTAACCTGTGGCGAAAAAAAAATGTTTACGTTGGATTATTGTACGTTAATGGCACAGAATTTGGCCTTGTTCACACATCCTCACGAAAGCCCTGCTATCTCGACTGTGACAAAAAAAAATCGTCCAATAAGAAAGCGCCCTGTTGGCTCTACAGACAATCCCGTCATCCACTCTGATTCAACGCTACGTCAGCAGTGGTACAGAAACATGGCGGTGTCCATGGGAAAACGCCTGCCTGCTGATGCTTGCATATCGATATTAATTTTATCCTGTTTAATATGCTGCTGTCACACAGACATTGACACAGGTGCCTCGGTGTCAGAAGACCCACCTCACCGTCGGTTTGAATACAAATACAGCTTCAAAGGACCACACCTAGCCCAAGTCGACGGCACCATTCCGTTTTGGTTACACACTGGAAGTAAGTTTGTAACTGACTGTTAATAATATCTGTCACTTGGTGCCAGGAGATTTTACAACGTAGTGCCATTTGAAGCAGCCATTAACATATTCATTCATAAAAATGGGTAAGAGCTTGTTGCTACGAGTTTGTGGCAGCAATTGCTATCATGTGCCACCAACAACAGGCTGCCTTTCATTCTAAATAAAGCAAAATTATCTATTTTGTCTCAACCAGACGGCAACTACTTCAGATGCTAAGGAACATACCAGAATGAACTCTGTCAAACTCAAAATGTTATCAAAGGCCAATGGATCGAAATGATAACATGGCCAGCTTTCCTTTTGCAGTGAGACCTTGGTTCTTGAAACACAATCAAATAATACCATACAATGGAGTTGTATTTTATATCATATAAAAAAAAAGTTACATATGTATTTATCTGTTGATGATATTGTAATTATAATACTATTTAATTGTGCCTTTGCTCTAAAGCAGTGCTATTTAGTAAACTGGTTATGC
The DNA here is from genome assembly GCA_026901105.3 of Galaxias olidus. Lineage (NCBI taxonomy): Eukaryota > Metazoa > Chordata > Actinopteri > Galaxiiformes > Galaxiidae > Galaxias > Galaxias olidus. The sequence goes on from JAPMUY010002772.1 coordinate 47,753, forward strand.
ATGGGTTAACAAATCAGTTTCTTTGGAGGGGAGTGCAAAGGTTAGATGAACACTGCACCTTGATTTTTACAGTATATTTAATCAATATTTCAAACCCATAATATCATGCAGATACTGGTAACATGCCATGTACTATATCTATATATATATATATATATATATATATATATATATATATATATATATATATCGATAGTAATACAATTTCTGTAATTATAGCTATAGTCTACGTGATAGTAACTTTTTTTACTAAACATATCTTTTGCCAGGATACATTGGTAGTAAGTAATTGACCTATCAATAAAAAATAATCTTACTCAGCCACACACATACTGACTCTGACTCAGACCCAGTTAATACACCTGTTCATTATTTTTGATCAGATGCCATTCCCAGTGCAGACCAGGTGCGCATCACCCCATCTCTGAGGAGTCAGAAAGGCTCTGTGTGGACCAAGAACACAGTTCACTTTGATAACTGGGAGGCCGAGGTGACCTTCCGAGTGTCTGGCCGAGGGAGAATGGGAGCTGATGGACTGGTAAGGACCTGTAGTGGAGTACTGTCAGAGCACAGCCATAGGCACATTAAGAGCGTTGCTGCTAAGCTGACAGACTGACTAATAGTCTTAAAATGTTTGGCTGTACCACTTAAACAAGTGTGATGTGTAACCCATTGTAGGAAACCTTACAGATTATGTCCAGCAAAAAATCCACAGTGCTCAGATTTACGCTGATCAGATAATTGCATGAGACAATTTTCTAGAGTAACAGAATGTTGCTTTGTCAAGCAAAAACATTACCTATCACGTACACACAGCTTCTCCTTTTAGAACTTACATATGTGCGTTCTTGTAGATATTAATTAGTCAATGTTGAAGTAATGTACAAGCAGCTCAGGTGACAAGCAGCATACCTAGTCATGTCATGAAGCAAAAAATATAAATTTGCTGGAATTTACAATATGTGGATTAAAACAAATGGGATGGTCTGTAGGTAAAGGGAAACAAACTTCAGAGAAAACAAGTCTTTAGTCTACATACCGAGACACGTCTGGATTAAAAATGCTTGTGATTGTGTCCAGTTTCAGTGGAGCACAATGATAAACAAACACTTAAATGCAAAACATGACTGCAAGGTTGCAATTTCCCCTATTTTCTTAACTTATTATTTGTATTATTATTATTATGTATTGCTGTAATTACTTTGGAGCTCTGCTTGTAGTGGAAACCACAATGCTGAATAGCTGCTCCACATTTTGTCATAATAATGTAGTAAATAAAAGGAATCAATAATAAAAGGAACATATTTCTTAGCAGTGTTAAAAATCAACAAATATGGCTAAAGGTTTTATTTTTCACTTTTCCAACCGTCACAGGCATTGTGGTTCACTAAAGAACAAGGACTTGATGGCCCAGTGTACGGAGCAGCGGACAACTGGAATGGAGTCGGCATTTTCTTTGACTCTTTTGACAACGATGGCAAGGTTTGGGGATTCATATAATTTTGCATAACTCAGGGTATTGTTTAAAAGTGTGTAATACACACTTTCTTCCTATTTTTGCATAAATGTATGTTTTCTTATACGTTTTATTTTGTGTTTTTGTATACGTTATACATGGGAGTTGAAGGATATCACATAGGATACATAGGATTATGGGATAACACAAATAAATTGTGACATTTTCAATCGGGCATGATAGCTGGCTGATAAAGATGAAGAAGAAATGTTACAGCTTTGAGGGGTTTGACACGTCTAGTGTCACATCCCAGCGTGACTTTGATTAGATCTGTTACTTCTCACTTCTTATTCTCTTTTATGATGCTTTTACACAAACAGTGGCACCGCGCACACAAGTTGGGAGAGTTCCAGCACACTTGTAGTTGAGGAAAAGTTCCTCTGATTTAAGTAAACAATGCTATGCATGCTTAACAATGCACTTCAAACTGTGCCAATTAGTCTCAGTCAAAGTCATGCTGTAGAACTTGTAAAGTTGGCCTAGTTAGAAACATTTTGAAGTTGTGAAATGGGTAATGTTTTGTTTATGTTGCTATTGTTTCAAAATACACAGAATATGATGTTATTATATCCATGCCATAAATGTACTTGTTTATATGCAAAACAGAAATTGTGGACCTTGATTTACTTGTTTATATGCAAAACAGAAATTGTGGACCTTGATTTTACTATTTTATTTCAGAGTTTTGGATTAACCTCTTTTGTCAAATGTGTTACAGAAAAATAACCCTGCTATTATTGTGGTGGGAAACAATGGAAACCTTGTTTATGACCACCACAAGTAAGTAAACATTTCAGAGCTCCACTTTGACTTCATCGCCTCACAAACCAACTCACATTTTTGCAATTTAAAGGAGATTAGAAAAATATGATTATAGTTTGTTGGAGAGAAGAAGAAAAAAAAATAATCCTCCATCTCTGTCATAATCTCTCCCTGACAGTGAACGCTACAAATGATTTCTCTGTGCCAGATGAGGATGTCTTAGTTTTCACACTGTTTTCCCTCTCACTAAAGATGTGTTTACAATAACAATGAAAGAATTACATATGTCTGATGGTTGTTTACTCATGTGTTAACTCCTTATGATATGTTTTCAGTGGTTCAGGATTGGTGTTTGGTACTGAACAAGGTGTATTCCATTGTTTCTGAACAAAGTTATTTTTGTGTATATTTTTCACAAAACATTTCATATTCACAGTGATGGCACAACACAAGCTTTGGGTACCTGTTTAAGAGACTTCCGTAACAAACCCTACCCTGTTAGAGCCAAACTAACCTACTACAAGAAGACATTGACAGTAAGCGTTACACACATGTATACACACACGTTTTAAAGAAATAAGTTAAATTAAAATAATAACATTATGTTATAGGGGAAGCTTACGTTACAAATTAACTGAGTTTAGATACTCTAAAGTGCATCGTAACATTGGATGTATACAGTCAAGATTATCCTTGTTGATTTGGTGCAACATAATTTTCTTTCTCTCAGGTGATGATAAACAATGGTTTCACTCCAGACAAAGAGGATTATGAGTTTTGCACTAAGGTGGACAACATGATTATTCCCAAGGACGGGTACTTTGGCATATCCGCTGCTACTGGTGGTTTAGCAGGTGGATACTTTTAGTTTTGTGCTGTGAGACTCCTAAAAAAACAAGGGAAAACTTAAAATGCTTGTAATATATTTGACTGAGATAACTTAATTGTATCTCAATAGCCCTAATTTAGGAAACTACCATCTAGTATTGAACCAAATTTGTTAATAATAATAAAAAAAAAAAACACTGAATGCATATCTACATTTTGTAAAAACAAATTATGGTTATGATTGATCGCATATAGTTTAGAAAGTTTAGCGTTGCTTTTTTAATAACAACATCATCATTTATTTTATGATTTATATACGTATAAATTGTATGTGTCTATGTATGTATGTATGTATGTATTTGTATTGAATATGAAGCAAAACATGTTTTACATACTTTGTTTTCTTATTATGTAACGTTTCCCCTCCAGACGACCATGATGTTTTGTCCTTCTTGATGTTCAGACTAACCGAGCCAGGCCAGGAAGTGGTAACTACATTCTCTTAATGCTACTCCTTACTGTGCCATAAACTATAAGCACAATTCTACAATACCTCTCTGTAGACTCCAGTCCTTTTTAATTAGTGGAACACATAACGGAAATTGTAGGCTGGGCAGAATGTTTCAATAGCTGTATTGGGATTGTATGTGTGTGTGTGTGTGTGCACGCTGTGGTCCGAGGGAGGCAGAGGGCCTCTTGTGATTTCAGAGTGTTTTTTTTTTTTGTCTTACCCATTGAAGCCCCCACCTGAGGCCGAGATACCCAAGGAGGAGAAAGATAAGTACCAGGAGGAATTTGAGAACTTTCAGCAAGAGCTCGACAAAAAGAAAGGGGAGTTTCAGAAAGAGCATCCAGACGTTCACGGAGAACCAAGTTAGTTTGCCACACTGAAACATGCATACCACCCATACATTACATTCTTTTGTTCTCTAATATTATTTTTACCAAACTAAATGTGGTCTGGCTAGCCACCAGCTAAGAAACCAAAGGGAATCTCCTTTTATTCACATTTACTTAACTGTTGCCCAGTTTCTATTATATCTGATTGTATGGAGGTGCTGCTTGAATAACTAACGTTGTCAAAAATACCATCCATAAACTGTGTCTGTGTATTCTGTCTGTCCGTCCTCTGGTTTCCCCCTTCATAGTTGAGGATCAGTATGAGAGTGTGAGTGATCGTGAAATCAGGCAGGTTTTTGAAGGCCAGAACCGAATTCACCTGGAGATCAAGCAGCTCAATCGACAGCTCGCCATGATCCTGGACGAACAACGTCGATATGTCTCCGTTATCACAGATGAAGTTACAAAGAGAGGGACAGTGCAAGAGTCAGGACAGGTAGAAATCCCTCTCCACACCTTAAGTTACACTTGAAACATTTGTATTGGATATTTGAATCTCTATACAATATAAGTAATATAAGTATGATCTACGGTCATCTATATATTTTGGTCTGTATTTTCTTTGAAGCCGGCCCCTAGTCAGGAGTTGGGATCACTAATCGCCAAACAACAGGAGATCCTTAATAATCTGAACGAGTTGAGGTAAGTAACAACAGAAAGAGTTGTTGTTTGTTCTATCTTGGTACGCAATTGTTGTTTGCACTTATCTGTAAGTAAGATTTGATACCCCAGAAAAACAAGGGAAATCCTGACCATTAAATCCCACTTAATCTCACAATACAATATTTCCACCCACCGTTCCAGGTGTCTGGCAGCCTGATAATCCAGACAATAGCATCCCTCGACACCGACCTCCCCTCTCATGTTCTCTCATATGATACCTTAAACCTCCTTTTTTATAATCCTCCTCCCCCAGCGCGATGGTGTAGTGACCTTATCCTCCTGAGCTGATCCCTCAAACATATTTGAGTGCAGCTTTTGTTTGACTTGCTGATCTATAGAATTGGAAATATTAGGCTGGATCTTTATTGACAAAAACAGCTGGATGTGTACGTCATATAAAGCTAAATTAAACCAGGATACTGTTGTATACTGTAATAATACTGTAGAAAAATATGTCTGTTATGCCCTATTGCAAGTATTCTAATGTGCTTTAGTCCCGTATTAACAATACACAGTGAGTATCTCTGATAGGGATTCCCATGAAATGTAAACAGCATTTAGCTTTCCTCAGCCTCACTCATCCTTTCCTCTAGCCTAGAGCATGAATAAATATTAGGATTGTCTTTTGTCTTGCATGCTCAGGGTCAGATTCAAATTAATGTTTGATCGTGGTACTTGGCTAAGCATGATTAATCGCGAGACTTAAATTCTAGAATCTGGCTAGAATCTAGATGTTTAAACCTACTTTTTCACTATGATTGCCTATAACATATTTGCACCCTATATATTACTTAGGCTTTAACTGTTGATTAGATTTCACAAAACAATAGCATGCAATAGAGGACAGACCAGCGGGCAAATAATGTTTTTGGTATTTGTAAATGCAAAGCAGTCTGATTCTGACTACAGAATGTAGGGCCTTTTTTTGTAAAATGTGAAAGTAACAATAAGAAACACTTTGGAAAAACATACAGAAGGCATTTGGTTGTTCTCTTTGTGCAGTTTGTTTTGTCTTTACTGTTCACTATAAAATAATAGAAAAGATTTAATAAATAAATTCAAGGAGTATAGTCATCAGGCAAATTCATCAATGTATCAAAATACTTGCAGTATACAAATAATAAAGTTTCTTACATTTTGCACACAATAATTAAAAAATCATCCAGAGAGGTTGTTAGTGTGCTACTAGGCACTTTCCGAGCACAATTTTATGAAAGGGGTCATTAGAATTAGAACATTTCATTATGCAAAAAAAATTATCTGTCCCTAATGTTACTTTATAATGTCATACAAGGTCCTGCAGATGTGCTCCCTCTTTCCAATGCGTCTTCACATTTTTGCCATAAAATTATTAATATAAGTCTTGTCCCACCCTTTTGATGCACATAGTTGCCTATAAGTAGTCATTGAAACACCCTATTATTTATCCACGCTGACTGCCCAATTGCGTAACAACTTCGGGTGTGGCACTTACCCTAACTGTCATTGACAGTTTTGTACAATGAACATGTGATGACAATGGCACTGTGCACTGGTATCTGCCAGACTGAGGCATCGAAAACATTAGTTTAAATGTAATTTGTAACTACTGTTCATCTAATAATTTATAATATGTTGTGTAACATGCAAGTATTGTTAAAAAATCACAGATCCTATTCAATTTGATTCCCAATTTAACTATACCATATTTGACGGGTTCTTTTGCAAAAACAGATTGTATTTATTATCCTAAATCTTGTCTTTGTGAGTTATTTTTGTGCACACTCCAGGGAACTGCTCATATGTGATACTTTAGAAGTAAATTTTAGGATTTATTTTATACAATGGTATCAATTTAAGTTTCATCCTTCTGTCATTGAACTCGCCGTTTCAAATTTCTCCAGTTTATATGCGTACGCATAAGTCAGAGTTTATGTAATGGTGCACACATTCGCGCGTCAAGTTTGTTTTTATAGTCCACATATTTTGCATAGAAATGGCCGGACACTTTCTTCTGTGCATACCCAACGTTTATATATGAGATTCCCGGATTTCACTGTGTCTATAAGAGTTATTTTAAGAAATTTGTTGAGCATGTCTCCTATGATCTAAAGCTTTTTTTTCCAGATCCTGAATTAGCCATGGAATATTTTCAAATTATTTTGAATTTGTTAGCAAACACATATGCCTACATATACACATATTTTTTGAATGTATCTGATGCTAATGGTTTGAAATCCAAGGATATAGCAATAGAGAATGGTGTGCCACAAGGTTCAGATTTAGGTCCTACATTGTTGACACTTAATATTAATGTGCCTCTGTAATAGACTCTAAAGTACATTTCCATAGAACAGGCCATGTCAAACCTGACAATGGCATTTATTTGTGTACAGAAATCCCTTATAGATCTAGGATCAATATTTAAAGACTAACATATGCTTTTCTCAAGGGCCAAAAGTTAGATTATAATGGATATAATATGTATTTCATAAATAGAGCCCAAATTGAACATGTTGCAGTTTACAGATACTTGGAAATTTCACTTGATGAAAAGTTCATGTGCTTGAACTCCAAAATGAGGATCAGACTTGGAGCTCTATTCATAATAATAATAATAATAATAATAATAATAATTCATGTTATTTACTTTTTAGCGCTTTTCTGAAGACTCAAAGCGCTTTTACACAAATTGGTTGCCAATTAATTACACAGAACGAACAACGATTGGACCGACAGCTATCAAACAAAACACTCAGTCTGAGTGATACCATGGCCGCCAATTTGCAACAGGCTTGCTCTCCCAACATATTGCGACAGACTTGCTCACACGCATATGACACACAGACCGACTCCAGTTGAATTGACAGTGACTGGTCAGGGCACTAACAATAAGATCATGCTTTTCTCTTGAAAACAGAATAAGTGTAAAATCAACCCTCAGTCACAGTGACATTGTGTATGCATGCAGCCCCAATAATTTTAAAGTCCCTTGATGCGGTTTACCACAAGGCTTTGCATTTTTTAACTGGGGAGTGTTTTAGAACTCATGGCATTGTTTGACCTTAAGTTGCATTTTTTACTCAAATAAACAGGTTTAAAAGTTGCGTGCAGTTTGTTTCAGTTGATTAAGTTGAAGAGTGTTCTTTTTTTGGTTGAAACTCATTGTTTTGGATTGTAAATATTTTTTGCGTATTTGTATTATTTGCTTATTTTACATAATTTATACACACAAAACAAACATGAAGAAAATAAATGTGTGTGTGTGTGTGTATATATATATACTATATATTAAAAACATAATTAAATATTCTTCCTTAGGCCACTGCTGGAAATTACCTAGTCTTTATCAGTTACCCCTGAATCAATACATTTAATTTACATTTACTCAATGTCCTATAAGACCTTTAGTAGAACGTATACGTGGCTGTAAAAGTCTCAGATGTACGTTGATTGTGTCTTGACTCGATTTGTGCAAAGAGATTAACTTATTGAGTGGCGATTGCTTTTTTAGTTGTTTTCGTAAGCTTATTGACTCAACAAATGAATTTAACCCAACCATAAGCTTGCATCTTGTCTTTAAATTGAATAACCCTTTGGATTGATCTGTATTATTTTGCAGATTATATTCTAAATGGGTCTTGATCTGTTCTTCCAGGACTTGAATTATATTACGAGCTTATATTCACCTCTTAATATTACTCTAGTCATAACTGGGTCGCTGGATAAAGATTAGATGCAGGGTTTAATGTTCACTTACTTTCTCAAGGGAGATTTGCCTCCTTAATACATTTTTTTTTCCTCAGAGAAACAAATTTGATTTTGTTTATATGTCTTTGCTGCCCTTCTTCTTAGCCTTCACCATGTGGCCCGGCAAGAAAAGGCCACGTCTTGGCACCATTTGTCCTGACAAGATTAAACACGTCTTTAAATACATCCTTCATATACAGGAAAAACATGGTCACCCAGTAATTGCTGTCTTGTAGTTGCAACCCCCCTCGAGACTGCAGATATGTGGCAGTCCAAATGCTTTCATTTTTATTTTTTCTGTGTAATTTGTGTTTTTTCCCCTGTGTAATCGCCTTAGTTTTGTTTAAGACGATGAGGGAAAACTCGTTATACTTCCTGTTAGTAATAATTACATTTAAGAAATTATAATTTAATCATAAATATGATCCCTGCTCTCTTTAATAAGAGGTTACATGTATTATGCTCTCACTAAAGTGCAATGTACGTCATTGGCTTTAAAAGCAACAGTGAATACATTACACTTTGTATAGCTCCTCATTGTATGTATTATAATGCACGTTTTGTCACTTTTACCAAGATAACCAAGGTTGTAGAACAGTACAACGTTACTGAAACAGAATCTTGAGACCTACTAACTAGTGGAAAGAACATGTTTTTTGAGAGGATTAATTTAGCAATCATGGCCTTTTGTCAGATGGTAATTTTTGGTTTTCAAAGTTTAAGGATATCTGGCCTCTTGTGACTAAAGATTAAAAGATTAATGTTGGACAATTTGCTGTTAAGATTATATCTGGAACACTGCAGTAGATAGTCTTCAGATTTCCTTATATTAATAAAGGAAGGGAATTAAATCATAGAAAAGGAAATATTTAATGCATCAAAATTGATTTGTTTCTTTTCTGATTTTAGAACAAACTTTAGGACTTGTCGTGCACAGTTTATTTGTTATGCTGAACACTTATGTCTTACCAATATGCTTTCAGGAACTCCTTTTACGAGTCTTTGAAGCAGATAGGCTCTGCACAGCACCAGGGCAATGCGGTTGGAGCTTACGAGACTGTCCAGCACTTCAACGATATCAAGGAACATTTACACCTGGTCAAGAGAGATGTGGAGAACCTAATCCAACGCAGCGTTCCGGTAAGCGATCCATTAAAGGTGTAGTTTGTAATTCTACATGCCAAAAAAGCCAGCCTCCTGAGTCTCTGATCACTCCTATCCCTTTCCTAAGCCCCTCCCTTCAAGTAGTAACGTAAAGTCAAAATGCTGCGATACTGCCATGCTTTGCAGGCGAGGTGATTGACAGGTAGGTGGCCAGGCCTCCTTGCAACAACTGTTCTGATTGGTGTTTGCCAGGTTGTAGGTAATAAACAATTCAAATGAATACAAATGTTGAAAATGAGCCTTTAAACAATAAAGCTAGATAAAACTCTTTAGTCACAGTTTGACTAAGATTAAAGGGTATCTGCATACTTAGATTAAGATTTGTTTTTAAAGAAGCATGCCATCCTATTAACCCTCCATACATACTTTCATACTAATATATTTTATTTTACATTAACCCTGCTATTAGAACCCCAGTGAAAAGGTGGTTAAGTGCCCTGAACCTCCCCCAATGCCTTCGTGTCTTTCCACCGTCCACTTTGTGGTCTTTGTGGTCGTACAGTCAATCCTGTTCTTTACCTACATCATGTACAAGTAAGCCCTTACTGTTGTTTTCATTTTGTTTTATAATTTTAGATATTTCCATTGATTTTGCGAATATGTGTAAAATTTGTTTTAAAGTGGGTCGTTCTCTTTTCTTAATCAATTTGTGCTAATTTGGCTATTTGTTTCTCCCTGTGTAGAAGTCAACAAGAAGCAGCTGCAAAGAAGTTCTTTTGATGAACAAGTCAATAAAAAAGAAATTAATGTTTGTATATGAGGGTCTGTCCATTGCGCAAATTTAGGTTTGTTTTATTTTCAGACTGTAAATTATTTTACTTGAAAATTAGATTTAGTTTGGTCTTTTTTTGTTTGTTTTACTTCGATTGACAGTCTTGAGCTTTATGAATGCTTGTGTGTGAGACATTTTGTTTAAAATTCCCCATTAGGATGTAATATATTCCATACAGTATTTTTTGCCAGATTTTCAAACTCTTGTTCTATGGACTGCATTATGGCTCAGTCCCATCCCAGACAACAAACCACTCAGTCTTTACACCATGTTTGGAAGAAATGTGGATTTTATGTGCAATTTTGTATTGATGCTGAATTCTGTTTGACAATTCAAAAGAACAGATGCCTGGTATGTGTTTGTGTCTTGAATGACTGAAAGATGGCAAAATTTGAAGTTATTTTTCTTCTCAAGCAATTTACATAAACACTGAACAAATTGACTTTGTCTCCATGGTTTTGTTTCTGTTGACACTCCACATAAAAAACATCAATGTAATTTTATCTGTTTAAAAATATTTGTATTGTTTGTCCCACGAATCAATGTTTGGACCGAGATCAGTCTGCTAATGTTTCAACTGGAAAAATAATGAATTGTGTGTCTAGTCGTACTTAAAAATATTATTTTAAGATACAGTTTACTATTTGGCTCAGAGCAGTGTATTGTGATTAGCAATGTTTCTTTACAGTGATTTTTAACCGTAGCTTTAGCTGAGGATACCTTAGCAACCATACAAACCCCCCGCCCCCCCACCTTAATCCTGGTGTAATGTTTTCACAGTCTGGAATTATTCTTATCAGCATTATGTCTTTCCACACATCTTAATCCTTCAATCTCTTCTGTATCTGAATCCTCCCTCTTCCTGCTGTCTTACCAAACAATGTCTCGCTCACCCGTTCCCTCATCTAAACACAGGAAACCGAGGGTTTTCCATAGCATTTATATCTATTAATTTAAATGTCTGCACACATGCCGCTCTAACACACAAATCTGCCAGATCAACTGTGTGTATGATATTTTCTGTATTTGTCAGGTAACTTTTTATTATTTTTTGTTTGTTTTTCCGGTTGTGTGAATTGATGGATTGTAGTGTGCTGTACTTGGTTTGTTGTCCATCATACAACCAATGCGATTGTAGGCATTAAGTTAATCACAGACTACCTGTGAGGCACCTGCTAAAATGGAAGAAGGAACATTACTCTAGTCACTCAATGCACTTTTTAAAATAGAGATCCAAGTTTTAAAATAGTGTTCCTTTGAATTAAAGACAGAAGAGGAAGACAGATACTTGTAGAGGATAATGAAATGTAATGTATGGCTTTTTATCCATCATCTTCTTGTCAGTCATAGTGCTTTTGCACAAGAGCTCACTAGAATAGAGGATGACTGAGTCCAGGATAAACCGGCGGTAATCCCGCTCCTCGCTCTCTATTCGACAATCGCCATTGGGCTTGGTGATATAAATGGAAATCTCTGAGAGATGCGCCACACAGGCCCTCCCCTGCTTAAATAATGGGATTAACAGCCAGTGGGAGGAAGCAACATGTGACGTCACTGAGGGAACAAGAATGTCATCTTCAAGACCAAATTTGTTTGTGGTGAACTTTGATAGTGAAGGACCCACTACTTTAAAGGTGTACCCACTGTCCATGAATCAACGTATACATGCAAAAACACTTGACATGATATAAAAAATAAAGACTAAACAGGCCATCTGCCTATCAGTATAGTGGAGATGGGCGGATTTAATCCAGATTATAGCTGAGGCAAAACCGGATTCTTTTTTTTTTGGGCCGTCTGTTGCTAGCCGTCAGTGTGCCCTTGACTACATAGACAAGCAGCAGGTTAGCTAGGCAGGCTCCCACCAGACTAGACGGCTACAGGGAAGGCAACTGCAGGAAGCTTCAGTGGAGCAACCACCCCTTCAACTACAAAACTACCAATATCTCAAGCCAAGCAGCAGACCAACACATAGGGCAATATGGCTTTCTTAATCAAAAGTATGATTGGTAACCCATTGTCAGGAATTGGTCTTGGTGGTGGAGAGGAGAAATCAGAGGAGGCCACCCCTTCCGACCCAGCCAAAGCAGCAGGAATGACACGTGAGGAGTATGAGGAGTACCAAAAACAGGTGGTTGAGGAGAAGTAAGTACCAACACAGACGATACTCCATTTTGTTTGGGTGCCATTGAGTCATTAGAGAGAAGTTCTCTGTAGAATTATTTCAGAACAACAATCTGACCTTGACAAGCACCATGATCAAACTCCTTACATTGCATTTTACATATGCTTGCAAATGTATGGTTTTATGAAGTATTGACAGGTGCCTAAATTCATTTTCACACACTACATATGCATTGCTCTTCCCCGAGAGCAATATTTATTCATTAATAGCTGTGTCACCCAAGGTCAGTAAACAGACATGGCATTTAATGTAATGTCATCTAGAACATTATGCAATGTGGACATGCACAGTTTGCTATGCCTGTACGTCAAAGCTCACTTCAGTTACAATTACACAATTAATCGTCAACCGTTTTGTTCAATTCTGGTTCATTGCGGTCTTTAGGGTTTTTTTTTTTTTTCTTCAAATGTGCATTTATGTAAACTTGAATAAATGTCAAGTTAGAATTGAAATGACTTAGTGTACAACAACAACAACACGCCAGTAGCATTAGACTACCTGTACGATGAATGGCAAACTAAAATGGCTGCCTTTCCAGGATGATCTGACAGGGATAGGTTGTGGGAGACCCAACAATGCAGGGATTAATACAATACATTACAGATCAGCTGTCACTCAAACTGTTGGCTTGTTTTAAAATGTATCATTAGTTATTACATGTGTTATATATTCAAGTGAGAATGTAAAATCCTTGCAGAGTATTGCAAAGTATTAAATATGTCCACATGCTATTTGACTAAACGACTGTTTGGCAGCCATTTTGTTTTGTTATATAAGTGATTTATTTACCTGGTGAGCATGCTCTGTAGCACTAGCACACAATATTTAGCAATTCATCTCAAGGATCAAATATTTTATGTGAGAAAACAGCACTGTACCTTTTATGTTAGAACATACAAATCATTTCTTCTTAAAATATATTGAAATGAGTTTTAGTGTTCTTACAGCTGGGCAGTAGGTATGATGACTGTCCCTATATCTAGTTGACAATTTCCAGGCCTTTGTAGGACAAACCCTAACCCTGGATGGTTTAGTTGGGTCTACATAACCCTGTGTTTTAGATTTAAACGACCTTCAGTAAAACTAACTAAGCTAATATAATTGACTCAACTAACCATTTTTGCTTTTTAATTTAAATTGACCTGTTACGTATAAATCTAGCTGACCACATTGAAACAGCAACAACATTGTAATAAGGGTTGGTAGGCAGAGTTGCACTGGTGCCTCAGCCCTAAGCACTAAACAATTAATCAATGCATTCTGAGCCTTGATGACCCCTCCTCACTTTAAAACATGTTTACACTATGAACTGAGTTCAGTGTGCAAACACTTCATTCACATATTTTTTTTAAAGTCCCCTACAAAAACAAACAACAAAAAAACATTATAAACAGTGATATACACGTTTTATTTTTGAATAATGTTAATATTTTCTCTTTCTGTTATTCAGGATGGAAAGAGATGCAGAATTCTTGAACAAGAAAGCAGAGCGGGCAACCCTCAGGGTGTGCCTAAGAGACAAATATAGGCTGCCAAAGGTGAGTTGAGCTAATGTGTGTATGCTCGAAAGTTTCTGATTGCAAAATAATAGTTGTAAACACAAACAGGGCCAATCCATATCAATTGATACAAAATGTGTGTATCACTGATTGACTTTGGCTTTCATTTTCTAGGTAGCTATGTAGTCACTAGCAAACCATGTTTCGTCTGCAACCAAACAGTTTTAGATTATAATTAAGGTAGAGTAAAGAAAACACAGTCAGACACTCTGATAGGATAGTCTCTAAACCACTCGTGGTTGAGGTTATTTTTATCAGTAATAGAACTTGGCGGTTCAGGCTGGACCAGTTCAATAAGAAGTGGAAAGTCTGACGGCAGATTAGGGACCAAGACGTTCAATAAAAGACCTGAAGACTTTACGTGTCCTGTTTTGCACCCTGGATTTACCCAGCCGCAGGCCATCTGCCACTAAGGTTGATCTAGTTAGGGAACTTCAGGCAGTCTGAGGTGGTGTGTAGAAAAGGACTACAGTGCATCCAGTGGATTCATCACATTGGATAGAGTACTTTGTTTTAAAGTTCATAAAGAAGGGATTTAAATAAGGTGTAATGGACGGTGGAAAACAGGTATGGATGGATACTGTCTAGATTATCAAAATGTTATATTTTATTGAATAAGTTTTATATGTACTGTTGACTAGCATTGTGTTTAGTAAAATATATTTGTTAATTCAAGAATGTAGTTTAGCATTATGTAGATTGTAGTAGTATGCATTATGAATGTCTAACTTAAAGTCTATTTTAAAGAAGAAAATGCTGAATTACAGTATTAATATTCAACAGCATGCATTGACACATAGCTTGATAACAATAAGGGCAGGATGTTTGAATAAGCAGAATTAGTTGCCTCAATGACACCTTGCTTTGCATGTCAACTTGAAAAAAATAAAGAAGGCAAAAGGCACCTGTCACAACACAATATAGACTTTCATTGCAACCTTATTTTTCCCATCTTTGTCTTCGAAGTTTTTTCTTTAATTGAATCCTTATTTTATCAATAAGAACGTCAGCAGAGGAGAAATGCCATAATAGCACCCTTGACTAATGGAATTACAGTCTTGTTTGCAGTTGTAGAAGATATCTTTAGATCATTACGAGGGTTCTGGAAATAAAGACTTAAAGGCAGTTTGTTTGTAATCCTACATTAGGAAGATGCTGGAGTGATGCTTGAACGGTCAAGCAATAAAATGTGACCGCAAACTATAAGTGAAAGTTGGCTAAACATATGTTTGTACAGCTTATAATGGATTATTTATTCTTTTAAATGTAGAATATATGTAAAATGTTAATCCTGTTTTGTTAGCTCATGAATATCTTTGGTACCATCTGTCAAGCCGTTGGTTTCGAAATTTGAAGTTACAAGAACAGCCTTATTTTATCAATAAGAAGAACATCCGCATAGAGGAGAAATTACATGCTAGCACGCTTGACTAATGGACTTACAGTCTTGTTTGCTGTTGTAGCAGATATATTTAGATCATTGCGGGGGTTCTAGAAAGAAAGACTTAGGCAGGTAGTTTGTAATCTTACATCAAGATGCTGCTAGAGTGATGCTTGAACGGTCAAGCAACACAACGTGACTGCAAACTATTAATGGAAAGTTGGAAAAAACCTACGTTGATACTACTTTGAATTTGTTAGGTATTATTTTAGATGTAGAATATATGTAAAATGTTAATCCTGTATTCTTAGTTCATCGATGTGTTTGTGCCCGTCTATTAAGCCAAGGATGTGAAGTTACAGCTGAAGATGTATCTAGCAATATAGTTATATTAGTGGATGTGTACTTAGTTTTCTGTGTTGCATTTCTCTTTAAGCTGTGACAATGGTAGCTTATACATTGCTTCTCTCCTCGATGTTTCCAACAGAGCGAGCAGGATGAGAACATGATTCAGATGGCGGGAGACGACGTTGACGTGCCCGAGGAGCTCCTCAAGATGGTAGACGAGGACGCCACGGAGGAGGAGGACAAGGACTCCATCCTGGGCCAGATGCAGAACCTTCAGAACATGGACATGGACCAGCTCAAAGAAAAGGCCTCTGCCACCATGACAGAGATGAAGACCAAGGCAGAAGAGAAGTGCACCGTCATGTGAATGAATCCAGTTTGAAAGATAAAAAACATGGAAGACGTAACCGGGGGAGACAAAGAAAAAACAGGAAAACGAGAAGCCTTTTCAGAGAATATACAGCTCCTGCTCTAAAAACACATGGATTCTATCAAACACAGATTTCAGTCGAAACCTGAAAGAGTGTTCTGTTCCAATAACAAAAATAAGTAAGAGAGTCAGACAAACAACTCCCCTAAGACGCAGTATGTTAATCATTTGGCTTTTGAAACAGGTGGATAGCTACCTGTTTTCTAATTTTACTTACCAGTACATTGCAGTTCAAGACACCCAGTTAATAACATGTTTGATTGAATCCAAGCTTCAAAAAAGGTTGTCCCTCCCCTTTTTGTTCCACATTCACAAAAGCTGTCCGTAAAGTCCTGGATGGCAAGTCTTGCTGGAGACCCAAACAACCTAGTCTGAGTGGTTTGTTTTGTTGCCCTTCCTGCTTCTTTTGATTTGTTGTCATTTCTCTTACACTGATCATATAACGTTTTTGTATGTGTTGTCTGAATACATGATGTAGTTTTTTTTTTTCAAAGTTTGTGTTTTCCCCACTTTGACCTTGAATATTGGCATCAGTTGTCAATAAACTAAATGTTATGTAGCATATTCACAAACACAGTCACAAAGCCTTGACAATACCCTTCCATACTCAATAAAACGGCTCAAGCTGGCAGAGATAAAGGAAAAGCAGTTTGCACAATCACCATTCAAAATATTTTCACTTGTAACTTTACAAATTGTACATAATACTGAATGTGACGCTAAAGTAATATAATTGTAAACATTGAACTAATAAAAAGTCTCTTAAATACCTCCCGTTTGTATTTTTGTGAACGTAAAATCTGTGTTTTTGTTTGTTTCTAGACAAAAAGATCTCATGGCAAAGATCTTTAGCTGGTCGTATGGACAAAACCATACGCTACTACTGCTCATTACATTTCAGAAGCTGAACTGTTGTTCAATGGTGCGTTCATTCCACTTGGTAGATTTCCTCTGCCCAAGGATAACGCATGTGAGTTCTCTAACACACAGATTAAACAATTGGGATTATGTTGCAATTACCTGAAATAAACGGACGCACAAGGGCAACAGTGAATAAAGGAAAGGGTCTTAATTTAATTGGAGATTATTAAATGAACACTTGTTAGAGATCATTAGCCAGATGGGGGGAAAGAGGTTGCCGAAGTAACTAGTTTCAAGTGAGCCTGATTCTAAAAGTCGTTGGATTTGAAATCTTCCGAGATTACTAGCTAATAGGATCAACATGAGCTATGGACAATGTGGTTAGACCATCAGGGTAAATGACTGTGTCAGTTTAAAGTTTCTCTCTATCTGTCTGCCTTCTCTCTCTGTTTATTTTTTATTTTTTTTCTCTCTTTCTCTACTATCTCTCTGTGTCTCAACTTGCTGCTACTAGAGTAAGTGTGGAAAGCTTAATGCCTAACAAACCACTGTAACACTAATACATTTACAAATATTAAATACTGAATTTGCAAAAAAAATCAAAGCACAAAATATAATAGCCGTGGCAGATATACTTTACATGACAAAGATTATCTGTTTCAATTGCACATGCTGAGGCCATTCTTCCTCAAACAGTATTGTAGATACCATACATTCTCTACAGTTGCTCTATGGCATAGAGTCTATACAGACACACTGTACACTGTTCAAATGAATGCATGACTTGTCGCTTTATGATTCTTGTTGATCTCAAGGTCAAGTTGTCTTGTGTGCAGAGGCAACAAAGGTGTGAATGCCTGAATAGAACCAGTGTCTTCATTTCACATGTGAATCCCTTGACTGGCTGTTGTACTACTATGGATTATCATTGCGAATTCCTTATGATATTATGATAATCAGTAACAGAATCAAACAACCTTTTGTGATCCATTGTTCATTGAGTCGCCCAACAGGTTCAATCTATCACAGTCACTCTCATTCTGCATTTGCTTTGTGTGTGTCTCTTTGACTCAATCTCAAACACAATACGAACTCGACTGTATGGACACACATATGCAAACAAAAACACCAATAATAGACACCTTCCTCAAACCAAATACAAGTCAGATATACTGTGTATATTGGTTGTGTTGTTCAATTATTATTAGACTTGACGTATTAAATACCAAATAAAATGTACTTTATTAGACAATGTAAAATGTGTAAATCGTCAAAATTGTGTACAAGCTCATAAAAAATGCTATTTCAATATGATTTCAACTTTTTTGTATTTAGAGATATTTTGATGTCTGAGTGAATGATGAATGATGTATAATACATACCCCTGAACCTCCCACAGTATCCCCCCCCCCTCTCTCTCTCTCTCTCTCTCTCTCTCTCTCTCTCTCTCTCTCTCTCTCTCTCTCTCTCTCTCTCTCTCTCTCTCTCTCTCTCTCTCTCTCTCTCTCTCTCTCTCTCTCTCTCTCTCTCTCTCTCTCTCTCTCTCTCTCTCTCTCTCTCTCTGTCTCTAAGGATAATGTCACCTTCAGTAATTAGGAACAGCTAAATAGTTTTAAGGGTTTTACCTCTTTTGAGTAAAAAAGATGTAATCCCCTTAAGCAGCGTGTGGGCAAGGGATTACTAAACTGCTGTCAATCTTTCTTCATGCAGTAATAATTACACCCATATATTTTCAGTTGGTTTACTGTGGAAATTATTACAAGTTAAACTTGTGCTGTGCTGCAAGGCCCTGTATAGCATTATGAAGGCATGAGAAGGCCTAATTTGTGTTTTTAGGTTGTTCCTACATAATTTGGTCCACATCTAACTTGAATTCAATATTTTTGATTTGTGAAACATGTTTTACAACCCTAACCGTAACATTAATATTTAATATAATGTTAATATAACAATTAGGTACATATTTAGAGAATAGACTGGAGCCTTTCTGTTGAAGTAGGCTTACTGCTTTAGTCTGTTTTAGAATAGTCTAAAACAAAAATAAATTAGGTGAAACCACTAAACTAAATGTAATTTCACTTCTTGTTTGGTAATATTGTCTTGACGCTTTGATTGAATATTAATCTGACATTTTGCAATCTGTGTTCTCACAAGGAATTGTGTAATTATGATTTTTTTTTATACCCTGTAGTTTAATCTTCATGCCGTCATTTTTTTTTCTTGAGTAACATGAAGATGACATCTGGAGGAGGAGGGAAAGATGGTTTTAAGATTTATGTAAGACGTTCACGGTCGGCCTGGGGAGGAGTTAACGCAGAGCAAAACCTGTCATTGGTACAACGTTACCCCTAAAAGCAGGGTCAAATCCTGCATGCCATCCCCCTTTTGACGCGTCCTGGGGGCTGTCACATGGATGGGGGATCTTGTGGGGCCTAACAGCGACTATTTATAAGGCGCTTCAGAAATATTGGCATCTTCACTAACTTGACTGTCTACGAACCTGCCACTGGACATAAATATTTTTTTTTAGAACTTCAATCAATATAATTTTTTGTTTGAGCCCTACAGGAATAATTCCTATTTTTATTTTCCCAAAGAAAACTAATTCACGTATCTAACATTCTTTTGCGTATTTTTTCTTCTTTATTAAAATCGTATTTTATTATTTATTTATTTTTACATCGATGTGGCTTCTTGGATACCCTACTGAAAGTATGATGGAAGACCGCGTGTCACCCTCTGGCCGGTTTGTCCGGACCCCGGGTAACCAAACAAAAGTCCACAGTATTGAGGCAATATTGGGATTTAAAGAAGCAAGCGTATTCCACCACTCAGCTTCCTACAATGGGTCAGAAAAACTTGGAAAAGATGTCGAGTTTAGAGGCAATGAAGCAGAATCTTCTTTAAAGAAAGAACATCACCCGGAAAGTTTCGAAAGTGAGTAAATTAATTAGTAATCGTATATATTTTATTTTTTATATTTCCACATAGGCCAACATTTAAACGTAGCCTATGAACTTTCTTTGCGCAACAATTTGTTTACTGGAATGTTTTAGCTCAACTGTTTCATATCTGTCTGTTCCACAGGTGTCTGCTGTCCGTCGAGTACCTCCGGGGGCCCGGTCAGTCCAGACTCAGTGGAGGCAGATGGTAAATTTTCCGATGATGAGAATCCAAAGAAAAAGCACAGACGCAACAGAACTACGTTTACAACTTTCCAACTTCATGAGCTGGAGAGAGCATTTGAAAAGTCGCATTATCCCGATGTTTACAGCAGAGAAGAGCTGGCGCTTAAAGTTAACCTGCCTGAGGTCAGAGTGCAGGTAAATATGAGACAAATACATCCCTTGATTTTTATGTATTAGTTTGTTATTTAGGCTATTATTTGTATTAATATATTTATTATTTTTGCGTGGATATTCATACGGGACACACCAGCATTTAGCAATTTTGTCACATTTGAATTTACATTCCGTTATCTTATAATGCAAGACTGGATTACAAAATAGCCTACTGGGAAGTTTAGCTCAATAGGCCTATATAAATTAAGCTCCTATATATTCCTCATACGTTTTGTCTTAGTCTTGGTCGTATTTTCTTACTTACGGCTAGCGACCTTCATCTTTGATCAAAAACGCATGCAGTCTATTATCCTATAAGTCGATTTAATAAAAGGCCCAAATAATATATAGAAAACGATGAAAATTGTAAAAAAACGTTTATGAACTAGGCCTACATATAATATGTATTCATAATGTTTTTGCAAAACTAACGCAAAAAATCGAATGCAAAATTCAACATTATTTTAAGATATTTTGTTTTGTTTTTATCGGGTTTTAATTATTTTATTATTAATAGTTATGAAAGGAGAGGAAGAATAATGTTCCTAAAAAAACACTCTTATGGAAATGCATAAGCAGCCATCATGGTTAGAACCCACTTTTAATCCAACTTTGTACTCTGTTTTTATTAAATTATAAAGACTTTTCTAGATACTGATGGATGACAATAAAGATGTAAATGTCTAATCGTTAGTATTCATATATTCCAGGTGTGGTTCCAGAACCGAAGGGCTAAATGGCGACGTCAGGAGAAACTGGAGGTGAGCGCCATCAAACTTCAAGACACTCCCTCATCCCTGCTGTCCTTTACCCGCTCGCCAGCTACTGCCCTGGGCTCTGGACTGCAGCTTGACCCCTGGCTCACCACCCCCATCACCACATCCACCCCACTACAGTCCCTTCCTGGCTTCATGAGCGCTCCTCAGGGTTTGCCAGGCAGCTACACCCCACCTCCACAGTCCTCTTTCCTCAACTCCCCAGCCCTTGGACACAGCCACCATCTGCCCCATATAGGCAGCATGTGCCACCTGCCACCGCCCTACCAGAGCTCAGGCTTCATGGACAAGCTGGTGCTGGAGGAGTCAGACCCACGGAACTCCAGCATAGCCTCACTGAGGTTGAAGGCAAAGGAGCACGTCCAGTCCTTTGGGAAGACGTGGTAATAGAAACAGATACAGACCATCCATGCGTTTGAGGGACATAGGGGCCAGTGGCATGGAGGGACTAAATGACTGTTGTATGGTGGAAGTACGATAGAATCTGAAATTCTTTTCATTTTCTTATGTATGCTTTTCGGCAAGAACATTCCTGTGTGAAAGGGAAAACTGTATCATAACATCAATTGCCATTTTAGAGGATATCTCTGGGATAATCAAATCACAGATTCATCAATACTCATAATTATTTGTTTTCCCAATCCATTTATTTTGATCCCGTTTGAAATAGTTGCTTTCCCTTTCATCTTTTCTCTTTTTTCCCCTCTCTTTTTACCAATTTCAGTGTGGATCATGAAAACACATGTCACAAAATGCTTTTAATATTGCAATTCTCATTCTGTATTTCTAAGATTAATATGTATATTTTTCATTACTTTCATCACAAAAGCAAAATAGTTACCTTGTCTGTGAAATAAAAATACGTGTGATCAATTGTAATTCTGACTGACATTGTGTATGGTTAACTGATAAAATAACCTCTAAAGATTTATGTGTAGCCTAGATTGCAAGTGACATATTGTGACATACTATAACTTGCTTCACCTTGCAAGAATAGTAATTGCAGTATTAATTATGGTCCTTGAGTTGCTTGTTCGTAGGTCATATAAGAATGGATAGAGAAATAAGAGTTATTATTGCTGTAGTCAGTAGCAAGTAATGCTACAGAAAGTTTTGCAGATATTGCGCAGCAGTTTATTCAAGTGAGTGTAACTCCCTCTAGCGGCACTTATGACGAACTGTTTGATGCAGAAAAACCACAAGGTTTGTGTAGAGCCATTAGAACACTGTGGCCCGCCGGTTTCTTTACCCCCTTCATAAACACATCTAAACTTCACCCCCATCAATTATTTGATTGCAATTGCGAGGATAAGAAGAACAATGGTTTTACTCTATTAAAAACCATTACAGTGCAATTGTGAAACAAATAAGTGCTGACACCATGAAAACAAAGTCCCTCTATTTGATTCATTTGAGCAGGGTACACTTAACTTTTTAAGACAACGTCTAGACCTCACAATTGTGCCTATTGTTAACGTTGTGTTGATACAGAGTGAGTAGTAGAGAATAATTGCTGCAATGCTCCACACATGACAACAATCTTGAATCTATTACATAATGACCAATGTAAAAAAAAAAAAAAATGATGTAGGTGGCACAGACACACACACACACACACACACACACACACACACGTTTGTTGTCTTTTTTTGTCTGTTTGATCTTTAAAGTGTCAACAACAAGATATGAACAACTGTCACCAAATGTGACATGGAGGAAAGTGTGTGTGTGTGTGCGTGTGTGTGTGTGTGTGTGTGTGTGTGTGTGTGTGTGTGCGCGCGTGTGCGTGTTTGAGAGTGTTTGTGTGGGGGTGTGTGTGTGTGTGTGGCCAATGCCAAACCGGAGCTCTTTCCTGCCACCCTGTGGAAAAGACTTTCAGTTAAAGGTTTTCTATTTGAGCGATACATTTACACTGCTAGGTAGAGTCTCAGTGCCTTCTAACTAAATATTACCAGCAAGGTACATACAGCAAGGTGCTTAATTTTCTTTAGATCAATGTCAAAATTATTCTTTGCAAGCAATAGCACAGCACAAACTTGCATTTGTGGGGTGAAATAATGCTAAGCATGTATCCAACTGTGTTAATATATGCATTTTTATTCAATATATTCAACGTTCATTTCAATCACAAATCATACGATATCCATGTAGGTGTTTCATTTCTGGCGAGCATAAATTAAACAGTTGGCTTTTTCTGATAAGTTTGATTAAACATAAAATAACAAATCGCAAAATGAGATACTTTGTAAATAATATTATATTTAGTATGTATATGCAGCAAATAGTTGTGTGCAAGGCATGTTGCTACAGTATATTAGAGTCTCTATATAAGTGATGCTGTGATGTTAACTGGAGACGCTATCTTTCACGTCCAATGCCGCCAGTAATAGGAGATTTGTCACCTACAGAGAGAAATAAGTTAAAATATGATTATTTTTGCAACCCCTCCATGAACAACATGTTACACAATTATGTCATTGCAAAGTCATCGACTGCTTAAAGGGGACCTATTATGCTCATTTTCAGGTTCATACCTTTATTTAGGAGTTCTACTAGAATAGGTTTGCACGTTTTAATGTTCAATAAACAATTTATTTTTTCCAAACTGCCTGGGTCTGCAGCACCTCTATTCACCCTCTGTCTGGAACGCTCTGTTTTAGCTCCCGTCTCTTTGAGGCCCCCACTCCCGCCGAGCCCAGTCTGCTCTGATTGGTCAGCTGCCCAAACAAAGGGAATTTGCCTTCGCACTGACAAAACAGCATTTTCTCGACATGGCGAAACCTTTATCCAAACTTCCCAGCCTCCTCTCTGAGTGGCTGTTTGAGGATGTGCCAAACTAGCAGCTAGGTGGGCATAATGCAAATGAGTGACTTAGTGACGTAGATAAGTTACGCAAGAAAATGCAGAACTATTTATGAGGCGTTTCAGGCAGTTCAGGAGCAGTGTTTTCTGTGAGAGAGAGTAGCTCCCTTTGACGTGGACTATGGGCTTTGTAATTTTCAGACCTTTTGCATGCACAAAAATCTATATAACATATCAAAGGAAAGGGAAAACCCCAAAAAGCATAATATGGCCTCGTTAAACTTTATTTGACACTGTACATCTAAAATAATGTGTATGACATGGATGTTTATTTAAGATATGCATTAATGATTGTTATCAGAACCTGTGAGTAGAGCAATTGTAATACCACAGGATCATGAGAACATACAGACCTCTTTGATGAACCTGTCTCTCTCCTTTTGGGTTCTCTGTCTGGTCCTGGGTGGGTCCAGTAGAAGTGGTGTCCGTCTCTGGTTTTCCTGTCCCACCATTGCATTGAGAAAGGTTCGCAACAGCTTGGAGTGATGAAGCTTGTTGTCTTCACCATATTGCCTAAGCGTTGGGTAGTCGCTGTTCTGTCCACTGTCCTCTGTTACAGGCAGGCTGTCAATGCTCTTCTTACCCATCAAATGGCCTGAGAACATAGTTGTGGAATGGTATTAACAATTGGTTCTAGTCGGTATCTGTCCCTAGCCTAGGTCTCTTACAGTTTACATGTGGTTGGACCTGTAAAGACCCAACATGTACTTATCACTGGAGTGTTATACAGCATTCTTATGGAATGGAATGGAATGGAAAATATGCAGATATTATCACTTTACATTTTACTTCACCAAACCATACTTCAAACATGATTTTTGTCAGAAGTGGGGTTTAACTACCAATAATTACTGTAATAGACCATTATTATGTATATTATGATAATGAGTGCATATTTGATTACCAATCAAGCCAATATAATCATATTGCTAGTTTGTGCATAGGTACCAGACAGCTGTTTTTCTTTACAGAATTGGGTACAGAGTACCATCTAGAATGTAGATGAATTATCAATAGTGATCAACAGTTGCATTGTTTAGGCCATATAGACATAGTTTATAGTAATATGTTTATTATTGCACTAAATATTGCATTAAGTTCCATGCACACGATTCTGCAACTAAATCAGATCAAATAAATTCTCAAACAAATATTCTTTGGCAAATAAGGCTATTTATGCCAATAAAATGTTTTATTGATCAAGATAAGTGTTTCTTACCAACTGCCCAGTGGTTGCCGCGTGGATAAACTCTTCCAACAATATCGAAGTCATCTTCTGGTTCAGAACACCGAACCACACATGTCAATATGACCAATGTCATAACTATTGACATCAATGGTCTGTAAGTCCATGAATAACACAACCACATCTCCCCCATGATACCTGAAAGATGCTTAAGTGAATGCCCGCGCAACCCAATACTTCCAGGTTTAACACACATCAACGTAAGTACTAAAGATGGTCGTCCATAACTGGTTCCTTTATAACAAACTGCAGCGGAAACTTGCAACTTTATCAGCTTGCTGTGTTGACGAAATTATGCTCCGGTATCGACTTGTATGACTTGTGATGATGGTGTGATGCTTGTGAAGGAGTCGGCCGACGCTGAAAGTGAAATGCCCCTCGTGAGGTTTGTGCGTCAGACCCTTTTTAGCAATGCTTTGATTGAATGAAAAATTGATAGTGACAAATATGATAACCCGCTATTATCCGGGCCCCCACTCCTTCCTTTGTTTTCCCAGAGATGTGATCACATGAGGTGTCAGCATCATTTTATTAATTCAAGGGGTTATTCTCTCCAGCAGTGCTTGTTTTAAGAGTGCGTTTGTTGCTTTTCTCTTTCACGCAGGTGGTGCTCCGCAAATAATTGCTAATTTGTCTAACACATAGCTGACCTTCCTAGTCAAAGCGTGCACTAATATTTGGAATTGTAGTGTGAATTAATATGCGTCAAAATGCAATATAAAATATAATGAACCAATCTTGAAGAGTTTAATCTATGTCATTTATTGGCAGGAGCTGTTTAGCAAGCCCGTCTTTATAATTATTTTAAGTACATTGAATTAATTCCAAAGTACAATTATATTATATACTTGAATTCCAGTGTTCTATTTTTTCATTACAATGGGTGAGAATTATATTTTTGAATAAATATAATAATAATCTAATCGAACAATATGAACACTTAAATCAAATTTTCTGTAATGATGCTACACCAATCGTCTCTGAATAAAATTAAATGATGAAACATCATATTGTCTAATTTTTTTTTTTTTTATATAGTGTGGGCTCAAAAGTAATGTGTAGGTTTCATGTGTGTGGGTTCAAAGGGTGTATGAAATTGACTGACAATAATGATAATGCCATTACTATCAATGCTGTTGTTCAATGTTTCAATACTCCTAAAGACAAAACGTTCTGCACATAAAAGTTTACTCATTGCTCAATAGGTCTCCTGGAAAGATCAACAGTGTGTTCAGAGCATCCATTTAATTTGATTTGTCCTCTTTGCCAAACTCCTCATCACGAAAACCTTTCATACTTGAGCAACCACATTTAACTCTGTATTGACAAAGAGATGGTTCAAGAGAAGAGAATAGGCTGAGACAGACAGGAAATTCACCCACTAGTTGTGGAGTGTGCAGGTAGAGAACATTCAGCGGTGATAAGGTTGAGGATATCCTCCGGCTATTGTCATACGTTTCTCCAAAATTCCCCAAAGGATATTGGAGGGGGTTTGAATTTACCTCATTGTCTATGGATGACATCAATGGCCAGTTTAGAGGAGCCACGTGAGTCTCTTGTGGCTACAGGGCAACACAGGGGAGCCCACATCTGATTGTCCCTGGTATTTACTTGGTTCAATATGCTTCATCCATTTCAACTTGTCTCATAATTAAAGTTGTCTCATAATTAAAGCAAACAACGAGGCAATTGCATTTGCAGTGTACTTTAAGAGTAGTATTAAATCTGTTCAAATATATTATATGATTTAGGATATAATAACATGCAATACTATATTAATATAGATCCAATGAAAAAACAACTACTATTAGGGTCCAAGTAGTTCATGATTAGTTTGTACCACGCTAATACAAATTATAAATTATCCTGGTTGATGGCATGATTTAGCATTTAAATGGCTGCAACCACCAAATGATCAAAGTGGTTTCAAGAAGTCAATTTGAGTGACTCACCAAAGTTTTTAGAGAAGTGTACTCTACAGTTTAATAATGGTGGAACTCTGCATTTGCCTGTTACCAACACTAGATGACAGTGTTGGGTGAATGAATCAATGAGGTTATAAAATGGGAAAAGAATAGCAATCATCAAAATAAACATATTAACACAATATGTAACTAATATTCTAGACTGTTTAAACCTTTGAATAGAACCTTTGCAATATGAGGAGTTTTTTCAAAGGTAAGGATGAAAAAATGACAGTAGATTGATAATAATGCTGATTGGGTACGTTGTACAAAATGGATTTGTTACGCAAAAAGATTAATTGTCTGGGAATGCATTTGAAGGGTTTGGGGAAATGACACAAGAGACTTCAATGCATTATAATGTGTGTGTTTTCTGTTATAGCACACAAAATAATCTTCTTCAACTTTGTTGTAAGCATTCGGAAATCGTATTGAGGTCAAGACCTGTAACCCAGATGGGACAGTTCCCGAAAAATAACCAGGACAGGATAAATTTTATCTGAATAGGGGACGATTGGGGTATAATGTTGTTGATCTCAAGGGGAAATAGTTTTAACATCAGCTGGGCATTGACAACAAACAAATATACTAAAAATAAAGACAAAACAATGTACATAAGTCAATAGAAAGTAAAATTAACATCCTATAAAGTCTGCCATCAAAAACTTCACATGACTGTGAATACATTAAAGACATAGGTGTTAGGGACAATTCTTAAAGGTTTGTCTGGTAGGTTTAACATACAGGTTTAAAAGTTCGAGATGCACTGTATGTAAAATACATGCGTTTATAGCCTTTAGCATGTTAAGTCTAGGAAATAAGCTGTCCACTTTAGTGTAAATTATCGGTAGAAAAGGACGAAAACCCTTAAACCAAACGGGAGAAAAAGGGAAAGAGACAAAGGCAGAGAGACTCATAGCATTATGTGATGCCATCATATCTATTATTAATGTTTAATAATTAGGAGAAAATGGGTGCAATTTACAGCTATATCCTTTCAGCAACGCCTTTCAATTAAACAGGGTTAGCTCGTCCCATCAGGCTATTATGAAGCCTGTGCTGTCTGTCACATATCAGAGCATAACAGAACACACACCATCTGCTATTCCTTTCAAGGAGCGTGACAAAGAAACCATGTAAAACATTGATGGAATAATTGCACCTCTTTGTTACTTTTTGTCATCGGTGGTGATTGTAAAATGGGTCTGATGACCTTAAATTGGATTCGACCAGCTTCAACATCATGTTCTGACTGCGTTTGAACGCCCAACCTTTTGATGTCCATTGACACATTCTTTTCATTATTAGAAAATGTCCCTGGAAACAATTGCTTAGTTTCATTATCGGCTTTACATATTGTGTTTCTTGCCATACCTATATATTATGTGGCCATGACTCACCAAAAACCACGTTAGGTTTGATCAGGTCCATTAAAGGATGTGTGTAGACTGAGGGAAATGGATCTGGTCACCTGTTTTGATGAAAAGGTCACCTGTTCTGTTTTGACAGGTTCATCTGCTGGCATCAAGGGGAATAGCCCAGGGTTACTGTCACTTGATGGAAAGATCATCCATTTATAGCTTAAAATGCAGTTAGGAACATCACATTCATATAATTAGGCCGACATGATGTCTAAACCAAAACACAGTTGGGACACTGACTGAAAGCAAGTACAAACGGCACTATATGATAGGCTACAAAGACAGCAACAACATATCTAGATTTGATGAGCACACAGACTGGTCCAAAAGTCTAAGGTTTCCTCAAGCTTCAACACATTATGAAAAAGGGGAAATGTGTCTTTACATATTTGTTTTGTGTGCAAATGCATTAAAAAACATGATTTATTGATTATATTTTCAGACTGTTTGCTATGTTAATTCAGAATGATCTTTGGTGTACAGTAGTTGTTTTAATTGTCTTGGATATGTCTGCAGAACTTGATCGGACTTCCCTTCCAGCAAATTCAGTTGATTTTGAAACAGAAAAGGGCCACAGTAAGGCTCAATCATTGTCAATTGGAAGACATTTGGAAACACTTCCTATGGAGTTGGCTGCAAAGCCAAAGCCAATAACTGGGCAAAAGGCAATTTCTCATGAGGCTACCAAGAGGCCAGTGGACACGCTTACAGAGCATTAGAAGTTATTGGCAGACATGGAAAAAGCTGAGAGAGGGGTAATCACCTTAGAAGTACGTCATAAATCAAGACGTTTAGGGTGCAATGTCTAGGCGGAACATTCTCCTCAGTAAAAGGCATTTGACATCCTATCTGGAGTCATCTGAACTCTAAAAGCATGAGGAAAAAGATGACCAGGTCTGACGAGGCAAACAATTGAGCTCAATGGCCTACTTCTAAAAAAACTGGGAAATGCTAATCTCCTCTCAAGTACTATTCCTACAACGAAGAATGGTGATGGCATCATCATGTCATTGGGGTTTTTCTCAGCAGCAGGGAAATAGATACTATTCGTAATTGAGGGAAAGGTTACTCCAGTCTACAGCAGTCAGTCCTTTTACAAAAACCTGGGAAGCGAACTAAAGTTCAGACCTCATGATTAGGGAACCATTCAGGAAAATAAAAACCAGATTACTGACTCAACAAATTTGCAAACTTTTAAAATGTTTTTTTTTTGTTTTGATGTTATAGATCACTGTGTGTAGATTATAGGCCAGAAAATACTTTAGCGATGTTGAAAACAAATAGATCTTGGTGGTGATGGACACTTGGAAATAATTAAAAATGAAAGATCTATATTATACACTTTTTCAATATACGTTTCGTATTATTTCACATAAACAGAATACAAAGGTCATTGCAAGCTGACTTTCCATCACATGTATCGTACAATTTACAAATTGGTCATTGGTTGCTCTGCTGAGAAAGGAAAACATGAAGTCATGACATGCGCACAGCACCATGGGAATGAGAAAGTCTGCACTCGTTTAACGTCATCACTTCTCACCGAAAAAGCTTGATTAAAGAAAGTCAAAGATGTCCCTTGGCACGCTTATTCGTATTTTGCCACCGCATGACCATGCATTTGACAGAATAAAGAGGTTGAAGTTCTGGCCATCGCATTTGTTGTCATGAATCCTAATTTATGTTCATATACGACTACGGAAATGCAGCCGGTGAGAAACTGCAGGTTTCCGATTCTGTTTGCTCTGAATTTGCCACATGCACCGAGAGTAAAGAGCAGGGGCGTAACATACAGGCCTATTCGTACTCTAAACACATTTCCAACATCACGCAACAAACAGTCTTAGCATGAAATGTTTCAGTGTGGTTGTAATCCCTTTTCGATAAAGACGTTTGCCTTTGATTGCTTGACAAAAAGATGGCTGGCTGATTCTTTTTGATGCAGTATTCATGGCTGCCCATGACAGCGCTCTTTCTTTGTCCTCTGTTGATGTGTTAAGGAAATGACAGTCCAGATACACGCCATCCACCTCTGCTGCTCAAACCTTACATTAATTTTCAGGTATGTAAAACAGACCCACTCAAAAATATCTATTGTTTTGTAGATTTATGTGGACAATCTCAATCATTTATCTTTTACTTGGTTTTACATATCATATATTTTGCTATAGTTTAAGAAGCTAGATTTTTTTCAGTCATATGGTGGTGATGTCTACATATTTTTAAGCTTTCTATTTTACATAGAACATTTTATGGATTCCTTTCTCTAAATGTAAAACTGATAAATTCTCACACATCATGTATATGTCTCTTTATTCTACATATTTATGAGTTCCTTATTACTATGGTCTCAAATCTTCCTCTTGTCTCCTCTCTCACTTTCACCCCCACCCCACTCTCCTTCTCTTCTTTCTGCACCAGCTGCTACTGCTCCTGAGCTAGAGGAGTCCCCTCACCCCCCTGCACATACATAGCCATTAGACAAAAGGCCTAATTCTCCTTGGGAGGCAAAGCAGACCCCTTTTCTATCTATTTGTCCGTCTCTCCATGCATGGCGGCAGTGGCAGGGCTACTGGAAGAGCAAGGCCGTGACTGGGACATACAGAACAAGGAAAGTCCTGGAGGCGGGGGGAGGAAGAAAGGGAGGAGGAGAGGAGAGGAGAGAAGGATGGGGTCTGGAGTGGTTATGATTGAACGCAGAAC
Source organism: Galaxias olidus (assembly GCA_026901105.3). NCBI lineage: Eukaryota > Metazoa > Chordata > Actinopteri > Galaxiiformes > Galaxiidae > Galaxias > Galaxias olidus. The sequence goes on from JAPMUY010002772.1 coordinate 79,164, forward strand.
AGGCGCTGGCTGAGAGGGCCTCTTCTGGAAGGTCTGTCTATCGCATAGTGGAAAATAATAAAGACGTGGGTATGGATCCTTTTCCCTTTCCAATGTGTTATGTGTGCATGCATCGGTGTCTGTCTGCATGTTCCATTCCTGCATGAGTTGTCCTGGAGAATCAGAGGGACGGGGCGGGCAGGCGGGCGGACGTGTGTGTCACAGGCCTTTGTTTTCCTCGTCACAGCCGTCCGGGATGCAGTGTTGCCTTGGGCCGTAGGGGATTATTTTGGCAGCTGTTTTTTAAATGGTCAAAGATCAGGTTCTGTGGGGGGCAAGGCTCCATGAGTGTGGAGTAGACGAGGGGGACAGGTGACCAGAGGCAACCCCAATCCTGCTCAGCACAGTGAGGCTCAGACTGGCACTGAGGCCCAGGTATACAACCCAGTTATTCAGTTTGCTTCTATGAGGACATGTTTCTTTTTTTCGCTTTGAACTCAAATCTGAGGGGTAACGTTGTCTGTAATTGTGATTGCAACTTCAGATTACAGTACAGGCATGTTTGTAGTTTGTAGGCCTACATCTCGTGGTCTACCCCCTCTCTGCTCTCTTGATTTATTTATGTTTGGCTTCAACTGTCAGGCTGCGTGGGTTTTCCATTGCAATGAGGTTAATGTGGTTTGAATGATCTAGATCTATTTTTATGTGAGGGGTAATTATCTGAATTACAGGGTGGTGTCTTCTTAACAATACAAATTTCAGCTACAAACCATATGCAATGTCATCCTTACTTCTATATTTCACTAACCTCTTTCATGTAGAATGTAGTGACGGTTGTCTATGGAAGTGGCAACGCTGTGTTTGTCTGAGGCCGTACTGCAGCAAAGGACTGTATGTGGGGTGACCGGAACCGGCTGAAACCGGTTTAAGGCAGACAGGAGGGCTGGCAGTAACAATACCGTCTCTGTGCTCTACTGGGGGATTGAAAGATAGCCTTGGCTGCTCCATGGCAGCCCTCCTAGAACTGTCAAGGAGCGTGCTTCGGCAGGAAGCAAGCTCTATCCTGGGCACTATGGTGCTAGCGCACACCGTAGGCACACACTGCAGACTGGGTGCTCGCTGGTCGGGGCGGGCTATGCTGTGTGCTCTGCTGTGCTGTGCTACGAGGCGAGCAGAGGGAGCAGGGCAGGCAGGGGCAGAGGACGTGGCTGGGGTTGGGAGGCTGCAGCCCGGATCCTCCTGCTTCACAGGAACTAGTCTGTCTGTCTGTCTCTCTCTCTCTCTCTTTCTCTCTCTCTGTCTATCTCTCTTCTCTTGTCTGTTGCGGAATGACTCATCAGGAAGACCAGACATCACATTACCTCTCTCCAGTTGTGGATGAAACCTGACCCTGTGTATAGGGCCTTCGTCGGGTTGAGAAGAAAAAGGATTATTTTTTTTGTGAGACTGGGGGTGGTGGCTGGTGGTTAGCTGGTGGTTTTGTAACTGTGTTTGTTACAGGAGGGAAGGAAGGAGGTTTGGATAGTGGCTGAAGAGAGACGCAGACAGAGGGTGAGGAGTGGCCGGCTTGCATGTTTCCACTTCTTTTGTCTTGACTTTGACATATGGCTTTGTCAGTGTTCGCACTGTTCTGTGTTTTTGTTTGAAATGGGATCTAGACGAGGCTACATTTCCACTTAACTAGGGTCGATGTGCTGTGCTTGACATTCTTTTTTTTAAATGTCCAAATTTTGCTGTCATGGCTGCCACTAGCTGTACTCTCTTTCTCTCTCTCTCCATTGGGCCTTTTCCCTGCAGCAGCTATTTCTCCTCTCAGCTCAGCAGCCATCTTTTTTTCTCTCCCTTTTAATTTTTGAACTCTGTCTCTCCATTTTCATATATTTCTGTTTGTTTTCAGTGTTTTTTTCTGTCCACCACAGCAACATGTCTCTCCCATCGTTAAAATCTCACCGAGAGTAACATTCTGGTATGTGCTGGGAGAAGCAATGTTGTAAGCTCATTTGGGTCTGTGTGTCTGCGGACTGGTCCGTCGTCCATTTGAATGAAACAGCTATCATGAGGCTGGCTACGTACAGCACAAGCTGAGCAGATCAGCTCCACTGCACCTTCTTTTGTCTCCCTCCATCATAAACAGTAATAACACCACTTCTCCCATAAGCACCAAGCTCATACTCCTATTTCATACACAACACAATAAAGCCTGTAAAGATTTGTGTGTTGGAAGCGCATATTTTCCACTGTTTCAAAACGTTCATCACATTAAAATAACATCCAGTCTAGATTTGACCTCTTTTCATAAACATGTTAAACATGTTAACCCATAACATACATGTGTGCATGTACTTTGATTGTAGCAATATGCTTGACCCTGTTTCAAGTTTTACATATTCTTGCAGACTACCACTTACAAATATATTATAATATAATTTAATATAAATATAATAATTTATAACCCAATAACCCTTGGGAACCCTAAAACATTGCCAATATGAACTGAAAGATTGAGCTTTAGGACTAATTTCCTCTCACTTTGACCTTTTAATCAATCAGAACATGAATTACACTTGATTTGGATTAGAAAATATGATATATAAATGCAACCCCATTTGCCCATGGTAAGTATTCCTTTAACATGAAATGGTTTTGTCAGATGAGATACATGATGTACCTATATTGTAGGATGGTTGTTCTACCCCATGTGTGTAGAAAGCAATACAACATGGTTTCCTTTTGTTGCACTCTGAGGTATTGATTAAGTCAGCTGGGGTGGGGATTTGTTAAGCATTTGGAGTGTATATTTTAAAATTAAAAATGTTCTCATCCTAAAATAGTAATACTAAATAGGTAAATCCGAGTTGGTTGTAATGCACTGTGGAAATGATAAGGCATGTTGTTCTGAAGAGTATTTTTCTCCTTATAAAATAGGTAGAGTAGCACACCATGTGGTGATCTACTGGAAGTGCATACATATTTGCACAATTGGCTTTGAGGCTACTTTTAATGCATTGCTGTCACTTTGAGCAAAACTAAATTTGTTTAGTAAGGAGGCAGGAAAGATTTATCAATTCTGCACTTCTTTTGATTACAGACATTAGGATGAATACCATTTAGTCCAGTTTGTTATGTTGGCAGATACTTTTCATGTATTGAAAAATGTATGTTTATTGTAAGGTGGATTATTTAAGTGAGTACTTATTAATTGATTGGTTACTTGCAGTAGTGCATATTTTGTCAATGCAGACTCTGTCCCTGGCACTTACGTTTCAGCTATTTAAAATCAAAGCCTTTTGCATGTTTACCATAACTTGTTATCACTGGATGAACTCCGAATGCCATTACAAGTAGCATGATTACTGTTATTAATAACCATGGACTACTTTTGAGGTATTAAATATTTATTTCAAATTTTTTATGTCTGTTTCAGAATATGCTGTGATTTACATTGAAATTGCAATAAAGGTATAAGGTATAAAACAAAGGTATAAAAAACAGATACAGTAAACCAAGGAAAGGGCTGGCTGGTACTGTTTTTTAATATTTGTCTTATCTCTCCTGTGTTTCACAGGTCTTCCCCTGGCGGCCTGAGGAGACCAGGACTATGGGGGACATGAAGACCCCAGACTTTGACGACCTGCTGGCGGCTTTTGACATCCCTGACATGGTGGACCCTAAGGCCGCCATTGAGTCTGGCCACGACGACCACGAGAGCCAGCTCAAACCGCACGGCGGCGGCGTCCTCCAGGAGTACGAGGCCCACGTCCCGTCGTCAGCCCCCAGCGTCAGCGTCATCGTGAAGAACGTTCGCACCGTGGACGCCGGCGAGCATGACTCCCCCGCTGACAAGGAGGACCACACCCACTCGGTTGCCATGGACAGCAGACTGCACAGCGTGCTCCTGTCAGCCGTGTCGCCCACTGACCACTACAGAGAGAATAAAGAAAAGCAGTCGAGGGACCAGGGGGGCTGTAAAATGGCTGCTAGTAACTTATCAAGTTTGAACCAGTTCAGCCCTATCTCCAGTGCGGAGGAGTTTGATGACGATGATAAGATTGAAGTCGATGACCCTATGGACAGGCTGGCACACCGTGCATACTTAAAGAGAGAGGAACAGATCCCCAAACCAAAACTTTCCGACAGTACTCCCAAGACTGTGCTTAATGGAGATGTAGAGACATTTCAAACGGACGCAAATAATAACCACAGCAACAACAAAGACAGTGTTTTGAGCCTCACAGCCCACACCCATAAACCAAGGAAGATTGACGTTAAAGCACCCTCTGCTAAGCTGCAGCAGGGCCAAGAGCTGAATGAGGCGAGGAAGCCCACTGCACAGGGTTCCCTACCGCCTCTCTCCCAGGCCAAAGGGAAATCCTCCAACAAGCTGTCCTCCTGCATCGCCGCCATTGCTGCTCTCAGTGCCAAAAAGGCCTCATCAACCTTGGACCCCGGGGCCTCCAACACCCCTGCTACCCAGAGAGAACCAGTCACGCCTCGTAGAGATTCCCCCAAGGGGGCCAAAGAGAGTAGCCCTCGAGCCGCGGAGAAGCCACAGGAGCCGGAGTCAGCCCTGGAGGTGGCCAAGAGGCTGCTGTCCAAACCGCCGGACAGCCCCTCCAGCGTCATCAGCGAGGGCAGCGTGAAAGGCTCCCCTGACTCTCCCTCCACCCCTGTTATCCCCAAGGTGCGCATACAAACCATCAAGACCTCATCGGGGCAGATCAAACGCACCGTCACGCGAGTGCTGCCCGGGCTGGACAGCGAAGGCGCTAAGAGCGGAGAGGACGCTGCGACCGCCACCACTGCCTCCGTTACGGTCCCTGCCACCCTCTCCTCTCCTACCTCCACCTCCTCCGTCTTCACGTCTCCCGCCCCACCTGCTCTGCCAACCACCGTGGTGGCGACCTCTGGTGGTCCGACCGCGCAGGTCTCCAAAGCGATCACCATCAAACCCGTGGCGACCGCCTTCCTGCCCGTCTCGGCCGTCAAGACGGCGGGCTCGCAGATCATCAACCTGAAGCTGGCCAACAACACCACGGTGAAGGCCACGGTCATCCCTGCTGCCTCGGTGCAGAGTGCCAGCAGCGCCATCCTCAAAGCTGCCAATGCCATCCAGCAGCAGGCTATCATGGTGCCGGCCTCCAGCCTGGCCAACGCCAAAGTCGTGCCAAAGACCGTCCACCTCACCAACCTCAACCTCCTGCCCCACGCGGCTACCAAGGCCTCGGAAATCCACCAGGCACTCGCCGCCAAGCAGCCCCCGCGGCAAGGCAAGCAGCCGGCCACAGCAGGCAGCCAGGCCCCCAAGAAGGTCTCGAGGGTGCAGGTGTTGGCTAGCTCTCAGAGCTCGGTGGTGGAGGCCTTCAACAAGGTGCTGAGTGGCATTAACCCCGTCCCCGTGTACGTCCCCGACCTCTCCCCCCCGTCCGCGGCCTGCATCGCGCTGCCCTCGCGGGGCTACAAATGCCTGGAGTGTGGGGACTCCTTTGCCCTGGAGAGGAGCCTCGCCCAGCACTACGACCGCCGCAGCGTCAGGATCGAGGTCACCTGCAACCACTGCTCCAAGAACCTGGTCTTCTACAACAAGTGCAGCCTGCTGTCCCATGCCCGTGGCCACAAGGACAAAGGGGTGGTCATGCAGTGTTCCCACCTCATTCTGAAGCCCATCCCTGCTGACCAGATGATTACCACCTCTCCCCCTCCAGCCTGCTCCACCATGACCTCCTCCTCCTCCTCCTCCTCCTCCTCCGCGTCCTCCACCATCCAGGCCCAGGCTTCAAAAAGCCAGTCCCTGGGAAGGGGAACAGGCGGCGGGGTTCCTGCGGCGGTTATCTCGGCCCCCTCCAGTACTCCCATGGTTGCAGCAATGCCCCTGGAGGAGGACGTGACCAGACTGTGTCGCAGCAGCTTGAAGTGCTTGGAATGCAGCGAGGTGTTTCAGGATGAGCCCTCTCTAGCCATGCACTATCAAAAGGCGCAGGATTCAAACGGACAGGTATGAACGTGTCCTTGTGGATGTTAGGGTCAATAGTTTCCAAGCATTTACTTATACATCCAGCGCAATGAAATGCCAATTTTTTTATGTTTGGAAACCTTCTGGTTGTCTACAGAAAACCTGCACTATCTGCCAGATGATGCTGCCCAACCAGTGCAGTTTCCTGTCGCACCAGAGGATCCACCAGCACAAGTCCCCTTACATCTGCCCAGAGTGTGGGGCCAGCTGTCGCTCCATCCACTTCCAGTCGCATGTCACCAGGAACTGCCTGCACTACACGCGCAGAGTGGGCTACCGGTAAGTGTTTAACCCCCCATAAAAGAAAGAAAGTTAGATTAGAGTTTCTGACTAAGATAAACAGATTACTACATGCGCACAGTGGGCTGCCAGTAAGTGTTTCACCCCAGTGCTTGATTTTCCAATGTTACAGCTAGTACCTATAGTAGTAGGGTTTCTTACTAAAATAAGCAGATTATGGTGTCTGTTAATCTTTAGAATTGGAGAAATAGAGGAATTTAGTATAGCCCACTGGAGCGTAACATGTCCCATAAATAATAGTAAAATATGGAGTCTTGCCCCAACAAATGCATATTTGGTTTACTGTACTGAGCGAGGTCTGAGCAGACACGAGGGAATCCGGCCCTGTTATTCTTCCCCCTCCCCTAATGCATCAACTAAGAGAGATCATTCATCAGGTCATTCTCAGTGGCATCTTTAAAATAACGTTCTGTATGTTTTCTATCTCTCTTTTTTCTCCCCCTTTCTCTGTTCTCCAGTTGTGTTCACTGCAGTGTGATCTATGCTGATATTGCTGCCTTGAAGTCCCACATCCAGGGCTCGCACTGTGAGGTCTTCTACAAATGCCCCATCTGCCCCATGGCCTTCAAATCGGCCGCCGGAACACACTCCCATGCCCTTACCCAGCACCCGGGGGTGAAGATAGGAGATCCTAAGTACGTCATTTTATATTCCAAATTAGCACTTTAAAGTAAGTCAGTGGAACCTTGCTTGACCTTCCGGCTTTTTATCATTGACTGGGTACAGAGTTCTGTGACATCTTGTGTTTGAATCCTATGCACTGTGTTTTTGTCTGATCGCTTTGCAAACTGATTGTAATAAGTGTCTTACAAAAAAGGTTTAATATTTATATAGTTTCTCCACTTTCTGTAATTGTTTGCACCTTGATTTGGGTAAAAACATTACATTTCTCCCTCTTTCAAAGTGAAAGATATTCAATACCCATGCCTGATTGATTCAAGGCTGAAACTTCAACTTGCCTTGTTTTCAAATGCTCATCAGTGGTTTGCGTGTTGCGTGGGTGTTAGGGCCATTTGACATGGGAGCTTTGCCTGAGGTGTGTTTTTTCCACCCGGTGACCTTTCCCCCGACTCGTTCCTTGTCCATCAACAAGCCACTGACAATAGCCGTAGAAGCAGGTGTGGCACATGTCGGTCTGCTTTGAGCCTGCTGGCTTCCCGTTGACTGAAAGACTGTGTGGACTCAGTGAGTCATGTAATCTATCATCTGATGTAGACAAACCAAGTGCTTTGTTTCATTGAAAGAAAATTGGATGAAACATTATGTATTAATGACTGGTGCAACTTGGTCTAATAATAATCATGTTTTTTGCTATGTTTCTTTTCAATTGAATTGCATGGCTAAAACCAAATACATCTTATAAAAAAACACGTCTCTTTAACTTTGAACGTGCATAGACACCGTTTCATAAATTTCCATCATATCCAACCCTCTTCTCCTTGTCCTTCCTCCCAGGTTGATCTACAAGTGCTCCATGTGCGACACGGTTTTCACCCAGCAGACCTTGCTGTACTCCCACTTCGACCAGCACTTGGTCAGCCAGAAAGTGTCTGTGTTTAAATGTCCCGACTGCTCCATGCACTACGCTCAGAAGCAACTCATGATGGACCACATCAAGGTATGGATGCTGTGCGCCGCTCAGGAGGATCAGGTAGAAAAACGGGGGTGGCAAAGTACACAAATCGATTCCTTTATTTAAATACTGAGTAGAATTTTGGAATTTTAATCTACAACAATTTCCTATTTTTAGTTGAACCAATAAAAAAAAAAAAAATAATTTGAGCATACGGTACTCTCGTTTCCATAAAATTGTTATCTTACTAGGGAATGACGTGAGAGCTGATGGGACACAGGTTATTCAGTTGTGATTGTTCGATAATTGATTGATTGACGTTCACATTTTGTGTAATTTGTGTTTGATTGATTAAGAGTGTCTTAATGGTTGTGAGTTTAGAGTTAAAAATATTTCAATGTCAAATACATTTTTTTATGAATTTGATTATTGATTTTTTTTCTTCTAACAATTAATAACTACATATTTAATATTGTACTACATCCCATCTCTTTGATTAGAGCTGTGTGTGTCTGACGGTATCCCCCATCCTCCTTAGGCCATGCATGGGACCCTGAAGACCGTCGAGGGCCCTCCTAACCTGGGCATCAACCTTCCTCTTAGCACCAAAGCCACCAACCCGATGTCTGCCAGCCCAAACAACAAAGATGCGGGCGGTGTTAATGGCCTTGACAAAAAGCCTCCAGCATCGCCCCTCAAGAAGCCCAACAACAAGGCTACGCCAGACCCCAAAAAGGGGGCTGACCCAGGGTATACGTGCGCCGACTGTGACCGTCTCTTCACCTCCAGAGAGGTCTTTGTGGCCCATGTGAGAAGGGAACATGGAAAGGTCAGTGTCGCTCATGGTGTCAGCGGGGTCAGAATCTGGGGGTTAAGTTTTCACCTTTAATAAATGAGATGTTTTGTATCTGTTGCTTTCCCTTGGTACATGCAGCAATTGAAAAAGCACCCATGCCGTCTGTGTGAGAAGTCATTCAGCTCCTCCCACAGTTTGTGTAGACACAACCGCCTCAAACACAAGGGACTGCGCAAGGTCTATACCTGCCCGTGAGTAGGCCATACTGCCACTTCCCTCTCCGCAAGCCATCTACAGAAACACCTTTAAATAAACGTTTTACTTTCTAGGTTAGAAAACACATTGCATACTGGACTTTATATTACGATCCGTCTATTTACTGCTGTTCTCATGGGTAGTCGTGCCTGCTGGTCAATACAATTCTTCTTTTTTGTATGTATATTTTCAGACACTGTCCAGGACCTAGTCCACAGTTCACTAAGAGGTTGCTGCTGGACCAGCACATGCAGCAAAAGCACGGCATCAAGACCACAGCGGACTCTGCTAACACCAAGGCTGCCTCTGACAACGACTCTTCTCAGGTATCAGAGAAAGATTCATCTATAACCCTAAGGCTATGACAAAAGCGTTATCTTCTATCTCTCTCTCTTACACACACACACACACACACACCATCTTACCTTGTCGTGCCACCGGTTTTATCTTCACCACAGACCTTGAGTCCCAAGAGGAAGCAGGAGGACAGCGAGGGGCCTCCCGGCCCACGCTCCAGGGGCTCCGACTCCCAGCCTCTGAAAAAGCAGAAGGTGAACGTCCTCAAAGTCCATAAGTGCGCTGTCTGCTCCTTCACAAGCGAGGACGGGGGCGCCTTCCGCGAGCACATCCCCCAGCACAAGACGGACGGCTCGTCCTTCCAGTGTCGAGAGTGCGGCTTCTGCTTCACCTCGCACCCTTCCTTGGCGCGCCACCTCTTTATCGTCCACCGTCTGAAGGAACCGCACGGCCTCAACCGACGCGGCGGCAGGGGCGACGGCAACGACGACGAGAGCCAGCGAGAGAACCAGCTGGGCCCGGCCGGGGTCAACGCGGACGGGACCCCGGACACCCAGTGTAAAGTGTGTGGTAAGAGGTTTGAGACTGAGGGCAGTTTGAATACACACATGAGGACGCATGGAATGGCCTTCATCAAGTCTAAGAGACTGAGCAGTGCTGAGAAATAGCAAGCCACGGACTGTCGGACCACAGCTGGAGTAGAACACCATTTGACTGTTTGTTGCTGGCTTCCAATACGAAATGACAATTTTCCTGTGTCCATTCCGACATATATGAAGCATATATACTTTATATGGTATCCACACATTTTAAATGTGCTTAAAGTAATGTAATATATTCTTGAGGTCACTTTCCATGTATTGAAATCAACCAATAACATTTTTGTACACTTTACGGCATAAATGTTTCTATGGGTGTTGAATAGATCTTTTTAAAGAAGAGTCTCTTTTTTATTTTCAACAGTTGGTCTTTACAATAGCTTGACAAAGTGTTAGATATTGATGTTTGTTCTTAGGGGTTGTCTAATCCTTAACCAGTAGGCTAGCAGTGTACTTGTCGTTGCTGCTAATGTCCATAGAATGTCTGAGAAAAAACAAATGACTCCTTAGGGTGGTTTCGCAATTTCCATAGTACCCTCCTCGCTCTTGTTTTCAGAAGAAAAGACAGGGAATCAAGAATTACATTTTCTCATTCTAAGTTAAATGCTTTACCCTAGAAACTGCCCTATAATCTCTGCACAACTTTCTCCGTATAAAACCATTCAGATTTAGGACAATCATTCCGAGGTGCACCTCTTTTTAAGGCTTTCTTCATTGCGCTTACTCGTCCCAATCTAAAATTATCATCGTATTGAAAACCATTCATTTAACTGTTATCCATTTAAACATTTAAATTAACGTTATGTTCATTAGTTTTTCTCACCATAATAAGCAATCTGACAATGATCGGTAAATATTTGTCTACTATATGAGCATACATACAGGAGAATATGTATAGGCCAGAATGTATTTCTTTATTATAGGCCTGACATTTAACAAAGGTAATTGAGAAATGCTGTTTCTTACATTCAATTTTTTTCTGTATTTTCAACTCTGGCAGCTCCTGAACATATTAAGTTATAATAACCATATGTCTTAATTTGCATTTCACAGTTATTAAATATGCAATTAACATACTAATTTCACTAGCCAACTAGTTCAATATTCTTACTATTTCAAAACAACACTCAAAATATCTCAAAGTATAATTTCCTTTTTTTTTGTACAGTAAAATGTATAATCCCATCAGTTTCTTATTGGCAACAGTAGGCAGGATCTCGGCACATACATTTTTGACATATTCCTCCATACAGGCAAATCTGAGTTGGTACTTGCTCTCTTGATTCGGAATGTGAAATAATTATGTCAAACCTAAAGTTTGCCACCTTGAATGTCTTACCATTTTAAGCCATTAAAATCAGCGTAATAAATTATGAACAAACTCTAAAGTGAGGGAATTTGGTTTTATTTTTGTTTTGTGTTACCTTTAACATGGTGGACTGTTCTTTTGTATGTGTGTCTGTCTGTGCGTCTGACTGTAGGTGCATGTAAGGAATTGTCTTATTTGTCTTCTATTCAATAGAATGTGTCTTAATGCTGCTGCTATGTTAGACAACAGGCATGATGCTTGTTTTCAAAGCTGTTCTTTGTGTCAAACAATAAACAAGGAAGCCTGTCAAATATGAGACCTGACTCTGGTGGTGTCTGCTACACATCAAGCTTGTTTTCAACTATCACCTTTCCTCTCGTTTTGATGGTAACGTTAGCTGATTAGATTCAGACATGTACTGCAGTGAGAGAGGCCACCTTATAAACCAGCCCAATTTGAGTAAGACATCATTCAAGACAACGTGTGAATCCACAATTACCATCCCAATTGGTCACATCAGAACTCTTTCCTATCACCTAGGTGACGGACGACGATGTCCATCGCCTCCTACCATATTTAAAGCTCCCTTGGGTCTCAAGGATGGCCCATTCACCCCTTAAGATGACATTGGTGTGGATGCTTGTGGAACTCTTGGTTATTGTGTGCAATGTAGTGGTGGTTACCCAGGACATGAACGTGTCGGAGAGATGCATGCGGGACACAAAGGACTTCCTCTGGCAACTGGAGCAGGACAGGCCCAGTCACTATGCTGCTTTGAGTGAGTGATGTTTCAGTGGTAGTTTCAGTCTGTAGTCAAAATTTTAACATTTACATCATGTAGTCTATGTCATGCTTTCAAGCTTATTGGTGCAACATACTGCTTTACTGCAATGGCTGGGATTGTTGTAAATGTTATAATGTATTAGATAGATATTATAATACTTACAGCATATATTATGTTTCAAATAATGTGAATGTTTTGTGTGTTGCTGTTTAGGTAGTGTTTTTTTCATGTGCCATTTCCTATTCTTTTACTGTGTCTTTGTTTAGTGTACGATGCCTTTGGGAAGATTGGCAGTGATGTGGAGGGGGGCAACGTGAACAGACCAGGCTCACTACAGGAGTGTCTGTCTGTGCAGGGCCCTGCCTTTTCAGGACAGTACTGCCAGGTGTTTCTAAAGCAGGTCAGACCACTCTGAGTGGCTGCCAATTGGCCCTTCAAGCTGACGGAAAGATCAGATCTGTGTAAAAAAAATAAGTGTACAATGAATTAACCATTTAAAAGTCGGTGGTCGGAAAAATATGTAAATTTCACTTCCATTGATCCTATGACCCAAACTTGTTCAATATACTTACTTCATTTAGCCTAAACAACAACATGTATTGTTTCAGAAAATTGGTGAAGTATTCCTTTAAGATTTGACTGTGGATTACTGCCTTAAAGCAGTACAGTCCTACAGTACACAGCCTTTTGACTTCGGAACTCTGTCTCTAGTCTACATGGCTGCTCAGGCAAAGTAAATACAAACATGAGGCGATGCCTTGGCAGACTTCAGTAGTTCAGGCAGGCAACTCAGGCACAGCATTTATCCATGTCACATCAGTCAGTCGCATACGCTAAATAGTCTAACGCGGCATACTAAACCGCAGTCACTCACCATACTTGCTCCTACATCCGCTCGCTCACTGCTGCACCACACCATGCTTCTGCTCCTGCTGCTGCCCACCTCCACCCCAGCTTCACCTATTCAGGGTTTGTTGCACAGTATCCAATGGGGGATTCTGCAGAAATCTGCTCCCTACCTATGGTTGTTCACTTAGTATTTGTATAAGACCCCGTGCAGGGAAGCAATCAGAGCAGCAGACCCTTGATGCCATACTTCAATGTATTACCATGTATTGCAATAAATTGTTAATCCTATCATAAGTTGTACTGACTGAAGTGTGTTTTGTGTAGGACCCTGTGCACTACTTTGTTGGTATCTGTGTGCCTGATTCCTGTGAGGAGTCCGATGTACAGACCATGGTGGTTTACGGTTTGTGGCTTTACTGTAGTCGGTTTTCTATCCCATACACACTATTAAGATCTATTAACATTCACAGTTTTTGAAGTATATATATTAAGTTTAAGGTTCAGTCTATTCCTCCGTGAGAATACTTATTTGTGTCTCAGATGTTCTCCAGCTAGGCCACACATCTCTGCTCACACCCCTGCCTTCCATCTTGGTGCCAGAGTCCTCCCAGGGCATCTTCATGACCAAGTGTCTGTCAAACATGGCTACTCCAGACCTCTCTGCCATATCCTGTTTGTGAGTTCTACCAATCAAGTTATTTACCTGTTTAGCGCCACATCAAGAGACATCACAAACGCCTGGTAGACTCCTGATAATAAATGTGTTCGCTTAATGTTTACCGATACTGAACTAAAATGTTTGACCCTTGGCTGCAAAAACACAAGGCTACACCATCTTATTTTCTCTCCGTCTCCACTCCAGGTTTTTGTGTTGTGCATTGCTGGCAGTTCCACTTGCGGCTACGCTGTTACTGGCAATCATCCGAAAGCAGCATCAGAGACAAGTCAACCCAGGCACAGAGTCTTACTCTCTAAACTCCCACCCCAACCTGTATGGAACCCTGCTGGCCAACGGCACCCCTAGTGGCGGCAGCAACAACTGTGCTGTCCAACCGATCGATGAAACGTGGCAGACCTCCTCAGACAAAGAGAATAGTATGTAAAGGGGCGTCCTCTGCGCGTGCTTGATTCTTTCACCGGGTGTAAAAAAAGTGTGTATGTGTCTACACATGCCTGTTATTTGTAATATGCCTGTTCTTCCAAGCATCTGTTGCATCTTTATTTGTCTATTAAAACCTAATAAAACTTTAGAAGGTGGCAGCTCTCGGTTGACATGATACATGTTTCTCCCTAACTCCCCCTCTCCCCCTATTGCGGCCCCTAGGCTGTTTGTACTGGTGCCTGCAGACGTTCTCCCTGCAGATCAACAGCCAGGGGGTCCTCAGCTCCAAGCAGGCAAGCGGTGGGGACAGCTATTCCTCCCTTAACGGCATCCGCATCCTCAGCCTCCTCTGGATCATTTGTGGACACACTGTCCAGCTCAGCGCATGGAACAACCTGGGTCCGGAAAATAAGATGCACCCTTTTTTTCGCAATTCCTCCTTCCTTCCTTCCTTCCTTCCTTCCTTCCTTCCTTCCTTCCTTCCATCTTTTTTTACTCATTCATGTAGTTAGTCAGCATTTTTCATCTGCTTACAGATAATGACAAAACATGGAGGAAGACAGTGGAGAACAACCCCCTGTATTTGTTTGCCTTCAGTGGACCAGTGTATCTGGCTGTTGACACATTCTTGCTCCTGGGGTCAGAGCACATATACCAGATTCAAAACATTCTTTCTAGAGGAGTTTGTTCAGATTAAAAGGAAATGGAAAGCGTGCCTGTTTGTGTTTCAGGGGCCTCCTGAGTGCTAGGTCTTTGCTGGGCTCAATTCGACGATCAGAGGACAAATTGAACCCTGGTCTAGTAGCCAACTTTCTCTTCAAGAGGTTTAAGAGGTACTTAAAGAAACAATGTTTTGGGGTTTTTTTGCCAGGCGGATGGTTATTGTTGTTATTAGGAACTAGCTAAATATGTATAAGGAAATGTAACTTTGCCATCAATCTACTTTTTTACGTGTATACTGCCATTTGGTGTATGAACACCGCTTTAAATGGATGGTGTCATAATGTAATTTTCCTCATCGGTTCATTTCACATATCCTCCCAGAGTCCAGCCGCTACATCTCTTCATAGTGTGTCTGGCCATTGGTTTCTTTTCACTGGTCCCAAGAGGTGCCTTCTGGCTCATAGCTGAGGACGAGGTGATGAACTGTAAGAAGTACTGGTGGTCCAACCTGCTGCTGTTGAATAACCTTTTCACCATCACTGACATAGTGAGTAGACTACGTTTTGTAGCAGAATAGCTATACAAACCTTTATTAAAATGTATTTATTCAAATGTATTTATTTAATTATTTATTTATTGCCTGGCACATTCCCACTGGTTGGTAGTATGGGCTATGGAAGACACGGTTTCTCCTGGGCGATCATATGAAATATGATTTTCAGGCCTTTGTGTCAAAAATCCTATGGAAATAAGTTTATTCTTGCTGGGGGGTTAAACACTAGCTGACAGTTTGCATTTAAATCCCTTCTATTGGATTCTATTCTACTCTTTTCCTCCCTATTTTTGCCAGTGTGCTCCCTGGACCTGGTACTTGTCCCTAGATTTCCAGTTCTATGCCACCACCCCTCTTCTGATCTTCCTTTATAGACTGTAAGTTGCACTTCACAGGATGTTGTGAGTACCGGAAATTTGAAGCACTCTAAGACCACCATTAATTTCTGACGTCATTATCCTTGTTTTGATTAGGTCAGTGTGGTACTTACCTCAAAGTCACAGCACTCTGCCCCCTCTCTCTTCATAGAAACAGAGGGTTATTGGTTGCAGTGGCAGCAGGTCTCCTGTTGGCATCCAGCCTGATCAGTGCCGTTCTCACAGCACTCCTGCAGCTCCCTGTTCACCAGCCAACCACTCTGTAAGACTGATTCATCGTTTCAAGCAGTATACAGCCTAAGACATCTTAAGGTTTAACACTTTTAATCTGTTAAAGCCTTTATCATGTAGTACAAGACAAATAATGAAGTGTGTTCCTAAATAAAGTAAAAGAAAATATGTAACTGCACATTGCAAGTTATTAAATTATGGCAGGCTGACCACCAGTGTTATAACTACTTTTCCAAAACAACTATGTCCTTGTATTCAAGGTTTTTTTCTAACCTGCCACTCTTTCTCTCACTTTCTCTATCTGCTTCATCCAGTGGCTATGAGATCTACTTTCAGTATTACTACAACAAACCCTACACCAGATATGGGCCCTACCTTATAGGCATCCTGGCAGGGATATACATGACCACCAAGAAAGACCAGCTACTAAAACATCAGGTAGGCCTGTCATGGTGAACCCAACCTTTGTTTAGTTACGTTTATCTTTTCAAAACCAATGTATTGATTTTTCCCCAGTGGCAGGCAGCATTGGGTTGGTTCTTCTGTTTGTCCATCATGGCTGCTTTGATTGGATTGGCCTATGTTTTGAGGGAGGTCCCGCCTCATCTATCAGTGCCCCATGCTCTTTACCAGGGGCTCCATAGATCACTGTGGGCCCTGGCTGTGGCCTGGATCATCCTGGCCTGTGAGGAGGGCTATGGAGGTAGACCAATACATGAACACACTTTCTTTCACTGTAAACGTTTTCTTTATTCTTTCCCTGTTGGCTCTCTTCCACATAGGCCTGGTCAACCGTTTCCTGTCTCTGGGCCTATGGGTTCCCTTATCCAACATCAGTTTTGCTTGCTATCTGATCCACCCCATTCTCATCATCTTCTACAATGGCATCCAGGAGTCTCCTATACACTACACTGACATTAACTTTGTGGGTATTCCTTTAGAGGCACTTATGCATAATCAAATAAAATTGTGTTAAAAAACTGACATCATCATGCCAGTTGGTCCATTAAATAGTCTTCCATGTTGTTTCCCTTTTCCCTCTCAGACGTATCTGTTCATCGGACATCTGGCCCTGACGCTGGTGCTGGGCTATGTCCTGACCGTGTTGGTGGAGAAGCCCTACCTCTTTCTGAGAGGGACCAGCAGATAAGGACCCGTCAGCACCTCAGAGTTTTAGACTAGCCTGTCCAAGCTTCCTGTTTCTGAGTTCAGAGGGAACCCATGTAAAAAGACTGTACAATATTTATTCCAAATCAATATTGCCTTAATTTTTCATTCAATATGTAGACGGTAAAAAAGACACGCACACACAGTGTGTCATACTTTGTGCCACATGCTGGGTCAATCAGTATATTTCTATACAATCAGTGCTTTAACAACGCAATAATTTGTGTTATGAGGTAGTTCTGGTCTTGGAATATGTGTGATTGTTATAATCACCCACTTGAATCACACAAGAAACCTTCAAGTCACAACATGGTGCCATTTTCTCATTAAGCATAATTGGCAATTATATAATTATTTCCTGTAACTGATTAATTCATGTTGCCTTTTGTTCAAGTGTCATGTCGAAGTCTAATTTCGTAAAATGTCCTTTTTCAAAACAATAGGAAGATATACAACCTCACAGAAATACATGAAATGACCACAACCTTAAGGTGCCCCTGAGAATGCAAATAGACAAAAACAAGCAAATTAAGAAAACATCTACATCAAATAGACAATACAGGCACAGTATTGAGAAAACGCGCAGCAAATTCAGACAACACAACACATTACAGAAACACACTGCAAATACAAAAACACAACATATTACAGAAACGCGCTGCAAGTACAGAAAGCAACACATTACAGAAATGCGCTGCAAATCCAGACAACACAACTAAGGTCCTTTGTTCTTGTGTAAACCATTAATTTAACCATTTGGAATGTATTCTCGTTTTGAACATTACTTGTTAACTTTAGCCAGCAAACATTGCCTGTTTCATATTTAATAGTGTGTATTTCGTCAGGTTATTTGAATTGCCTGGCTAATAATAAGCAAAAGGTCTACGCTAGACCAGCAGATATCTGCAATATCTGAATCACCCCAAACCTAAATAAACCAAAAATCGGACGGATAGCTGACTTCCAGAAGCGTGTCCAGACGTGTTCATCACTTTTAGGTGTCCTCTGGAAACATTTCCCTTGTGTTGTCTGTATTTGCAGCGCCTTCCTGTAATGTGTTGTGACATGCTGCGCATTTCTGTAATGTGTTGTGTTTTTGTTGTTGGAGCGCGTTTTCGTAATATGGTGTTGTCTGAATTTGCAGTGCTTTTTCTAAATGCTGCGCATGTGTGTTAAATTGATGTCGATGTTTTCTTGCTTGTGCAGTCTGTTTGCATGTGTTTTTTGAAGTTTCAGTGCGTTGGCCTCTCAGGTCCACCGTACTTAACACCGAGTTACGTGCTGGTGACACCTGAAGTGCTGAAATTACGCGTTGGTACCACAAAATAATGTCATTGGAAAGTTAATGAGGATCCTTTTTCGTGATGCTCACAAATTCTCTGGTTCAACAGCGTCAAACAATGGGCGGTGGAATGTTTATTCTAGATAAAAAAAAAATCGTTATTTTTATCGTCGGAAATGTATTAAAGTGCCTTAGTTGCGACTTGTTGTTCTGTGCAAACATTGAACTGTGTGTGATAACTGAATTAATTTTTATGTTATTTGAGGTCCTTTTGAAGGATGGCTAGCTAGAGCTTCAGCTGTGTCAAATAAATTGTTACCTTTACTTGCGTTATTAAAAAGGCAATTATTTCTCTTTTGTCATTTCTCCCCTACTTATAACAATAATTTAAAAAAGTATACATTTTTAATTACAAGAAGTGTCAGTCGTTACCACCCACGCACGTCACGTCATGCAAGCTTCTTCCAGCCATAATAAATGTGCTTTCACTCATTTTACCTGCCACGATCAGACTACAGTAAGTATCTTAATCCAAGGGTTGTTCATTGGTTCAAAACACAATATAATATTGTTATCGCTTCCACAGTTGATTGTTAATGTGTTGCATTTACTTTTACACAGCTACCCACCAACCATTTGTCAAATGCAGCTCGCTCTAAGTAACACTAGCTAGCTATCCGGCGAGCTAGTATCTGGTTATAGCTAGCCAGCTAACTAGCTGTCTCTAGCATAGTTGGATTGTGGCACTGCCACCTACCAAAATTAGTTTAAAGGCATGTACTGACTTTCCAAACAAGTCATGATGAGAATATAAACAACTTTTTTGTTAAACTGACTTTGCAAGCAAGTTTTAACGACAATGACCAGCAGTCTTGCTGAAATTTATACCAAGTGCGACTGAGACAATGGACACCATACCATTGACGTTATTTCGTGGTGCCAACAAGTAATTTCGGCACTTGACGTCTAATTCGGTTGTGGTACTTTTACCTATTTCTGTGAGATCAGTTTGAAAATATACTTACAAAGTACTGCCCTCTAGTGGACATTTCAGAGAAATATATAAATGAATGCGTCTCAGGAGGGCGTTCTATCGGCATAGCAAGGATAGGACGACAAGTGACTCATGACCTTACAAGAAGGCTCATCAGTTGGTCGTGACTGAAAGACAGAAACATTTCCCTCACAGCCATTAAGCGATGCACTTTTATGGCGGACCGACCTCACTCAGCTGTCTTGCAGTGTACTTTGCTGAGTACTGTTGATATAACAGGGCAGTGTCACTCCATGCCCATCCTTCCCCCACCCCATCCCCCATCACATGCACTGAGATCCCAAACACACACAGACACACACGCATCCTCACAAGCACAGTCCTCCTGGGTGCTCGCCGTGTGCGTCACTATCTTGATTTACAATAGACTCCTGTTCTAAAATCAGCTGTAGTGTGCTGACCATGTTGCTGTTGATGTGTAATGGTGTTTTGGAAATATATCTAAAATAAGTTGGCAGTATGTCAATCATATTGTCTAGATAAGATTGAAACAAACATTGTCTATAATCCATAGAGATCCACAAATGTCCACAGTAGACAGCTGAGCTTTGAGAAAACGTGGTCCAGCACACCTCCGTTACTCAAAGTGTCAGATAGTGTACGTGAGATCCTTTGAATATGTAGGGAAGTTATGTAGTCTGCCTTCGTTAGCTGCCCCTCACCCTAACCCCAGTCCCCACACACAAACACACATGAGTGAGCGCACACACCATCACATACACACAAACACGCTCAGCATCTCTTACGTAGGCAACACCATTTTCCACCTGGCCCTTTCCAGGGAGTCACTGTTGGTGACGGGATGGGAGCGAAACGCCAAGCCCTCCGACAACATGGTGTAAATATATCTACTCCCCGGTAAGATGACACTCTCCTTGGCGTGGCTCTGCATGTTCCCCAGAGGCCCCTTGCAGCTGGGGCATGGAAACTGAGAGCTGTAAAAGGAAAAGAACTCAAACAAAAACACCACGTTAAAAAAAAAGAGTTTCATAATGCTGACTTATAACTACAAAAAACAACTTAAGAAACATGTCTTGACAAACTCATATCCTAAGACTTCGACCATAGCGTTTGGAGTCGAATCATTAAAGCACGGTTTTACAAATAAAATAAAAAGCCTAAGTGCATAGTTAATCTCTGTACTGGTTGGCTGTTATTCTCGGATCCAGACCATTTTCACAAGTTGTTCCCAGAAGAATCCTTTTATCTTCTAGGAAGCCAAGGAGCTCCCACACAGACACCCACACCAGCCTGTTTCCTCTTCCAGCAAAAAACAAACACTTACTGTATTGTACACCCTGTCACAGAAGCTCATGAGGCCCTCTGGTCACAATAAAGTAATTAAAGACCTGGCGATAAAAAGTTTACTGGTATGGTTATCTCACAAGTGTGGGGGGGGGGGGGGGTCTGATGTTGCCGTGTCTTCTTAAAAGAAGGATCAGGGTTATGTTAACCTCCCTTAATCTTCCTTTCCTACCAAACATTTGTTTAGTAAAGTCTTAAATAACTTCACGTTGTAGGAATGTGTGTTTGTGTGTGTCTGTCTGTATGGCAGACGCACACTGACAGACACTTTCACACACAGGATGGCGGCGCTCATTACCCCATGGTCTGTCCCAGTTAGCCAAACATCTCATGCATGTTTTAGTTTAAAGAGGAAACAGACTTCCTCACCTGTTACTGTCACACAAATACCAAGGAGGGTCATGAAGCCAAAGGAATAATCATCTCTGGTTATAAAAATAAGTATTTTAATAGATTTGCGTCATGTTTTTGATAGTGTCACACACACACGCCTACATAAACATTGTTTTACAGAACTATCTCCAGTGCTTTGGTGTCTGTGCTTACGCCGATACGTCATTAATTCTGCCTTTGAAATAAGGCATCTGGACAGGTGTTTATTCGAGAGGGTCGATGTCAAGCTCACAGCTGACAGGATGACGTTGCCA
This sequence comes from Galaxias olidus, assembly GCA_026901105.3. Taxonomy (NCBI): domain Eukaryota; kingdom Metazoa; phylum Chordata; class Actinopteri; order Galaxiiformes; family Galaxiidae; genus Galaxias; species Galaxias olidus. The sequence goes on from JAPMUY010002772.1 coordinate 100,296, forward strand.
TGTCAGTTATAAGTCAGCATTATGAAACTCTTTTTTTTTAACGTGGTGACCTTGTGGTTCAGTGGTAATACAGACAAGGAAGGTACCTGATGCCTGTTCTGAGACGCATAAAGGAATGAAGAGACGAAATAGGCCGAGTGGAAGGTAACGTGTGGCGGACTGACTCGGGGAGGGGAAAAGCAAAAGAGCAATAGTGTGTGACAGATAGAAGAAGCTCAGTTCAAAAGATTGAAACAAAGAGAACTTAGACAGGGTTGGGAGGAGAAGAGGAACCTATAGGAGAGGAAAGTGATTTTATGGTTCTGCCAAGAATAGTCTGGGGAAGAAACATTGCCATAGCCAATAATCTACTGAAAATAAAAAAAGAACAGGTAAACATTTCTGACAAGCACCAAATTATGACTTTGAGATTATCCTCATAAAAAGATGGGGAGTCTGTTGCGCTGAGGATGGAACATTTTTCTACTCCATCTCTTCCATCTCCTCACATTACGGACAGTTTACAGCCACTGGATATGTCACCTTTCCAGGCCACCTGCTGGCTTTGGAACATTCCCACCATAAGCGGCTCCGAAGGGCTGTGCCGGACTCCTCCTCAAGGAGGTTGTGTTGTATTGTGAACTACACCACCTAGCATCCCTCCACCTCCAGACTCCCACAAGCTCCTCTAGGCTTCTTACGTTTACATTTGCACCCCCAAGGCCTTCATTTAACTTGCACAACTAAGAACTGTGCCTATCACTGCAAGGATATATGACCCTGCCAAGCTCCAAAGATTACGAGGTTGTTGATGAAAAATTAAAACAGTCTAGATGTTAGTTCGTAACGCACAGTCATACATATAACTGACTGGAAAGATATAAATGCGGGGTGTTAAGTGTTTAGGACTGGCACATGTCTGCCCTATCAGGTAACTGACTTTGTACTTGCGGGGGACAACATTTTAAAATAGATCTACACCCCGAGCCCCTCGGATCAGCTTTAGCTTGTTCAAATGTCCTACATCTTAAGTCTGTAGAACCTACCGCGTGGATGTAAAAAACGGTATGTAAATACTTGCCTGGAAATCCCCTTCAAGGCTAGACAACTAATCATAAATTGAGGTTAGTGAGGCTTTTGAGAATGTTTGGTAGTTTGAGCTACCATTGACGTAGTTGGCTGTCATTTTTTTGTTGGTCTGATGACAAATCCATGTCAATTAAACATTTTTTTAAATAGAGCATATTTAGGGTCTTGCAAATTGAAGTGTGTTTTGACTGTACTGTAAACTATTGTGCTTTATGATTATTTATTTATTCATTGTTTTTTTATTCAATAATATAGATTTTTGTTCCATGTGTTGACTTATTATTATTATTCTACACTAAATTACATATACATAACAAATTATTGTTGAGGTTACAACACAGTTTAACATTTTATTAACTAAATCTTTCTAAACAGCAACATCTTTTCAGGGTATAAACTTTTTATTAAACCTTTTTTAGTCATCCAGCAGACTCCATGTGCTGCATAATGTGTGTTGTGGATTCAGACCATGAACAGAGAGACAGGAATAAAACTGATTTTGTGCCTTCAATGCCATGGCGCTCTCTTTAGCGCTCAGGTGGTGACACTTTTATTGTTTGTTAAAGGTAGACCTTGTGATTTGACACCGCAACCTTCTCACAAGGTTTTTGCAGAACCAAAATATAAGGTTGTTAGGTATTACTTAAACATCAGTTAATGTGTTCTCTTTTACAAAATACAATCACCAATGCTATTTTGATTGGTACCATCTTGCATGACTGATGCCCAGTGTTAGTTTATTTAGCTGAGTCTACCTTTAGTTTATGGGCATGACAGACAGGACCCAGACTAATCCTACAAGCTTATGGAGATGAGGGAAGAGACCGAGATGAAGCCACAGCTTGCTTTTAAAAATGATCCCTAGATATCATAATTTACCAATTTGTAGTCATGTATCTCTGACGATAGTCCAAATGGCTGGCTTAGCCACTGCATGTTTGCATTAATTCGACAAGCTTAGCGATGTGTCTTGGACTGTCTGAATGTCTTGGCTATGTGTCACTGTAAAGCCATGAACTGAGTAATTGTAATGACCTGTAGCATGATAAATTTGTTGTATCACCATGAGCTAAGTTTTCAAATGTGTTCTTTTTATCAAGTTTATATGTGACTCTAAGTAAGATATATTCAATTATCATATTTGAAACTCATTAACAACACAATAATCACGTTAAGCCAACAGAGCAGAAAGAAATGCCATATTCATGTTTGCCATTTTTCTTGGATCCAACTTGTTTGTCAAGAGAGCCCGATACTGAATCTCTTAGTAAACACGCTCTGGACAGGGGCGCTGGTCGAGGTGCCCTTGGTTCACTGGAGAATGTGACCAATGCAGGTCATAGGTGAAGATTAACTGGTGTTTTTCCAGAGTCTCTGCCACCAACTCCCTCCCTGCAGGGTCCTGTAGTCTAAAGTGGGGCAAGGTGGGACACAGTGGGGCATCCTCTTCAACACCCCTATCCCTGGCTTTCCCTCACGCTGGGCACATAGCAAAACAACTCACAATGTCTATTATTTAAAACATCTCACAGAACATAGCTACACTGTATGTATCGTATGTTAACATGTGTGTGATATGCTGTCATCCAGCACACAAATAAGCCATTTGCCAAACAATTTGCCAGACCTACTATAACTAATCCTGGAAGCCGGAGGTTTATCAACATATCACGTAAATGTTACTAAGATAATCTTTTAAAAGCTCTTGGAATAGCCAAAAATTCTCCTTGAGGTGACTACCTGTGCAGACAATAAATATGTCACTGGTTTGACAGCTAGAGGGAGATAGTGGGCTTCCCTCCGAATAGACCAGGGGTGAAGCTGCAAATAATTCACTAGTCTGGTATCAGTTTATTTTAAGTGCAACCTCAGTATTTGACTGTCGGGGATTCATTGCAAACTTAATGGAAGATGAATAGAAGTTTATTTAGAAAGTATTTAGGATCACCACTTAGCTATTTTACATTCTGAACGTAGCCTCCATGTTAGGCAGTTGGAGATCTGGCTAAATCTGAAAGAAAAAGTTGTCGAAGACGAAAAAACTAGACACTTGTCTACGTGTGAACTGATTTTATAATCACTTTGTCATCACTCATAATACACACATAATACTTTGACGAGGGGGTGCCCCTGTTTTTGTGTCTGTTTCAATAATATCCCTCCTTACTTACAGGTTTTGGAATTGATATTAAGAGTAGAATTATATTCAAGAGAAAATGACAGCTGACAAGGTGGATGTGGATGTGACAAACCAGCTGCTGTCCACGGACCCCTGTGCTGTCCAGGACCACCCCAGGGCTACATCATCCTCTCCGGGGCAGGAGTCCCACATATCCCCCCTTGAAATGGAGCGTCAAAGCTCTCTTCCAGACGTGTTCAACAAAGAAACACTGGTTCTTTTAGACAACCCTGAGGAAACTGTATCAGTCCTCTATGACAGACCGGCTGGAAGCCTATCTGACGTTTACAACCACCTTACAGAGGTCACTATAACTGATCTGAACAGTGGCAATTCAATGGAGCCTATTTCATCTAGTCCCGATGATTTGATAGAGTATTTTCCCCTTCTCACAGAGAAACTAGTTATTACAGAGGTGGACCTAGTTGACTCAGAGGAGCCTGATATTCCCCATTCAGAGAGTCCTACAGCACTCACAAAGACCCAGGCCGAGCCTATCTCATCCTGTCAGGACCCCCCAACTCGGGACAACATGGGGAGCCCTATAAATGACCTCCTTTTTGACGGTCTTACCGTCACCAGTCCGGCCCGCCAGGATTCGGCCCTTGATCCCCGGCAGCTTAACAGTAATGATGATCGTTTGTCAGCGGCAGCACCGGAGGACAATGAGACCGATTCGGACCATGACACGCATGTCTTAATCCTCCTGAGCCAACAGGCAGCGTATGAGGGGGTGACGGCGGCTCAGGTTGAAGGCCCGGGCATGGGCCACTGCGTTGGGCCAGGAGAACCTCCTGCTGCTGCTGCTGTGGAGGACTCTGTGGTGGTGACGGTCACCCCCCCGGAGGAGCCTAGCGACAGCCCCAACAGCGAGCTGTGGCTGGACGCCTGCCAGTTTCAGGCAGGTGAGGGGGATGACAACGAGGACCACTGGATGAGAGCTATTTTGGAGGAGTACGGCCAATATGGAATTGAAGGAGGGGACTGGGGCAGCAGCGACCTGCTTCTAAATGACACAAAGGTGTCGGGTTACGCCGAGGCATCGGCCGACGCCATTGGCCAACCAAGCGGTGACTCAACGCGCTTGATGCCGCCTATGGAGAGGTGGCCGTCGGAGGACAGCTGGTCCAGTGCACTCTCAGACTGGGCGACTGTAGTAGCTAGTCCCCCGGAGGACTTTACAGCTGCCTTTGCGGAAGTTGGAGCACAGATAGAGGCTTTGACACAGACACTAGCAGCAGAGTCAGAGGCGATAGCAGAGGCACTGGCTGCAAGAGAATTGCAAAAGGAGACCCAAGCTCAAATAGAGATCACACACGCAGCGACAGAGTCGTACCAACCGCTCCAGTCCCACACTGAGCCGCCCATGGCCATCCAGGACCAGACAGTAGTCGACCCAGGGACTTCTATCATCACAGAGACCCAACCAGAAGAGTCTAATAGGGATTCCTCAATAAAATCTCCAAAAGGTCCTGGGGAGAGCCAGACCACCCAGGATGACATCTCTACCAACCCCACAGTCAAGCACTCGTCCCTGGATTCATCTTGTGGCATGTTGGCCTCTCCTGGTGGATACGGTCTGGATAGGTCTCCAGCTGCTCCAGACACTAAATATGCCTCCTCTGCTGACCTAGATGACTTTGTCGGAGGAGATAATATTTTATTGCATATTACAGAAGACGGTGAAGAGATGGAGGAGCAAAAACAACATCTACAGCTCTATATTGAGGAGGTATGATTTGATGAGCTATTTTCCTTTGCCCTACAAATTGTAGAGTGGTATAAGAAAAAGGTTGTACTTTTCCAAACTTATTTGAACCAATATGACATCTTGATATTCGACATTTGAGGAAATTATTAATAATGATAGGTTTATTGACATTCTATAAATAGAATTGTGTGGAAATGTATTATTATTGAGTGCAACACATGAATGTGGACACACACAGACTCAAACCCAGAAGCATGGGTCATAGCTTTCAAAGCACTCTCACTGTAGACTAAAGTAAGTTGGAGATTAAAAAAGAGGGAGGGAGAGATCGAGGAAGGGCAGGAGGTGGAGGGAGTGACCTGAAACAACCCTCACCTTTAACATATGCCTGATTATTTATACCCTCAAACTTTATTCAGCCACACAGAGGCTGGCAGTAGCACTGGGAGTCATTCTTGAGTCAATATGACTTCAAAACACACACAGCTCTACCCTCACTGAAATGCACACGCATCGCCAGACTCACGGGTCAGAGATATTGTCACCCAAGCTAGGATTTTTAAGTCATCACTTTAGCACCGGATAATCAGGCTGAGAATCAGGCTGTGAGGTCACGTATCATTGGAGTGACTTGAAGTTCAAGACTCTGAGGCCGCCAGCTGAGTGTGCCGGACGAAACGGGCGGGCCTAGGATCCCTGTCTGACCGAAGTGGCAGCTAATAATAGCTTTGTGTTTGTTGATGATAATAGCAGCACACGTCCCAGTGAGTGTCGAGGTGTACGGGTGAGGGGTGAGCGAAGAGCACAGCTGAAAACTGAAACATGATTCTCTCTATCTCTCTATCTCTTTCCTTCCCTCTTTCTCCTCTCTCCAGCCCCCCACCCCCCCCACCCCACCCCACCCCAACCCACCCCACCCCAACCCACCCCACCCCTACCCCCTCTCTCATACACACACCCACTCAAACACGAGCCCACTCCCAACGCAGATTCTCCCCTCTTCCCAAAAGCCCCGGTCTCATAAGTTGCTAGTCCACTGGCCTGAAAGGCAGCTTGTGATTGGTTTTGGAGCACCCTTGCATAGTCAGCTCTCTAGTCTATAACTGGCAGGCCCTCCACTGCATGGAGGGAGACTGTCCTATAGACTGTGGACGGGGTCGTATGTCGTAGGCATGCTCTTCAACCTTCAGCGTTGTATCACAGTAGAAAGGTATGCTAGTGTTCTCAATGCTCTGTTCAAAAAAATGGTCAAAGCATGGGACTGTGTATATTATAATAGGTTGACTTGCATTTCTTGAAAAAAAATCGAATTACATTCTGTGTGCCCTGCTTTTTCGCATTCAATATATTGATGGCCAGCACATTTTAATGATGTTTTGGAAAATGTTGAATGATGATTTTTTTTATATCAACTGTCTGTACCTGCAGCCCAATGGACACGCAGGTCCGAAGTTGACAGAGGAAGACGCCGTCTCGCAGCTGGGATCAGTGGTCGACAAAGAGGGAGGTGAAAGGAGTTATGGGACGGTCGTGACCATCTCACATTACCCCTGTGCTGAGGGGGCGCCGCCCGAGGTTGAGCGTGTTTTTGGACCCCCAGCACCTCACCTCCCGAGCACATGCAGCCTGAAGAACATAGACTCCTCGCTGGCACACACACAGGAGGAGGAGCCGAAGTGGGGTGGACTGCAGTTTATTATGCCGCTGGCTCCTCTTAGTATTGGTCCCTCTACCTTCCGTCGGACTCATCAGGCTTTGGAAGGAGACCAGAGCTGTTTTCAGAGCCGGCTCGATGACCTAAAGGCTCAAAGTGGTGCTCCCATAAAACCCAATGAACCGTCGGCAACCGTTGGGAGTCGTAGTGCGAGGTCTTTGGAAAACCCTCCGGACAGACGGCCCCCAAACACGCGCGTGAACACACTTGTTGAACGCACTTCGTCCGATGACCCGGGAGTGACCTTTCGCTCCGGACGGTCTTTGAAGAAAGACTGCTTGCCACGTCCTTCCTCTGGTCAGAAGACATCAGGGTTTTCCTTTAGTCCTAAGCACACGGACACAGTGCCACTTGAGCTGAACGAGGAGCTCTCCGACCTGCTTTCGGTCAGCGGCGACAACGTCGCCGTCTGTGAGGAGGACCACGTCGCCTACGTCACGCTGGACCTGAGGGACCCCGTACTTTCCCGTTCCACCATCACACCCTCCCAACCAGAAAGCAAGCCCCACTGCGTATCGGATCAAAAGAAGGCTGCCAAGATGCCTCACAAGACGGCCAAGACCGGTTTAGAGGGTAAACCACGCTCCAAGAAGGATAAATCAGCAGGGTGTCACCTTCCTCCTCAAGCCGGCAAGAAGCAGGAGAGCATGACAGGAGCTCCTCACCCCCTCACCATGCCGCAGGTCGCCAAGATACAAGAAAACCACCTTCCTCCAATCAAAGGCCATGAGGATGAGGAAGCAAGTTTGGTGGCTGTGATCGAGAACATAGCGATCACTGAGAAGGCCACTTCAAAACCCCACGGCAAGAAGAAGAAGAAGCACGCCCAGAATGCGGCCATTGTGAAAAGCGAGGCTGACCCTTTGGTTGAGGTGGAGAACGGAGCGAGACAGAAAACAGGAGCTAAAGGGAAGATTGAGATTTTTGAGCCGAAGTCAGGGGCTAAGGCTGTGAAAGTCAGAGAAAAACCTACAGCTCTTTCCAGTAAAAAAGAAAGCGGCCATTCAGGGGCTGATACTGCAAATCCTGTGCGTGAGCCTGCTTGCCCTGCCAACCCACTGAAGGATGATGTCATCAAACGGCGACGTTTGACCGAGGATAAGTTTGGCAAACGCTTGCAGAAGTTTGAGAATGTGGGCCAGATCAAGAAAGAGGAAACTATGGCAGGTGTCTGTAAAGCTAATAAAAAGGCCTTCAGTGACGTGGTTAAAACTCCAACACCGAGAGAAGGTAATGTCACCCCCGTGAAAAATAAAATGTTTAAATACCGTACTGCTATAATGTCCATTTTGAACTAATATGATATAATCTATTATCTAGTACAGTTGTTCCCAATCCAGTCCTCAAGTACCCCCAGCCATACCCGGAATTTGATCTTCCCTACCTGAGGACTGGATTGGGAACCACTGATCTAGCATATCAAATGGCATACTGATGTGTGTCTTACTGTGATCTTTGGTCTCTCTAGCCCCCAGAGAGGTGCAGCCTATCCAGGCAGTGGCAGTCAGTGATGACCCCCAGAGTCTGTGTTTGTGGTGCCAGTTCACTGCTGTGTTCACTGACCACACTGTCACCTGGACCAAGGAAGGGGCTGTCCAGGCAGAGGTCAAAAGAAGGTACTCATTTGGGTGTTAAAGAGCGCTGAAAATGTAATTTATGCATCGAACGTTACATTCTCTTAGGTAGGTCTGATCTTTAACCTTAGCAACCTTTTTCTTTGCAATCCAAATATTTTCATTTTTCAGAACATATTTTTTTAACCACTGGGAGGAGCTGTTTCTCTCTTCATTTACTTCATGATGCAATTTTACCATCTGCACCAGTAAAATGATGATTCAGGCATGACTTCTAGTGGGAGGAATAAGCGCCTTTTATGTAATAGCGGGATTTAAGTCTGCAGTGGGATTTTATTCCACAGATTTGTGTCCTTCTGTCAGCGAAGATTACTGTGCAACATTATTAGACTGTACTTAGATAAATTAAAACAAATGTTATGAGAACAACAATATATTGGGCTATTTAGAGCTGCTTTTATTTTACAACAAGAAACAGGCAGTAAAACCAAAATTTTATGAGGAATATTACAGTACAAGTACAATCTTTTCAGTTTTGGAATGACACTTTCTGACTCTTTTCTTTTGTGTTGTCCTTAGTTCTGGGGATGAGAGCAGGGTGTCTATGAACATCTCCAAGGCCTCTAACAAGGACCTGGGGAGATACCAGTGTCGTCTCCGTAGTTCTCATGGAGCCCTAGCTCTGGACTACCTGCTCACATATGAAGGTAAGGAGAGACAGCATATGATCAGTGCACCTCTCAGAATGCTATGCCGTGCATATTACATACTCTCATGTCCATCTTATTTTCAGTTCTCAGTGAAATTGTCATCCCTGTAATCAACAAAAGTATCCCAAGTGAGTGTAGACGTCTTCTTTTTTTATTGAAATTCATCAGCACTAAAATACTCTTTATTCTCCCACACATGCAATAGGAGTCAACATGATGTGAAAAGAATAGCCCGCTCATCTTAAACATTTCCATTCCTCTGCCAGCTGCCCCTGTGGAGGTGGTGGGCGAGGAGGAGAACGTGAGCTGCCGCCCCCTGCTGTTCCGGGAGGACTTCCTGAAGGACCAGTACTTTGGCGAAGACCAGGCTGCCAGCCTCATCACCGAGAGGGTCCACTTTGGCGAGGGCATGCACCGCCGGGCCTTCCGGGCCAAGCTGCTGGTGGGCATGGCGACCACGTTCACGGCCGGCCACGTGTGCGTGCTCAAGGTGCACAACGCCGTCGCCTACGGGACCAAGAACAACGACGAAATGGTGCAGAAGAACTACAGCCTCGCCGTGGAGGTGAGAAAGGTGTCTAGATAACGCCATCCATTCTTGTCAACGTTTGTTAGGGCAAAAATATTTTTGAGTTTGCAACTTCTGAATGTATGCATGCTGTGCAGTTTAATTTGATTGCGGCTTTTTGAGTTATATTTTTTTTTATATATGTTTTTTCCTATAGGAGTGCTTTGTCCAGAACACAGCAAGGGAGTACATCAATGCCTACAACGTTGTAGCCCAGTCTGCTGAGTCATTCGGGGATGTCCCCGAGTAAGTCATTCCTTGTGTGTCTGGGCCATTGTTGGTGTTACGTGAGTGTGTGTACATCCATTTATGATATATGGATGCTCCATGCTCGATCTAATGTGTATGGTTGGTCTGTTTGTGTAAATCCTCGGGCAGGATCATCCCCGTCTACCTGGTGCACCGTCCTTCAAACGACGTCCCCTATGCCACTCTGGAGGAGGAGTTGAAGGGAGACTTTGTGAAGTATTCTGTCAGGGACGGCAAGGAGATCAACCTGATGAGGCGCGACTCGGAGGCGGGACAGAAGTGTTGTTCCTTCCAGCACTGGATCTACCACAGCACCGATGGCAACCTGCTGGTCACGGACATGCAAGGTGGGCCGTCACACAGGGTTACGGTGTTTGCTTACACCGAGGGCATGAAGACGATCACACATACAGCAGACACATGCATGAACGTAAACACGGAGGCAAAACACAATTTCTGGTAACTTATTTCTATAAAAGGCATTTAATTTTCTGTTTAAATATGTGTTTGGTTGTTTGCTTATTCACTTATTTAGTAATGTTTTCTATTTTAGGAGTTGGTATGAGGCTTACAGATGTGGGGATAGCAACCAGGGAGAAAGGGTGAGTGTGCAGAAGGTTTCAACATCTTACAACAATGTGTTTTGCTCCATGATAGTGGGTACTGAAACTTTTTTTTTGTGTGGAAATTCTTCCCTGGTTCTCTAATATTCTGTTCTACGGGCCATGCAACATAAGATCACTAACTTCTAACAGTATACATTCTCTTTATGTCTGTGTGCCTGTTTGCCTCCAGGTATAAAGGCTTCAAAGGAAACTGTGCCACTTCATTCATAGACCAGTTTAAAGCCTTGCATCTCTGCAACAAGTACTGTGAGCTGTTGGGCCTCAAGTCCCTACAGCCCAAACCCAAAAAACATGGACATGCCCCCAAATCCCAAACCCAGCCTGCAGCAAAGAAAAAGACTGTGGGACAAACATTGAAGAACAAATCCTGATAGTAGGAGATCTTTGGACTTTGGACACTTTGATTGGTAGAGCCAGAAGAGGAAGTGTATGACACTGACTTTAGGACATCTGGTGACGTCTAGTTGAGCTTCATTGTCGTCAAACTGTTGCTCTTATCACAAACAGGTCACCTGGACTACTGCAACCTTTTTATCCTCCTATCTACTAAGCAAGTCAATTAAAAAACTGCTAGTTATTCAGAATGCTGCAGCCAGAGTTCTTATAATGACTAAAACCAGAAACCACATCTCTACTGTCATCTATGGTCTCCATTGACTAACTGTGTTATCTAGAATATATTTTAATGATCTTAAAATGAGAGCTAATAGGGTTGGCACCAACCTATCCTAGAAACCGCCTTGTTGATTATGTACCTGGCGGGACCCTTAGATCTTCTACAGATTATTTGCTGGTAGTACCCAGGGTGAATTAGAAGAGGAGCGGAGAATTATATTTGAGCTTTTTTGCCCCAAAACTGTGAAATTCCCTTTCTTTCTTTATTAGAGACTCTGAAGCAGTTATCTCTTTTAAATGGGACCTTACAGTAAAACACATCTTATTAAACAGTCTTTCAATTAAACAAAGTAATAGGGAAACAGTATGTCAAAAGGTTTTAGTCTGTTTTATTGATTTACAAAAATATTGTTATTTCTTTACTTTTATTCATAGTTTTAGTCTGTTTTTATTCTCTGTCATGTAAAGCGCATTGAGCTTCACTTGTATGAAATGGGCTATTCAAATACAGATTATTATAATTATTAGATGAACAGTTATTAAAGCTGTGGTGATTTACGCAATATGAAGAACTTGGAATGGATGGAATCGTTTTTGAATGAAGAATGCTCTGCTCTCTGAAGTATCTTGCTAACAAGTGTTTCTAAGAAACGTTTATTGGCATTTCAACAACCTCATACCTGATTAGAGGTTAGGTAGTGATGATTAGCTTTCAGTGTAAGAAAGGTTGCTCTATAGAATGTACAAAGATTAATGATATTATCTATTAGTTTTTGGTAAAACTGTGCTGAAATAATGAATAGTTCGACTGTGAACAGCAGTTCAGTGTCTGTATTGTGATATCTAGTTTATTTAGTTTAGACATGTATTCAACTGTTAATTGTTTCAGTGTTTTTGTACCTAATTGTTCGAGTGCGAAGAAGTGTTAAAGATGCTACTGTTTGTATGATAAAAATCTCCAAATTCCTCTGTCTGGAAAGGTCCTAACAGAGTTTGTTTTTTTTTTGGTTGTAACTTGACGTTGCTACCACTTTTGAATTGTCTTTAAAATAATATTTGAGATGTATATTTTTTTGATGAAATACCACTTTGTAAAACAACAAATGAATGCTGACTGTTTTGTTTTCTTGTTAAATATTCTTAACACAGTCAAATAAAATTCAACTCATTTGACATGAGCTATCAAGTTTGCTGTATTTGGTAGCACTATACAGTCTGTTTGTTTTTTAATTGATGTGATACTGTACACTATGAGACCACCAGGCACCAAAGTCCTTCCAGTCTGACAACCCGGGCCAGCTGCCTACAGTAAGACCCCAAAAATATGTCAGCTATGCTTTTGCCTTGGCAGTCTGTCACGAAAGGATTCACATGTACATCTACAAGCAATGAGTAATTTATCCTGTATTCACACCAGGGCCGCCAAAGTAAATGACCCAAATCAAAAGCTCATGACTCCATATGATATGAGTATCTTCTGCAGATCGTCTCAATATGCTTTGAAGAGCTCATGCTTGGTGTTCCAGTGTATCTGCAGTCTGAACTGAAGTACAAAGTGAATGTTTGTCCTGAAATGAATCCAGTTCATGTTACTGGCCTTTGCCTTAGAACGTGCTGCACCACCAGGATGAGGTTATGTACACCCCTGCCCTGATTCAAGTAGGACAGAACAGATATAAAGGGGGTGAGACAGAGACATACTTGTTTGTGTGTGTGTGTGTGTGTGTGTGTGTGTGTGTGTGTGTGTGTGTGTGTGTGTGTGTGTGTGTCTTTATGAGTGTGTGTATGAAAGTAGCTAGGTTGTATGTGTAAAATATGTGCAAGCAAGGCAATTGTTTCAATGGTTAGGATTTTGACTGTTTCACAATTTTAATTGCAAACGAACTATTATAGGTCATTGTGACTCCATTGTTTTGATGGTAAATATTGGTTTTAATGCGAAAGTTAAAAACTCACACAGTAAACATCTCCAATTGCATTCTCTTTATTTGTAAGGATAAAAAATGGCACAAAACCAAAAATATTCAAACAACACAAAAGGACAAACATATATTCTCACCAGACAGACTGGCCCAACAACAAAACAGATGGGTCATGTATTTTTGTCTCTGCTTGTCACAATGCAAGGATTACATACACATTAACGGCACATGCAAGGTGGTAAGTGGGTCACCATCTGAGGCCCACATCATGTCTATTTGCATCCCTTTTACTGCCTCTGTAGTCAACGTACTAGTAGTAGTCCAACAGTGCTTGTGGCAACAGCAGGCTCAGGATTGAACCAAGCTTGCCGCAGACAAGACCTCAATCAAAAAGGAATGAGCCATTCCTAAATACAACAAACTGATCTGAAGTATTCAGGGGCATCCAAAATAGGACAGTATTAATACAGTTGAAAACCATTACGCTGTTTTCCAGCTTACTGTTTGAATAGACTTACCTTGTACGCTGTGAAACAACCTTTTCTGTTGAGAGAATGGTCACTCTTTCTGTTTCTTTGTGATCTGTTTGCCTGTGCCCTCTCAGGATAGGGAGGAAGGAGAGTCTTGTTCTTGCCGTAGCTATTTAGTGTGATAATGGCGTTTGATAGCACAGAGGATACAAACACCATTGTCACACTCCATAGCTCAGGAAGACTGGGACGAAGGGTACACCTGGGATGGAAAGAGAGAGAGAGGGTGATATACAAAGACACAAAGGGCTTAAAAAAGGGTGAGATAGAGAAAGATAGGACACAGAGGTGAGAAAGACTGGGAGGCAGATGTAGAACGACATGGGAGAATGATTAGTCGTTCATGTTGAAACAGTTAGGCACTGAGTTTGCTGTCTGGTATGTCAGGGCCAAACAACCTGTGTCCATTTGTCTATTGTTGCAAACCCCTCCAGCTAGTTCTCGTTTGAATCTGCTTTCAAGGGAAATACGCCACCCTCTAGTGTGAGTAAATGTGCTGGTGGGTCTTATGAGACATGTACACAACAGAGGCCTATCTTTCTTCAGTAGTTTCAGTAGACCTGCTTTGTGTTGACTTAACTTTGTTTGCTGGTTACAATGTACCTGGGTAAGAGTGCAGCTGTGTGTGTCTGGTGTGTATGTGATTTCACACACTTCCATGCATGTCCATGTTTTTCTATTCACTCTCTGCGAGTACAAATCTTTGCTCTCCCTATGTAGCTGTACATAGCTCTCCAACTTATTTGTTCTGCACACCTATAAACCTCAAATAAATAAAAAAAATACCTAAACCGTGGTTAGGTTATTACTCTTGTGCTAAATGTAAAGTGGATGAAGGTCCCCAACAACTTTTTTGTATTGTTTGGGGAGACAATATGCACCTACTCACCAACCGCCCTCTGAGTGTAACACTGGATTTCACTTTGGACTACTCATTCCACTAAGCACCAAAGAAACACTGTCCGTCTTCGTAGTCACTCTTTCCTTCTTGTCTCTTTGGGTTCCAAGTACTATTCTCAAGTCTGTAACAGCCAAGTACAGTTCCAGTCCAGTCCAGTTCCAGTTCGGGACCTACCTGGCAGGTGCAGGTCTGATGATGGCAAGGTGCGTTTGGGACCGGTGCTGACCCATACTCTCTCTTTATATTGCCGGAGGGGGGTTTAGGCAAACAGCCAAGTTACTCTCAGTGATAAGCTGCAGGGGAGCTATTGATCAACCCTGACCAGAAGAGCAGGAGGAGGGTGAAGGGGGCAGCACCAAAGGAAATGTATGGCAAAAGTCAATCCATGGATTCTAGGCACCCGCTAGGCTGACATTACTCAAATAATAGTAGTAATAATCACCATATTGATGTTAATAATTTGTTTTCAGTAGGGCAATACAGTACGTTACCCTTCTCTTTTCTCACAGATTTCAACAACAATACCATTGCAATCTCACTGCACTCAAGTCTTCCCTTTCATGGCCCGTCCATTCAAGAGATGTAAATGCAATGATGAGGGTGACCTTAGCTGGCATCCATGTTCTATTGGAAAGCCCATTGATCCCCCAGTCCCAGTCCAATTGGAGAAGCTGATCCTTGTGTTGACACGCAGAACCTTCTTTTCTGATATTAGTGTAGTTGGCTGGAGGGTGGATACAAGCTCTATCATAACATTGTCCAGAAGTCCCCTAGGTGTTGAAACTTCTGTGATATGCAGTCTGTTACAATAAGCTGCGGTTTATGTTCTAGTCTCTAACTTCATTGTAATCCTGTGCACAGCTATATTTGCATTTCAACCCCACCTACTGTTGAAGTGTAGGGCTACCGTATTCAACTTCACTCATGTGAATCATTTGACAGTATGTTAGCTTTGCACAGATGAGCAAAAATCTGTTACTACGTTACAAGTTTGTTCTTATAATGAGTTGTTTGCATACTACTACACAACTTTGGGCCAGAGGTGGTCACAAAAGAAAACAATTATTAAGTAAATATCAATACACAAAACTCATCGGAAAAAAAAATCACAATTTCCACCGTCTCCCCATTCAACAGTGGGTGAAAGTGGCTTGAAGTGAAGTCAGCTGCAAACCCAGATGCCCTGTGTGACATTATTTAGTTGTTCCATAGAAGAGTATCATGGGTGAGTCATACAGTTTCTGGCTGCTAGTTAGATTTCCACAGACCGTTGCAAGGCAAAGGAGGCTTGATAAAACTCACCCTGACAGGCAGGACGGCTTTTATTTGCTCGTCCTTGGAGCTGATAACTCCCTGATTGCCTGTGTGAATGAACCGGGGTCCTTTCACCACGCCACGTGTACCATAGAGCCCAGGAGCAGACAGACAGTTGACAGTTGAATCGTATACTATAGTGGAACTGTAAAATAATGCACTAGCTGATTTTAGGATCTGACCCTTTTTATTACTGTACAGTCATTATATTTGTTAGACATATTTTTCATACGTAAAAAAAACAGGCTCATAAAGCTAGTAGGCCTCAATATTACAGAAGGAATAGACAAGCCAAGACAGTTTTTGTTGACAGAAGTAATAAATATGCTTTCTTGAAAGTAAGTTGCTTGAGTGTCCACAGTACTGTCTTTTCAAACACTTGCTGACCTCATGCAAGAAGGGCAGGACAACAGTCATATTGACTCAAAAATTCTAACCAAAGTCCCAGTTAAACGGCATTTCATTGAATCTCTAATTCTTCCAAAAATAATACCAGGAAAAAAAAGTGATAGGCAGCTTTTGATATCAGTGCATTGAGCCATTCAGAAATTCTGTAAATGTTTAACTCTCAAAGCAGTCTAAAGGTTTATATTGAAGAGTAGTTCAAGTTTATGTCTATATGTATATTTAGAAAAAATAACATAACACTGCTCAAGTTCCAAGTATAATTTTATTTCACCCAAGTTTCAATGAATCACTAGGGTTTGCAGAAGGTTGAGGAATTGTTAACAAGAGTGACCCCCAACACACCCCTTTAATAAAAAAAATGACCCCTCCCCCATATATATATATATATATATATATGTATATATACATACATATACATATACACATATACATATATATATATACTGAGTCGGAGTAGGAGGGTAACATGGGAAGGGAAAGGGCAGGGAAAGAAGTAAGGAGAGAAAAAGGGGTAAACGGATGAAGAGGACTATTGAGTGAAGTATTACCTTCGCAACTGTCAACTTTGTCTGTGAGCAGCAGCCCAGATTTAAAGACTATAAATATTGCACTAAACAAGTGCATTGAATGAAAAGTAATCACATTCAAGTTAATGATAAAAGACGTAGAACAGGCGACACGGCCTCCGAACGATCTATAAAGTGCCCTTTGGGTTTAGTGGTGTTAGAAAAAGGAGAGAGATCACATTAAAAAACAACAAAGGAACAGATGCTATTAGTAAGAAACGTGCTGCTTAGAGTCAGTAGCAATCACAGCTTTTTCTAAAACACACCGCTTCATTTTAACACGTCGTTCATAATTAATACTTCTATTAGATGTAAAACAAACATATCTACATATAATCAAAGAATTTCTTTTTTTTTTTCTTAGGAAGAAATAAATGTACAGCAATATGAACAGGGATAAGCATAACAATATTGATATAATCATTGAGACGCAAACCTCTCAACCAACAATCTCTATTTTCCTGTT
Organism: Galaxias olidus; assembly: GCA_026901105.3. Taxonomy (NCBI): domain Eukaryota; kingdom Metazoa; phylum Chordata; class Actinopteri; order Galaxiiformes; family Galaxiidae; genus Galaxias; species Galaxias olidus. Next base: position 117,417 of record JAPMUY010002772.1, read on the forward strand.
TCTTTGTCCTCCAAGGACTTTAAAACCAAGAAGAGTATTACACTTTCAATTACTAGGTAATCAAAGCAAACACAAAGGTACATCTTCATGCCGTTTTAATAGCACTACAATGACAAACATGTTACTTAAGTTAACCCCATGAACGATATGTACTCGTCATTCCCAAATCAGCCAGATTTACAGTTCACACAAAATTTCATACAATTGACAATATAGTAAACAGCATTATTTGTCAGTACAAATACGTCAGAGTATTTTCTGTAAGAATGATAATAATAACAGATAAAAAAAAATCTCATTCCTTCTTGGCTTGCAAAATAAGATTATTTTATAAAAAACTGTCCCTTCTGGGACCCTCCCCCCCTCCCCCCCTCCCCATTGGGCTGCCCCAGCGATCACAGACTAGATCGATAAAACAGCAGTGGATGTGAGGAAAGAGGTGTGGCTAATCTCCTGACCTGTGATCAGTTAGCATTCCTAAGGTAATCTGGTGGGGGTGTAAGGATCTGAGAGGTGTAGTCCTACTAGTGTCAAAACTCTCCGCCATAGTCATCCCCATAATCATCATTGTCATCATCATCATCATTGTACGTTAGACACAGAGAGAAAGATAGTGCAGGAATATTAAGGCCATGCTAAGTCTCCTAGTGAGAATACTGAACTGTACTGAGTATTGAAACTGTGCATAAAGGAGCTATGCAATGCATCAGAGATTTTTTTTTTCCAGCACTGTAGATGTTATTCTTACCAAACAAGACGGGGTACATAGGGACTGTCATAATTGTCGGCTGTTGTTGCGATAGAATGTTGTAGAGTGCAAAGAAACCTCCCCTCTCCCCAAACCTCCTCAGCCTTGCCCGAGCACCGTGAGAAGACATGGGCATTGGCTCAACAGGTGTTGGTAAAAGGCTCAGCCCACGATAGGAAGCCATACAGTTCAACATGCTTGCAGAAAGAGTACATTGCTACGGCCACTGTTAGGGGGGGGATAGGCAGTTGGTTGGCCTTCGCCGCACCATTGTGGCTCCTGATGGGTCGTTTAGTCGACGCCTTCGAAGCCCTGGGCATTTTCCACCGCCATTAGCAGCTTCTCGCGCAGGTCGTCGAAAGTGTCGTAGGTTGGCAAGTCCAAGCGGTTGAAGCTGTGTGAGGAAGAGTAGGTGGAACAGAGGAGAGTTCAACCAGGAGATTTGAGAATTAAATGAGAAACTTCATTTGCATTGGCTATGGGATATGATTAGTGACAGTGTGCGTGTGTCTGAACCAGAGGCCTGGGACATACAAAGTATGAGCTCTGGGCAGCATTGGCTATGTGATACAATGAGTGATGGTGTGTGTGTCTGAACCAGAGGCCTAGGTCTGAAACGTACCAAGTATGAGCTCTGGGCAGCACTGGCTATGTGATAAGGTAAGTGACTGTGTGTGTGTGTGTGTGTGTGTGTGTGTGTGTGTGTGTGTGTCTGAACCAGAGGACTGGGACGTACCACGTATGAGCTCTGGGCAGCATTCGCTAAGTGATATGATTAGTGACGGTGTGTGTGTCTGAACCAGGGGCCTGGGACATACCACGTATGAGCTCTGGGCAGCTTGTCAGGGGTCCCCCACTGTTCGATGGTGAAGAGCTGGGGTCCGTTAGAACCTAACAGCGGTGCAGAGGAGGACACAGGAGAGAAACAAACACTGTCATTGATCACTGAGAGAATTCAACGTGTATTCATCCAGTCACTGACGTAAGAATCTTCACAGTGCCCATGGAAGCAGGTGTGTGAGGCTCTCGTCACCGTAAAGCTCAGCGAAGCCGTTCATGGGGACTCGCGACGTCCCGGTGACAAACTGGAGCAGGCGGATCCTCTTCTCAGCGTCCATCAGCAGCACAGCCTACACAAGCACATCCATCACCTTAGAACTGCACATCTTCACCTCAACACATATATACGCTTTCATATGCTTTCATATAAACACCATAGATTATAGTATTCACTAAATAACGCTTAGTCTATCTTAGTCATGGCACACGTTGATTAAAGTAAGAGTTGGCTGGCAGAGAGAGGACAAATAGGGGTGTAACCAAACAGTTTATGTGTTGACGTTAATCTCTATGGAGGATCTAGAACTCAATCTGTGTGTCCTGCAACGCGGCCCTGAACGGACAAACAGAAGCGGTTTGTGCCAGTGCGTCTAATCAGCCAGCGTGACCCCGTGGCACGCACACGGCCCCGCTTAGCGCTCGCTCTCGTGGGTGCCGTTAGGAGTGTGTGCGCACGGTGCGAGTGAGCGTGCGTTTGCGCGAGTGTCTGTGAGATGAATGGGAGTCCGGCTCCTGATAGCTGATAGCCAGAGTAACTCTAGGTAGCTCTTTCATCAGAGCAAACACACTTGTTTCCCCAACAGACTTTGATCTTCAAAAGATGGACCAGCTCCGCTGCCAGTTGCGATGTTAGTCCCAAAATCAATGGCCCTGCACACTGCTGTGGTACAAACAGACACCAGAGTATTAATGATGCCATTTAAAATACCCCTGCAGAGCTTTGCAAAAAGGTTTTCATTCCACTATGTGCAGTAAACCGTTGGTAGGTTTAGGAGATGAATCAGTAATCCAGCAAAGTGAAAAAAAAAAAAAAAAAAAAAAACCGCTCTTCTGTGTAACTTATCGGTTTATCCTTGAAATGAAAGATAGGAAACGTGTGACATGACCAGCAAAGTGTCGGTAGGATTCACTCAACAAGACATTCCTACACACACACACACACACACACACACACACACACACACACACACACACACACACACACACACACACACACACACACACACACACACACACACACACACACACACACACACACACACACACACACACACACACACACACACACACACGTTCCGTGGGTAGACTTAAATATAGCTAGAGCATTGAGGCCACGCAGATAGAATTTCATTTGACGGTAACCTTAAATTCACATACTAACTCTTCGACACTTGCCCACACACGCATACGCACCCTTTTGCACATGCGCACAAACAAACATCCATCCATCTTCAATTTCAGCTTGCACAAAGTATGGTGTACGGTTCGGTATAAGCATGTGAGTGTGTTACCTTCCAGAACCACTGTATGACAGGGTGGTTTGGACAGTAGCCGTTCTTGTAGACCGTGTGCTGTCTCCAGTCATTCACATCTACATCCCCAAGACCGCACATCAGTAACTAGAACAGGGGAATAGGGAGGGGAAGAGACAGGGCAAGTTATTCTTCATTTTGCCTTTATTAGACACTATTTTTTTTCTCTCCATTTAATGCTCCGAATTACAATACATTGAATAAAAATTATTTGAGAGATGAATGGAATAGCTTGGCTAAATACCTCCAGCTCGTTTTCATCAAATATCTTGATCAGGTCAACAAGAATGAGTTCTGTAAATCCCTGTTGGTATAAAAGAGGGAATAAAATACAGTAAAAAAAGTCGATCATTAGAACCCAATAGAAATCATTATTAACCCAATAGAAGTAATGCGATTATTACCAAGAAAATTAAAAGCATAAAGCAGGAGTCACATTACATCTCTCCAGGCCCGCTGACTTTCAGCTCTAGTGTGCCTACTGCCCTCAAGTGGTGAAAGACACCAAGGCACACTCACCTCCAAAAAGGCGTTCATCTGCTTCTGGACCCGGTTGACAAACCGCCACTGGATCACCAGACTGGGAAGCGCATAGAGATCAGGATTTTTGCAATATAGAATGCACATAAACAGACATGTTGCAATATATACATAAACAACTAGATGCATACGCATTCATAGTATAAAGGCATACAACAGTAACAATTTAAACATTATAAAGCAAAAGCTTTGAAACAAAGTAACACATACTCTATGTATTCATTCTTGTTGTCGTTGGTAACCAACATGTCTGACCCGCTGGGCTTCAGGTCAACCTGGTAAGTCTAGGAGGGCAAGAGGTTTGGATTACGATTTTGCTTCAACAAAATATTAATAGGAGCACCAAAATTAACAGCAGGCTGTCAACCAGGCTGACTACTAGTTGTCACTTTGTGTACCTGTCCAAAGTTGTCCTCGTCAATACAGAACCGCAGGTCCAGTTCTGTTGGGTCATTTTCCAGAATCCACTTTAGTGAGTTGTAGTACTCACTGTCCTGCAGACACAGACAGGAGGAAAGGGCTGATTAAACTACGCAGGACACTGCAGCCAAAACTGTCTCTCCAAAACAGAACGTAAGTACTCTTTTGAGTCCTGAGCAATATACATGAGCCATCTAATACCATTATTTGAATGATTTCATCAGATCAACAACCTAGGCTGGATCTGTGTACTTTTTTCCTGAGCACCAGGGGGAAAGTGACGTTGAAAAGCAAACTGCCTCAGGGAGCTCAGGTCAAAGATGTTCCTCCTCAACAAAGTCTGAGAAATGAGAGACAGCGTGGATGTCTTACCACAGACTCCATGTCCTTTAGAGAGATCTGCTTGCCCAACATCATTTTGTAAAATGGCCTGATGAAAAAACCTGGAAATAAAACACCAACAATTCATATTTCTTTGTTTGAACACACATTTCTATCTTCCCCATCAGCAGCTCACTGTTTTGTTTACAAAAACTTTCAAATGTGGGGGGTCTAAGAGAACACACCCCCATTCTCTCACCGTCCAAAAGTTTCCCGTGGAACACCGCCATCCCCGCCACACGGCCAATGAACTTGAAGTAGGAGAGATGGTCCTCGTTACACAGGCCAGAGTTTGGGTTGATCTGAAGAGTGTAGTTATCGCTATAAAAAAGACCAGGAAGATGAGCATTTAAGATTGAACAAACATAACGAACGCTAAAACAAGAGCATGTTTAAAAGCTTGTGGTACTTAATGCATTCTATAAGTTGCGAGCCCCCTTCACAAAAAAGACAACCATTGTTTGCGCTCGCTTACTAAACTTGATGTAACAAATGTCTAATGATTAAACTTGACAACACATTTATCCGGCAAAACGTGAGAAAAGTAATTAACACATTTTTTTGGGATGTATGGTGCATGATCAGCATTTAACAGGAATGGAAAAAGTGATCTCATCGAGTCTGGAATTACTTTCCCATTACATGGAGAGTGCACGTCATGAGAAGCACTTCTGACGCTTTTTAGGAAGTCAGAGTGAATGAGAGGAAGAGGAAAAGACAATACAATTAAAAGGAAGCTATACAAAATGTCTCAACGAAAAGGAAAAGGCCCTGCCTAACAAAAACGTGTTCTGGTTTAGCGCAACAAGTACATCTAAGTGGTGTCTTGACTACAAGAGCCATTTATTGTCCTTAAATAGTCTTAGTATCTTAAAAAATCTAGGTCTGGGCTTTTAGTAAGTATCTTTTAGTAAGATCTTTAGAAAATATAATTGACAACAGATACGAGCCCTGCTACCTCAACGAAATCATAGAAAATCTTTAAACGCGAGCAGCTGGACAGACAGACACTTACGTAGCGGAGTACTCAAACAGGCCGTAGTAAGGGTTAAACATCTCCTTGGAGAGTAAGAAGAACCATTCTCTGGCCACTCCACCGTAGTCCAGCCCCTTCTCCGACTCAAACTCGATCCACAGCCGTGCCTTTAGGATGTCTGGCCTCTTAAGGGACATGATGCGCCGGTACGACTCCTCAAAGATGTTAGTTCTGTGCAACTTCATCTCAAAGCGGTTAGGGATGTCCGCCTGGTAAGAAGGATAAATAATACATGTAAATTAGGTTACATTTTGACATCAAGATACATAATGGCTTATATTTATGTTTTTTTTAAATAAATATAGGCATATACCAACAAGTAAAAACACACGACAACAAGCCAAGCAAATATTAATTGATTAATAAACTGCATATATTTGTTAAGCTGTTAATGAAGACCCTGACTGACTGCTCATAGTCAATCAGCAAGCAATGATAAAGAAAAGTGAATTTTGGCCGTCTGACCTGTATCTCCCTAACTAAAGAAATCAGCCCAACCTTTTTGGCAAATTTACATTTGCTGTTGCAATTCATAAAGCCCCCTGACTGTAAGTATGACAAATCGTAAATAAACCCAGGACAGCGATGCAGAGCCAAAAAGCCTTTCGATTTGGCAGCAGAACTCCCAGTGAAGCAGCAGTGTTGAAATGATTAGTGGTCCAGTCCATGCAAGTCGACAGTACAAGCGTTGAAGTCATACAACCATAGAACTGAAAGGAAATCTGTTCTTACCGGCTTCTTCAACTTTTTCCTGAAGTAGTCGTATTTCTGTTTGAACTCTCTAGAATATGGCACAGCCTGGAAAAAAACAAAAACAAACGTAACATTCAGATCAAGTAGCTAACAATCCAATTGAGAAAAACAACAACAATAATCCATGTATTTGTTTCCAAATGTGTTGCTATGGGTTTGGCTGTGCGCCACGAAAGGCAAGGGAACAGGGGCAGTCCGTATCTACAGCCTGAAGTGGTACATATGGAACGACATGGAAAGTGTTGCTAGCTTTCGGCTCTTGTGCTCTCACTTAAGATACCAACAGAGCAGGGACAAAGAGACCAATCTTTTTGTTGTGGTGTGTCAACGTGAGGTTGACAGCGGTGTGTGTCATGGACACCTACTTCGCTGTGTTAACATAATAGAGATGGTATTGGAGGCAATAGGCTTATCGTTAGCCTTAGCGACTCACAGGTCCTGTGATGGCTGGACTTTGCAGGCGAGGATCCTCCCACTGAGTGTTCTTGGTGTCTGAAAATAAAATAAAACAACCACTATATAAACAATAAATACATAAACCAAATGTACTGTAAGATTGAGGGGACTGGGGACCATAAATGGAATGCTAGACGTGTGCAGGGGTGGGCTGGGCTGGGCATACTTGTGCAGCGCGTGCTTTGATAACCTGCTTGTGAAGACGGGAACAAGCTAACAAAGCCTGGAGTGTGTCAGGTTTGCATGAGTACAGTAGACTGATACCTGATGCCTACATCCACACTGGACACAGCTCTATTGATCTGACCAGATAACATCTAATCAGACACACAGAGAAACAGACACGCTCTGCTGATGACAGCGTATGTGGTGGAGCCCAGGACAGCAGCGTGAGCCCCGCAGTGTAACTAACAATAATAATAATAATACATTATATTTATATAGCGCTTTTCTGACACCCAAAGTCACTTTACAACATTTCTATTGATAACATGACAAAAATAAACAAATATAACAAATTCTAAATAAACAAACAGGGATAACAGACAGACAGCAACAACAGTTAAATCCAACATGGTAAAGACAGAGAGAGAAGCCGAGAGGCAGGGTGAGGCAGGCTGAGGTTAAAAGGAAATGGTGGTGGTGGTGGGGGCGGGGGTGAGGGGGGGGGGGGGGGGGGGGAGTGAGTCAACAGGTAACAGATGAGACTTGGGAAGGAGAGTCCGATAAAGAGAAAGGGAAAGAGTGGGACGTGAGATAGAAGGAGAAAGCGGTCTTACTGTGGTCGATGTAGAAGGTCCTTCCGTCGGCGTGAACTCTCTCCTCCCAGCCCGGCTAGAAAAACAAAAGAATAAAGGACCAGGGTGAGACGAACAGCGACGACACAATCTAACCACCAGCGACCAGACCTTTAAAAAATAGTGTTTTTTAAAAATCCTTCCAAATACTGCCTGCTTTGCGGAACTTGTCATATACAAAAAAAGAAAACGGCCCCCAAAACTCTCATCGCTGCCAGTCCGGCATGGCAGGCAGGGTAAGTCAAACAGGTAGGGTACTCGGAAGGATTTTCTTTTCTATTTGAGCCAGGTCTGATCCGGTCCGGCCTGGGAACAGCCTCGGTACACCAGTCCAGACCAGTACGCCACCACCACCACCACTAATCACGGTAACCAATACAGCCAACACAGTGACGACGCAGGCCACACACACCGGCAGTCTAGCGTTTTGGGAGAGTCGTACGCACGGCTGAGGCTGGGCTCGGGTCAATTGGGCCTCAGAGTACGACAGTGTGTGTGGGCTTGTGTGTGGGCAAGGCAGCCGCCGGCGCTGTGAACGGTATAGCAGGGGATTGAAGAGAGAAGGGGAGGGCGGGCGACGGGGGAGGCCACCAACATGCAGCGTACAGCAAGTCCCTTCTTCAGACCAGGAGCTCCTCTGTTCCCTTCTGTTTTCTTCCCCCTGTCCCCGTACATATATATTTATACTTATCTCATGTTTTAAGCACACGACAATGGGTTTTATCTCAGTCTATGTCCTACGAGGCAGGATAAGGAAACGGGCTAGAGATAAAGAGTGCTCTGGTTGGCTTTGGGGCGGGGCACGTTGGGGGCAAAAAGGAAAGAGGACCACAGTGTGGGGGCTTGGGGTGAGAACACGAGAACAGAGAGCGGAATGGGGGGGACATGGGGAAGACGGTGGGTGGGTGGTTGATACAGCGGCACGGCTGGGGGGTGGGGGGGTCAACACAGTCATCCATGCCAGTTATGAGAGTGCAACATTGGGTCTGGCAAGACTGGACCCAACCAGAACAGGCAGGCAGGCAGGCAACCAACCTCCTCTGGAAGGTTCTGCCAGAAACAAGCAGGGGCGTACGCATGATAAACCCCGCGCCATGGAGAAAAGAAAAAAAAAACACAACAGAGAGAAAGAGAGAGAAAGAACAAGCACAACCCCTCGCCTGTGAGAAGGTTGTTAACTCGACGATTAAGTCTTTATGAACATATAAAGAGCAGCAGTGCAACACCTCCCTCGCTGGCCCTTTGCCTCTGGCACTAAGGGAGGGCCTAGCTCAACTCAGCTTCTAGGCCTGCTTTCCATTCTTATTGCAACTTCAGCATCAAGCCCACGTCTTGGATCTTGGCTTATTTAAAGCAAGAAGAGAGGGGTAGCAGGGGACACGAGGCATTAGTATGCAAGGACTTGATAAATGGCACATGTCATGTTCAAGTACTAATTATGGATTAGGCTCGGGAGCGCACAAGAGCTTCTGTTCATTTTTTTTCTCTCTCCCCTTGCCTTCTGCTCTCACACCTCACAGCTTCTCCTCGAGTTAACAAGGGCAGCAATTAAAGCGCGGGGCCTCACAGTCAGCCACATCCTCTCTCATCTCCTCACCGAGGTTTCTTCATTCCCACACTTCAGATTTGAAAAGGCAAACGGGGATTTCCCACACGGACTGCTTAAAGTGTCGGGCTTTACCACCCCTTTTACAAATTCTAAAAAGGAGCATTTGCCTAGGGTTAGCATATTCAGTGTACATCTCCTTCCCCAAATGTCCATTTAAAAAACCCTCTTACTCCAAACGGTAGGGAATACCACTGGGGCCTTGTAATGTATAAAACTAAAAGTCTGAAACATAGCGGCAACATGAAGGCAATACAATTTCACGTATGACCTGAGATCAAACTCAAAATGTGAAATGGAGCACATTACATATCAGATAGATATGTTTATATTTGAAAAAATACATGTTTAAGCTTGGGATAACATTTTGGTAAAGCAGGAAAAATATATCCAGAATCTGGACATCATTTTCTCACAGTGCTGGATAACGACATAGACGCTCTGAAAGATTTCAATGCTGCTGTGAATTCAAATTCAGTCAGTTTACCGAGCGACTACCCTCCGAATGATTCTGATGTCACCGCACCACTCACAGGAACAATGTGACAAAAGCAGGCTGAGGGCCTTTTGACAGAGCCAGGCTATACTTACAGGCTGAGGGCCTTTTGACAGAGCCAGGCTATACTTACAGGAAGAGGGCCCAGATCACCAGGGTCCAGTGAGTTCTTAGCTCGCATGTGAACCGGGTACTTCAACCTTGGGTCCTCCTGGATTTCAGGTGGGGAGCGGAGAGATAACGAAAAAGAAAAACGAAAAATACAAGACATTAATAAAGTGAATACATTCTTATTGAGGCAATCAATACTGCATTAGTAGGTTCTGAAAAAAAAAGCGGTAATAGAGTTTTGTTTGATCAATAAAACCCCTTTACCCACTTTGTTTTAAAGAGGCAGCAATCAATTGCATTCCACTGTAATAATGCATGAGTTGAGGGATCTGAGGGCTACAGAGCTGTGGATGGTGTGTTATTCACCACCACCAGGTGTCCCTGTGGGCCTCTCTGTGCGCGCTCAACAGTGGAGGTGTTTGAGAGCCGTGATTATGACACAGCACTCAATGTCAGTGCAAATTCAGGTCAACCCACACTCTTATGGTAGGCTAGCTCATGGAACCTACACTTCGTGGGACGGACATGACTGCATACATAAGCTGTTTGATTGTGTGTGTGTGTGTGCCAAAGTTAGAAGCCCATCTACCCATTCTGTATCACTGCACATCAATAGACATAATGTGTATCTGACGTGTGTGTGTGTGTGTGTGTGTGTGTGTGTGTGTGTGTGTGTGTGTGTGTGTGTACGTGCTCACCCAGGTGGTGACCTTGCTGTTGTGGTCGATAAAAAAGGGTCTTCCGTTAGGGGCTATCCTCATCTCCCAGCCGGGGGGCAGGAAACTCTGCTGGGGCTTGTGCTGTGACTTGGGAGAGCTGTAAGGGGAGGGCTGGGGCGACTGGGGGTTGGACAGGGTATCCTTAACTGCTCTCCGGGCTGCAATGTTGTTTGCCCCCTAGAACCCAAACGAACGACAGAAAATAAAAAGTCTGATAAAATTTTTTATCAGAAAATAAAAAGTCAGTCAATAAAGACATTATTTTTGGAGTAATTCTGGGGTCTTGAGGCTTCTCCTGGACTTGAGCAGCTGCAATTGTGTAACGTCATAATTGCTGGAGACACCGTTGCACTTGATAAATTAAGTAAGGCTATTAAGATAGTGCAAGGTATTTCTCTTTTAAAACAAGTCATCCTCCAGTTCCTTGAATGATGTCAGCATTTTAATACAGAGTAGATACTTCCTTAATTACATCGCTGAACCTTTTAAATTAAAATATAGTCAGACAGTACAGAGAATCTCACCTCCATTGACACTTTATCACACACTGCTAACTCGCATTCACACCCACAAGACACACATACACACTTTAATTAAACTTCCTCCCAGGTTATGTCTCTTGGCAGCTCCCGCTCTGCAGAATTCCACCATCCACGATTACAAACCACTGAGGATCCCAGAGGACCATGGGCTATTTTTAGAAATGCTTTTTCACCCTAATTAGCTAAATGTATTATTGCCACTCCCTCAGTTGGAGAGGTTTATAAATGACCTATGATGTCTAAAACTTATGGTTAAGTTAAAAGAACATTTGTATTCTCCAATATTTTCTACCTTAAAGGCCAACTTTACGAAGACATTCCAAAGCACTTCAAGAATTCATCCCAGAGGGATGCAACATAAACCGTGTAATTACAGAGAACGATGTTTAACTTCCATATCCTCTAGTCATAGTTGCCATTCAGCCAATAGCACTCATGGGATGGGTGGTGCGTCCTGTTACCATGGCTGGTAACCAATCAGAAGAAGGTACATTAAAACGAATTTAGAGTACAGCTTGTATTGTTCAACGTTTTCTTAACTCCAACAAGTACAAACACTGTGCCATAAGATGTCTGATGAAAATTATCGCTTGTTATTGTATATCACTACGATATAATGATAATACTTATTCAATAATATATGAGTAATAATCAAAGTAAAATCAGTAAAATCAAAGACCGAAGCAAACGGCAAGAGGCTATCACTCTAGTTCAGATGACTAACTACATGAAATCACGAACAGCCTTCTATCAACGGCTCATTCACACATCCGTCACATGGTTCAGAACTGGAAGTGGTGAGAGATTCACAGCCATAATGGAGGCATGATAGAACAGGAGGAGGAGGAGGAGAAAGAGATAAGTGGATGACGGTTAACCTTCGTCCAACAATAGTGAAAAGAGAGAGAAAAGTGAGGATGTAGCTTAGAGGGGGAGCCTGAAAAGAAAAAAAGAGCGAAGATATGTAGACAAAAAATGAACATTAATAATGATGGAAAATTGAGAAGTGGGAGAAAACAAGGTAACAAAGTGAGAAGATGAAGGAAGAAAGAGAAGATACAAAGGAGGCTGGTTGGAGACAGAGGAGTAGAGGGGATAAAATCAGCCCGAGAAATTGAAAAGGGAAGCCGAGAATGACAAAGGGCAGTCTGACGGGGGGAGAGAAATGGCCATGATAGTTTCTACCAACTGAGGGGCGGACAGGAAAGATAAGTGGAACGGGGTGCAGTCGGAGGAGGAGAGGACAGACGATTAGAGGGATGAGGTGCAGTGGGAAAGAAGGCCAATTTAAACAGGACAAGTACAGCTCCAGGTGTTGGAGGGAAGGGAGACGGCTGTATGGAGGACGGAGGTGGGGGGTGTTCTCACCTCTAGGGGGGCGGAGAGGGTTACTGTGGGGGAGCTGAGGCTACGGGCGCGGCGGACCTGGGGCTCATGGAGGTGGCTGTTGGAGGCTGAGGAGGTGGAGGGGGAAGGGGAGGCGGCTGATGCTGCTGCTGCTGCTGCTGCTGCTGCTGCTGCTCCTCCGGAGGTACTGGGGGCCTCTTCCGTCAACTGGTAGGGGAACAACACGCATTAGTCCACACAGGGAAGGGCTGGAATGGCTCGCGATGGCACATCCGGCTGACCGGTGCAAACAAGGGTTGAACGGTTCCCCGATCGGCGCAACAAGTCCCATGGAGAATAGGACAGAGGGATTGGACACGGAGAGGGAATTCATAGAGGGAATGGGTTAGCGGAGACAACTCTGTGTGGAGAAACTAACAGGCTGGGGAGAGAAACAAGGCCAGGAATGTTCCTATAACACACACACACACACCCCCACCCCCAAACCAGACACATGACGGACCCGTAGACTGTGAAAGAAAGTGGAATCTGTAGACATTATCGCTATAATCACACAGTGTATATTACATAAAATACCTTTTAGTGGGTTAACACATTTACGCTGTGAGTGCTTTATGATCGATGACGAGATTACTTTCTTTCCAAGCAAACAAAACAATAGAATGGGAGGGGGTTTGTACAGATGCTCTAATAGAACAAGCATTAGAAGACATAGGAGTGATGGAGAGGCCCTGTTGAAAAGAGAGACACCCAGGGCGTTCTCTCTCGCTCCCACGGAGAAACAGGCCGACGTGAGGAGAAACAGAAGGAGGAGATCGAGCAGAGTAGGAAAAGGAGCAGAGGAACCATTCCCATGCACAGCTGGATCTCTCCCAGCACCCCCGGGGTGACAAACAATAGTTAGATTGAAGGAAAGAGATAGAGAGAAAGGGATGAAGTAAGCGCCCCCTCCCCGTCCCCTGGTATGGACTGGTCCGGCCCGGCCCGGCCCAGGCCCCAGAACCAGCTCAGTGGTACCTGGTGGACAGGCCTAGTCCAAGTGGTGGTGCGGGTGTTATGGTTGACGAAGTAGGTGCGTCCCTTGGAGTCCTTCCTCTCCTCCCATCCCGGGGGCAGGCCTGGCGTGGTCAGGGCGTACGCAGGCGACGAGGGGGACTGGCCAAGCAAGAGAGCAAAGCAGAGAAGCTGGTTAGTTCAGCTAGCGAGGCCGAGAGAACGGCTGGAGACGGCCTCGTCTAGAATGTACTGCTGGGTGAGAGGAGAAGTGTCGGTTTATCGCAGCCCTAGAGTTGGTCAGAAAACAACAGTTTTTCCTAGAATACAAAAATATATATTATGTATAGAAGACAATAGTAGCAGTGACAACAACCCTACAATATTTAGGTTTTGTGGTGATAAAGTATGCTGGCAGTACAAATACGTTTTCACAAAATAAGACACAAACTGGAGTCAAGGTTGATGCACAAACTACACACACATACTGTACACACACACACACACACACACACACACACACACACAAATACTCACAGCACCCAAAACACAACAACCAAACAGCAAACTGAACCATCACAAATATGCTAGTTGATCAAATAAACATGTTTTCAGTTCGGTCATTAATAGCACCACAGTGAACAAAAGATTTTCAGCTCAGCCATCAATAGCATCAAGTAAACAAACTGGCATGAGTGTCTTCTCTAAACATACAGCGATTATGAACTATCACCCATGTGAAAAGAGGTGGGGCAAAAAGTACGGGTCAAATAGGGGGGAAGTACACTGAAGAAGGGGGGTGTAGAGTTATGTATACTGTACTGTACCATGGGCTCCTCAACGCCTGTCACAGTTTGAGCCCGCGTTCTTCTGGCCTGGGAGCTCTGCTGGTAGACAACAGGTTTCTTTTGAGTTACAGAGGAGGAGGAGGAGACAACAGGGCCAGTGGTCACAGCCCCAAACGGCTCATATTGAGGATGGCGGGGCACGAGAGTGAGGCGGCAGGGAGGTGAGCACACGGGTAAGGAGTGACAGAAGGGAAGGTCCAATGAGGTTATGCCGCTCAATAAACGTCCCTCGAGTGATTGATTTGATAGGTTGATCGACTGAGCAGGAAGGTTTGGGGGGAGGTGGATGAGGAAAGGGTGAAAAGCGATTGGGCGGATTTGCTTTGTTCACTGAGGAAGACCAGGTGAGATTGAGTGATTGGTGAGGGTTTGTGCTGATCAAAGAGAAAGAGAGGAGGCGGATAAGCGCTTGTGATAGTGAGGTCAGAGGGGCTGCGGGTGAGAAGCCCTCCAGAGGAGAGGGAAAGGGGGAGGGAACGTGACTGGGGCTGAGGAGATGACAAAGGAGATGGCATTAGATCATTCTGTGTGGTCACTGGTTCATGGATAGCGGATGGGAGTTGGAAATGAATAGCGAGGGGGCAGTCAGAATACGTAATTTAACAGTGATTCAAATACAGAAGAGGCATTCTGTGAAAGTAAGTGGTTGGTAAATCTGACTCATTCTTCTAATGACAGACATTTTGGACAACACCAGAAGACCTTTAGGTTTAGGCCTAGATAAGACAATGATTACTGTACGTGGTGCAATTATTATAAGTCACGGGTCTAACCTAAAGTCAACAAAGTCTGAAAGTGCTTATTTCTACTCCCGAGGAAAAATATAGTTTATGCCTCTTGGCCTGGCAACACAAGTGTAACAACAACAAACATAGGATGACCGAGTCTCCAAAACAGCAGAGTAAAAATGCCTTGAAACTAAAGAGTGGACGCAAACAAACACACACGTACACCTACACACACATACCCACAACACTGAGTGTTGGCGCCAGCCACCCACAATACAGTATCAATGAGAAACGGTGTGACGGTGACTGACCACTGTGTTCACTTCCCACACCAACTCCCTCCCCCCTGTTCTCACAGGACACAGTCACAGCAAAGAGCGCTGACTTCACTGCTATCTTCACATTATCTCTAACATCAGTAACCACACAAAATGACAACACGGCATTTGAAAACGTGATGTTATATAAAACGGGCCGTACTGGCAGTTTTTCTTCACGTTAGCTAACGCCATTTATGATATTTGAAGCACACATTTCAGTTTGTAGAGCCTTATCAGTCAGTGCCAATAAAACAAAGGTTACCTAAGTACTATGTTACTGCCATATATCTCTCTATCTCTTATCTAACCCTAACCCTAAGCCTAAGTACTATGTTACTGCCATTTAACTCACTCTATCTCTAATCTTTCTCCTTATTTTAAATTCCCTCTCTCACCGCCTGGATATTTTATGTAAATAAGAAAAGTCTGACATGATGTCAATGAAGGCCAGATCAACAGCCACCAAGGGAATGTTATAATCAGTCCATTCACAGCTCATTGTAACCCACTCTATAGAGTACATACTCAGACCAACATAACCTTTCCAATATTTGTTGCTCACCTCAGTGCATCATGGTCCAATGGAGCCTGCCCTAACGTGGTAAAGGATATTGAGACTATATTTTCCCTGTGTCTACAAGTTTGGGCCCCCGCTAGCTGCTCATACAAAGACTGCTGACATCAGCACCTGTAATTTTCCTCCATTGAGCAAGACACTGTGACTCAAGTCTGCCAAGGGGGGCTTTGATATGCCCTGTGTTGCTGAACCCAGGATTATGCTGGCCTTGTTCTTTCCATCCCACTTAGCTAGCCAATGGGATTCAATCATCTATGTAGGGTACGTTTGATACGCATACCATTTGGTGTTCGGTGTTGGTCCTCACGTTCCTTCACAAAGACCATAACTCGGGTCTATTAGCACTGCATTTGATTCGTTCACCTCCTACCACCAGAATCTAGTACATAAGCCTTCTTAGAATGGAGCAGGACTATGAGGGACTGAATCACAAAGGTCTGAGATGCTGAAAAGGAGGTGATGGAGCACCGCTGGTCTAGTCACAGACGCTCACAGTAAGGATGTGAAAGGAGAAAGCAGGAGAGGTCAGGATGTGGTAATTTGCTGTCTTAACATGAATAGAAAGGGTAAAGAGGGGGGGGGGGGAGGTGATGAACGAGGCGCACCCAGCGCCAAGTAGCAAGGGAAGGGTAAAAAAAGAGAAGGAAAAGAAGGAGGCGGCTAGGAGGAGGAGGAGGAGGGGGGGGGGGGGTGAGGATGCATACCGCTAGGGGAGGAGGTTGAGCTTGGTCACTGACCCCATCAGTCATACTGGAAGAACGCAGTCTGGATGACAGTTGACTCTGCTGAAAGGGAGAGAAGAAAGAGTATGGCGAGAAAGCGAAGGAGAAATAAAGACAGAGGGAGGGAGTGAAAGACGGGGAGATGGTATGGCAGGGAAAGGAAGAATATAATGTGAGAGCGGAAAATTGTGGCAAATAAAAGCTGAGAAAGAAAAAACTAATTTCCACTCAACCTCCATCATCATCATCATAACGGAGGACACATTTAATAAAGGAAATAATGAGACGTGACACTGTCAAATGCAGTGTGTCCCTCTCTTTGGGAATCTGCTTCCTGTCCAAGAGCCACACAGTGTATTTCGGTAGGAAGTGGGTGTTGACTGTCCAGTGGTAAAGTCTCACCAGAGCCGAGCTGGGTCCGGCCACTTCTCTGTTGGCCTCAGGGGTCAGCGATAGCCTCAGGTTCAAATCCTCAGAGAACTCCTGGGGTGCTGGCGTGGGGGGGAGGGGCGGCATGGCGTGCGAGGGCCCAGGCGGTCCCTCAGCAAAGGAGCCGTTGGGATCCTCTTCCGAGATGGTTTCCCATGACTAAAAACAAGTGTGACGATAAACATTGCCCAAGTCACATTGTGATGTTGTGGAAACGAGGATTAGAGTTTGTTTGTGTACGAGTGTGTTTTTGTTATCACATACATCATCTATATCTCTGGGCTCCATGTGTTCGTTTTCCAGGTCTTCGCTGATGTGTCGCCGGGAACGGAACACGCGCTGGGCATCCTGGTTGATCTGCCGCTGTTGGTTGTCACTTTCCGTCTCGGAGATCACGTGATCTCTGTTGTAAACGCATAAGGAAACGTGTGTCACTTCATATACAGTACCAGTCAAAAGTTTGGACACACTTTCCCCTTGAAGTGAATGGAAAGATGTGTCCAAACTTTTGGCTGGTACTGTATATGTGTCACAACGATTATTTATAAGAAAAATCAGTAGAACTAGTACAAAAAATGTAAATAGATTTTTACTTCTCATTAAAAACATAAAGGGATTTCCCGCTCTATACTATTCAGGTTACTGGGCTTATAGAGTAGGGACACATGATTTGATCGTGTTATCTTTCACTTAATCTTTTAATTATATTTACACGCTGGAGGGTCGTTTCCACTGTGTGGAGCGGTTGTTGTGGTTGACGTAGTAGGTACGGCCAAGGTTGTCCACTTTCTCCTCCCAGCCCGGAGGCAGGGGTGGCAGCTGGGGCCGCTGCGAGCTGGGGTCCGCAGAATCAGCTACTTCCCACCCCTGAGATACACAGTGGAGGCAGAAAGGGACAAAGAGAAGAGGGAGTAGAAAAAGGCTTGTCATCGTTATTGTGAAACGATAACAGACAACCCATTTTGCTCTTTCGGACATTTTCTCTCGATTACATGCATGCACATGGCAGCAGGTCCTATTTTCGCAAACAAGGGCGAATTGAATAAACGCTTTTTCCAGACTGAGGCTAGACTAGACTAAATGGATTCTCCTGATTCTCTCTTGGCATGACACTGGCTGACAAAAAAAGACTCCTTTTTTTTCGTCTTTCCTTCCAGTAATCACTAATCTGACATTAATGGATTGGTAGTAATTGCATTGTAGTTTTCTGTCTTATTCAATAGAGCCTGTAAAACCTAACGAGCCTTGACCAGACCAGCTCTATAAAGGATTTATGTTTGACACAAAGAAATAGGGAAGGGATCGGCAGTGCTATTTCTTTAGTAATGACAGCACTGACCTCAGCCTCTTCCCTAGTCTCCACGACCTCCTCCTCTGGTCCTCCTTGCTGAGGTAAGTAGGCCATCTTCAAACGCAGGTAGCCCTTCACCCTGGACTTGTGACTAAAAAGGACAGCAACAATGAAAGGAAGTCATTAAGAAATAAAAAAGGCATTTTGCCTCAACTGTCTGTGTGAACGCATGATAAGATTGGGGGTGGTCACTCATCACATTTTATGTATTTGCTTAAACTTACTCATCCACTGGGAACGAGATATGATTTAACAAAAGCACAGTCATTATAAATTACGCTTTTGGAAACAGAAGGCTTTCTTTGGGAGATAAAAAGCAAATAAGTCATGGTGCCTTTCCCGTTTATCAGGAGTTTATCACCCACAGACAAAGGGATGACTTTCTGCATAATAAAGACATTGGCCAGTGAAGTACACGGACCTTAGTCATGCTCAGGGAAAAGGGGGGAATTTCCCAGGAGACCAGGGGTTTCCCGACAACTCCTTAGCACCTGATAGTCTTTCATGCTGAGCTTCTACAATGACCTTCAGATGGTTTACAACAGAGCTTTTAAGGGATATCTATGGGATCTTAACAGACCAATTACATTCATGTCTTTTGGAGACAAACCTTCTTGGCCGCAGTAGAAAGTCTTTAAACGTGTACGGCCGCTCCATCGCAGGGTCCTCTGTCTAGAAAAAACAAAATCAACGTTTACAAGATTAACTAAACAAAACATGACAACAGAGCATTTTCTAAGCAAACAGTCAAGCACATACAACAGGGAAAATGGTACCAAAATAACAGCGCTATTGGTGCTGTGCAGTCAGCCAACAGACAGACCTTTGGACAGTGTCCTGGGGAATTATTATGAAACCCAGAGCATCTCTTGTTACAGTATTGAGGAACAAAGGTGGCACGGCGAGCCTAGTCACCTATTGGTCTGCTCTGGCCAGGCGGCTAAAGCCGGAGGTCAACCATCTGAGAAGATTCAGTAAATCTTTTATTCTGTTTTATTGGACAATTGGCAGAGTCACATCACAATTGAGTTTTAACACTATTTTCAACCATGACCAACAGCAAGCAGGAGAACATTCCAGGACTGTGATTTGTGATTTTGTTGTAAGCACTATTTGTAAGTCGTTTTGATTAAAAGTGCCTGCCAAATGACTGTAATGTAATGTAATGATTTGTCATCGTTCAACACATAAGTTTGACAGCACAGATTATTAGTGGGTAAAATAAGGCAGAGAGCCCAGAAATGACAATACCGTAAGTATTCTTCCTCATCATGAATCAGTCCAGCTAACTTGACTGACTCATCAATATTTGAAAAGTGCACAGAATGAGTAGCTGGTAAGTAATACCATCACAAAGACTGGCCCACATTCTGTAAGAACAGAACAATACAGTGACTGATGGATCAGGTACCCCATGGGTCCTCTGGCATAATTTCATTCATTTTTTTGTATGTGTGTATGTTATTGAGACAAGAGTATTGTACATAATCACAGGCAGAAAAGAGCAGGTGTGTCATTTTACCACTAAGATGTATCAACCCACACTACATTCATCATATAGTTCCCTTAAACCCACTGTAACCCTAATTCCCAGGACCCCAAAAGTTGCTCACCCTATGGGTTTTACTTTCAATGTCTGATGGGTGTTTACAGAAACTTAAAAAAAAAAAGGTGTCTTATATTAATTGGCTTGCATTCCAAACTTGCACTGTACCTTTTACCTCCATCTAATTCTAAAGTACAGAAGGTATTCTGGTGATAAGGACCTAATTAGCCTCTTGTACACCCCAGGGATTTAAACACATTTTGACCGGCAAACTTTTCAGAACATCAGACTGTTAGGAGTATGAATGACATTCAATCATGTTAGCAGCTTCTGAAGAAAAAAATTTAAAAAAAAATTAAAATGTTTATTTAATCATTGAATCAATTTCTTGTTGTTTGAATTTTTGGGGCTTTTGTGTGTTGTCTTTATTTCCGAGGTGTTCGCACACACACGCGTTTTCCATCAGCTTTCATCAGCTCCAGTAGTTGGCTACCCCCCCCCCCCCCCCCTTTCCCCAGGCCATCTTGACTGTTTACATTCCTAACAGCCTTCTTTCCACTCCTAACAGGGTCTCCACTCTCCAGTGTCTCACTAAAAACAACACACACACACACACACACACACACACACACACACACACACACACACACACACACACACACACACACACACACACACACCTCTCTCTGACCTTCATAGAGTTAATCGAGCAAACCTGAAGATAAGAAACGGCACAAAACACACGCACACAAAATTCTCCATTACAGAAAATGTCGACACACTCACCGGCAAATGATTGAGAGGCACATCGACTTGTCCGAGGAAATCATCTCTGGTCTGCCAAAGACAAAACAGATGATATTAGTTGTGATGTTTGACGCCAGTGATTGTGTGAGGACACCTGTTTCAATGCTCAGCAGGGCTTAGCAGGGAGAAGAGGGAGCGAGGAGAGACCACATAGATGAAAGTAGGAGAGGTTGACCCTGCCGCAGGATACAACCTTGCAGAGTGTAAGAAGCAGACTCACTAAAGGCTGAGGAGAGGAGAGATAGGATACCTCATTTAATTCAACCTCAGTTCCTTTCAGTGGATACCAGATCAGATTTGAAAGGATTAGATTGGCACAGCAAACACAACAGTGATGTGAGGCACTCAAAAAAACTTAACTATTAAATGGCATTAATATTCAATCATAAATGTCTTTTTTATTTTAAACCTTTGCCTTACCCAATCTAGCCTCTAAAAGATTGAAACCACTGCTTTTGTCTAGGCATGAGAGTTTAGGGTGTCTTATTCGCAGGCCTTTGGCAACATCGGTCTAAAGGAGAGGAACTCGGGGACCCAGCAAGGGAACACAACAACAACAACCACAACAACATTCCCAACCGCCACCGTGTGAGCAAGAGAATGTGAGACGGGAAGAGGGGAGGGTTGCGAAGTGGGATGAAGGAGACCCCAGGGGGAGAGTGTGCCAAATCAACAGTGCTCCTAGTAATTCAACCTTCTGTAGTTAATACGGATTGGAGGGAAAATAGTGAGATTGAAAGGTGATTTGAGTCAAACACCAGCCGCCTTTAAGAGATAGGGGAGGGGAGGGGGCGGGGATTACCTGTTTGTGGTTGAAAAGCCCGTTCTTGGTACGGTCGTGGCCAAAGAGAGCCTGTGTGTGATACAACTGGTTTAGACAACAGGGACAAGGACTTCAGTCCCACACTGCAATGTGCACGGCCGTGGCCGTGGTCGACTCGCTACGGTCGCTGGGTAAACGGAGTTAGTAAGGGCAGGGTAACATCTGAGTTCAGATCTGGCAGGATGGTTTTCACATTACATAAGCAACGTCTTATTTTACTAAGGCAGGATGGTTTTCACATTACATAAGCAACGTCTTATTTTACTAAGGCACAAAAAGGAAACACAGGCAGAGATGAACTAGCTAACTGGAAAAAGGCACACAAATAATATTCTTTCTCTTTGCCGGATTTCATCACCTGTCTACGCGTGACAGTGACCAGGCTAGGTGCAGCAACTGCTGGCGCTCATTCATGACCTTTCTGCAGCTCACAGAATACATTCCATCTTTTCACCAAGACCACTTTCATTCTTCAAGAACGGTAGCCAGGCAGTCAGAACTGGACTCCAGCTATGGTGTATATAGCTGCCAATGATTGGTAAAAGGTAACCAATGGAGGACAGTCGTCAGTGGGGACACAACACTCGTGTCATATTTGTGAGTCAAGAGTTAAAATGAACCAAAAGGACCAAAAACTATTTAATCTTTGCATGAGGCACAAAGTGAAAATGTAACCAAATTTGACGTTTAAACTAAATGGGAAATGGATAACAAAAGTGACCTGTAGCCTCAAGATCCCCACACTGTCCTGGCAGGGGTTTGCTGTTGTAACTTAAGCCTACTTGCTTTTCTTGCAATTCTTTTTCCTGTTGCACAAAAAGCCAAATACCATAGGAAGGTGAATGGACCAGTGTAATAAATAAAAACAAACTGGCGTAACATGACTCAAGTGTTGTTCCAGGTATGTTGAGTTGCCATGGGTACCAACTGACCCTCCATTGGTCAGGTGAACTTCTATGATCACGGGAGTTGCACTGTGTGCCCTAATGTAGCATGAGGGTTTGTCCACAACACGATGGCCCCCATCCGTAACAGCGCTCCCGTCGCAGAGGGACATATGTGTGGAGTCATTAAAGGGGTTGCAGCTGAGCCTGCAGCTGCCCCCCTAGGTCCAAGTTTCACTAAAGGGACGGGGGAGGGAGAACTGGCGGGAATAGAGAGATAGAAAGAGTAAGGGGAACACAATGTTTTGGAAAGGGTCAGGAGTGGGAACCTTATTAAACCTACAACCAATAATGAACAGACCCAGATTGCGGTAGATGTAAGAGCTCTCAGAGACATACAAATAGAAGCAATAAAAAGGGACCGAGACAGTTGTCAAATAGTTGTGGGTGGCCAACTACAGGTCAAAGACCAAGGATCTTCCTAGATGGGAGGGCCCTGCTGTTGTTTTTTTGTTGAGACGACAAGACAGAATTTTTGATTTTACGTGGAAAAGCACACCCAAACCCAACTGTACTAAGCTACAATGCTGTGGTTACACATGTGGAAAAAGCACTACCATGCTTCCACAGCAGTTGAATCACAGGCAGGGAAGCAGCGGGCCTGTCCAGCATGCTGCCACGGCTGTTTGTGAATGGGGACTAGACCAGAGAGGACGGGGCATGGCACACACACAAGCATTCACAAACACGCCTACAAATGCAAGCACACACACAGAATTATTTAAAGTACAATTAGCACCGTAAAGTACCAGTGTAGAAAGACTTGTCAGCAAGGTATAATGTGGAGGACGTCCCTCCTGTGTGTTACAGAGGCTGAGTTTAGGCCCGCAGGCGACTGGGTAACACAATAGCATGCATCCAAGTGGAAAATGGAGGGGAAGTGTCTGAAATACAACTGATGAGAGATGAGTCTTTCAAAAGGGAAAATTGTCATTTGACATTGGTTTGTTATCATAAGTCATGATTTGCTCCATATTTGGATGGAGTGCCCTAGTGTAATGTGGTGTGGATGCAAGCTTGTTACTGCTTGTTAGTCTATTCTATTCTTTTCTGTAAAGATCAAAACAAGCACTGCTTAGTTCTAAAACGAAAGCAGTCACACATCTTGTATGTGTAACATTGTAAAGCTACCTTCGACAAAACGGTGTGTCACTGAGTCACCAGATAGCTCAGAGCTGATTCTGCTCTGTCATACTGACTGCTGTGGGTTTAGCAAGCTGGCAGACAGGGTAAACAGCAAAGTGTGAATAGGCAAACTTAAAAAAAATTTAATTAGAATGGTTGTTGTAAATAGGCCACACCTGCCATAAGACTAAAAACCACTATCGGTGTAGAAAAAGTATCTGGGTGGGAAAAGTAATTATCTACGGGCTGGGACAGATATCAACCACGTCATTGCTGGATGTTTGTTTATAGTAATATCTGGTTAATCCGATCCCTCTTCTATACCTTCCCCCTACCATTGTAGTCGTCTCTACGAACGCACACAAAATGCTACTCCCAACAACCTGATGAAACTGGAAAACGAGTTTGTATAGTAGAATAGAATAGCAAAATGCTAAGAATCAGAAAATAAGGAAAGTCAGAAAAGTGCTTATGTGTATCAGCTATTAAAACAAGCATAGTTACTAAATCAGTCAATTGGATATTGCAGAGTCACTGCAGTTGACCACGCAGTTGACCACAGTGTAAGTCTTCTAGCGAAATCCACCACTCTGACAACGTGATTCCATGCACTCCACTTAAAGCCTAGATTAAAATATTTGGATCAGGGTCATTCTTCAGCACTTTGCCATGTCCAAATATAATACTTTTAAATGAATAAAAAGTTGGCTCCTCCCTACATATTTCCAGACAGAAAACGTAAGATATACTGTAATCACACATACACTGCTATCGTTGTTCTGTGCAAAGGAACCAGGCATTAAACAATTACAATTCCCAGACGACACAGTACAACAAAATGCAAGCATAACTTTGTCAGTTTAACAAAGCATCACTTAAATATTCAACAACAAGTCCTACATTATGCCCCAGGTTTATCATGAATGTGACATTATGAGGCATAACAATATTGGCACCTCTGCATAATGGTTCTTAGATGCCAGTGACGTCCGTAGACTCCAAGCTTTTGGGAAATGTAGATACTGATAGCTTGGTAAAGTCCTCGGCCGTGGGCCGGCCAGTAACAATATCTTAGATCTTAATCACGAGAGGAACAGCTGCAGGCAGAGACACCAATAACAGCCTGAAGCCAAAGGAGACTTCACCTCTCCTTTGCACTCTTAACATCCAACAGCCATGCTCAAAGCCGGCCTAAAGATAGACACCCACAACTCTCTGGGAGAAACTCTCGGCCTTAAATACGTAGGCTAATTCACAAAAGGTTTGTGGTACCTTTTTGTCTATATTGGCATTGGTTTCTCTTTAGTGAATGAAGAATCTGTCATGTGTGTAGAAGTTCAGATTTCTGTGGTGGCGCAGTGAAAGGAAAGCTTGTGTGGTTAAGACCAGCTACTCTTGGCCTGCCCACAGCGCTTCCAAAGAACGTCTGATTTCCCAGAATGAAACAACCCTTTTCCTGTTGCTGTAGAATCCATTTGACTGGACCAGACGCAGTAAGAGTTTTCATTGATATACCAAAACAGTTTAAAACTTTCCCACCAACATCATTTCATAAATTACGTGACAAAAAGGTATCTGTTTTGGAGACATCCCATTAAATGTAATCTAGCCATCTAAGAATGTCTTCCACTGACTAAGGCTTTTTTACTTAGTTTCAGCATTAGTCAGTCTAACAAAAACGGAATACCAACCAAGCACAGCAAACTACTAGAGCCAACCCTAATACTAACAAAGCCTTATGATCTATCACTGTGAATTACAGTAAATCTAGTACGGACAATACTCACTCTGTTAGCTTTATAATAGCTACTCAAACATAACAATTGAACAAATTGTTGCAATTTCAAACAGCTTAATAATTGCACACCAAGTTCCTAGAAACAGATATAGAGACCACATGTTCACAAGCTTGTAAATAAATATGATACTTTGGGTTTTATAGATGACATTTTGGTGTTCATTACCTGTGAGCCATTCCTAGCTTGGCCATTTCCAAAGTTTAAATCCTGATCCCCCCTCCCTCCTTGACTAAAATAGATCTTGAAGTGAGGCTGTGTTTTGGGATTCTCCCTAGTAAACTTGAAAGTGCAGCCTGTAGGGGCTTCTTCTACTTCCATGCTCTTTTCCTCGGTGCCACTTTGGGCCTCCTCTGTAGGCTGAGAGTCCTGGTTCCCTGTTGACAGCCTCTGCTGGGACAAGCCTCTTTCTAACCTAATCCGAGGGTAACGCACCACACACCCACCCTTCAAGCCGGTGGAACCCAGATCAGGGCACTGTCCCTGGGCTGAAACATTCTGCTGTCTCCCCTGGCCCTGGTCTTGAAGCTGGAACACAACTCTCTGGCTTCCACCGTAGGAACCTGGTTCTGAGTTCTGCTGCTGGACAGACCAGCGCCGAGGCCCACCCAGAGCTCCAGAACTGCTGATTCTAAACTGCTGACCCTCAGAACCATCAGGGGAGCTCCTCTGGATACAGAAGCCACCAAAGCTGATCCCTTGTGGGCCTCTGTTATCCATGGAATGATCATTAAAGCTGGCAGCAGAGGTGCCGTTCTGGGGAGCGATGCTGAACACCCTCCGTTTGGGTAGACCGGCCTCTGTGCTCTGACTTAGCTGGGAAGCTCCAGTGGAGTTGACTGTAGCCTCTCCACTATAGTATGGAGGAGGAGATGGTAGCGGAGACTCTGGAAATGCTCCTGGTTCTGTGTAGGCCGGAGCGGGCCCCCGGGGGACGTAGCACGGCGGCGGGGGGCTCTCGGCGCTGCCCGGTCCGTTGGAGCGCTGCAGAGAGATCTGCATGGAGGAGGTGCTCCTGCTGGGCCGTGGCTCGGTCAAAGGAGTCAGCTGGGGGATGAACATGGAGGAGCTGCGTTTGAGGTTGGAGGACTCGCAGCCTGGAGCAGAGGAGCTGGTCGGCCTGGGGGAGCAGAGCTGCGGTGGAGGCTGGCGGCGCTGGGGCTGCACGCGGAACGTCATGGCCACATCGCCGTCGCTGTCCTGCTGCCGAGTCGGCGTAGATCCTTCCAGCTCATCTAGCTCCGGGGCAGTGTTGCTGCGACCCGAGCCAAAGTAAAGACGCAGGCGGTGGGACATTTCTTCTTTTTTTTCTTTTTTTTATCCCACCCTGGAACACTCCAGCTGTCTCACTCTCTCGCTCTCTCGGTCTCTGTCTGGGGGATGTCTGACTGGGCTGACTGTTTTAACTGTTGTCCCCCCCACTGCTCCAGTCTGTGTGTCACCCACTACTCTTCTTCTCTGGCAGGGTGGCCGATCAGCTTTCCCGTCTTCTCTCCCTCCTCCCTCGTCTCTCATTCTCTGTTCTTAACCTTCCAAGTCTCTCCCCCCACTTTCACTGCCACAGTCAACGCAGCAAAAGAAAGAGGAAAAAAAAAAAGAGCGAGGAACTCACACCATAATAACAAATGAGGCGCTGCCAGGGACTTGACAACTTTAAGCTACACACTCAGGAGTGGGACAGCGT
The DNA here is from genome assembly GCA_026901105.3 of Galaxias olidus. Taxonomy (NCBI): domain Eukaryota; kingdom Metazoa; phylum Chordata; class Actinopteri; order Galaxiiformes; family Galaxiidae; genus Galaxias; species Galaxias olidus. Next base: position 144,434 of record JAPMUY010002772.1, read on the forward strand.
GAGAGGGGGGGAAGATAGAGCGTAAAAGACGAAGAGACAGAAAAAAAAGGGGGGAGGGAGAATCTTCATCTGCCAAACTGTTAACGCTGCGGAGTGACAGCGACAGATAGCAGAAATAGCCTGGCAGAGTGATGGCCAGCATTCCAGGCATGATTGGATAAGGGTGTGTGGCGCTCCTGGTTGCCTAGGTGACGGTAGGGTGGTCGTCGGTCACGTGACCAAGGATCGCTCCCCTGCCCCTCATTACACTCTGGACCATCAAAATACCACCAGTGCCAAGTACCCACCGCTGGTCCCTTACGCACGCACGCACGCACGCACGCACGCACGCACGCACGCACGCACGCACGCACGCACACACACACCTTTAGTTAAAAGGTTGGAGAGGAAAGGAGGGACAACACAATCTGAGTAGCGCTGAGTAAGACAGCAAGGAGCAGGACAGATTCATAACCCTGAACCCAGGGTGCCCCCCACCCCCACCTACAGAAGGACAGGGGGACAGGGGACACCACGGTAAACATTCCCTGCTGTTTCTCTCCCCAGGCCTGAACTCACTGGAACCATCCATGGCTGATGTTTACAGTGCTCTGGAGAAAGATCTGGAAGGGGAGCCCTTGCCAATAAATTCAGAGGTGGCATAGCGAAAGCAATAAATTGAGCACCAACGAGAAGGCCAAAATCTGTTCAAAGAAACTGAGGGCGTTTCAAAAGCTCATGCTAAAATATACTGAACCTCTCAAAAGGTGGGCAATGGATAGATTTGTCGTTCCAACCCTACAGACGTAAATTGCCCTCCATTAAACACTGGGTCAAACTGTTCCTCTAACCAATGCCAGGTGGCCGGGTCTGCTTCATCCAAATGGCACTGGACTGGAGAGGCTGTTGTCATTTAACATTTGACACTAGTGCGATGTCCTAGCCAAAGCTCAGAGGCAACACTGGGCAAATAAAGACCCTTGACAAACGCATCCATATCCAGGAAATGATCAGGAATTCTGCTATGAAGGAGGACCTTTGTGGGCTGGTTTCCGTGACGACGGGGAAAGTAAAATCACAATCACAAATCAGCCTCCAATCATTTGATAGTAGCTAAATATCTCTGCGTATACACGTCATGTACATAAATGGGGGTTGTAGGGATACGTCATGTACATAAATGGGGGTTGTAGGGATACGTCATGTACATAAATGGGGGGTTGTAGGGATACGTCATGTACATAAATGGGAGTTGTAGGGATACGTCATGTACATAAATGGGCGTTGTAGGGTGCAGGCTACCTCCTTGAAATTTCTGCTTCTGCCATGGGTTCCACCCAAACAGAAGGGACAAAGCTCTTTCATAATGTGGCCTTTGAGAAACACACGGCCCCCATAGTGGCTGCTTTGTGTGGGCTACAATTGCTAGAAAGCCTAAGGCCCTGTCATTTTGTCAGCGTGTTTCAGCCCCTCACTGCTGATATGACAACCAACGCAACAAGGGGTGCGTCAAAGAAGGGGATGGTGAGGCTATAGGCCAAACGGATCGTCACGAGAAGGGCATCATTGAAAGGGGCCAGTAGTGTTTGGGGCACAGAGTGGGGTGGCGGTGGTGTGTGTGTGTGTGTGTGGGGGGGGGGGGGGGGGGGGGGCAGACAGCAGGCCCCTAGGGAAAAAGATGGCGCACCATGGAAGATATAGCTTTTCTCCTAATTCTGTAAGAGGCCGCCTACATTACAGTAGCCTTAACTATTCAACCAGACACTATTCAGACACTACCTCTCTCTCCTCCACACCTCCAGGTCATTAATTAGAACAGCAACAAAAGGCCTCTCAAAAAGAGAAAGAGCCGTGCAGACTACTTTCCAGGAGCAGGGTTGTCAGACTCCTGGTTCCTAAGACTTATAAGGAAAGGATGCGAGCTGCCCGGCAGCGTGTGCTGTTTCTTAAGCCTATTCCCACTGGCCTATTGCAACAATGGTTACTTGTGCCAAGGGAGCTCCAGCAACAAAGTTAGATACAGCAGTAACCTTTTTCTGGCAGATGGATGACACGATAAGGGCCCCGTGTGTACCGTGAACATCAAAACAAATATCAGTGCCTGTAAGAGTAAAGCAGATTGTTTTTTTGCTATTGTTGGGAACTAAACTCTTTGTAAACAAAATTAATAAGGAAGAAGCAAAGCAATAATTACTGCCAACTCTAAATTACTACTCTCCAACACCATGACATTTCAAACCACTTACGCTATTCCTTGACACTTGTGCACTTCTGCAAAGGAATTTATTTGTGATACGGCTTTCCCTCCCCGCTCGACGTCTAAACAACACAGGATAGTGACAGCATCAGTAGCCATGACACAGAGTGGCTTCAAAAGAAGCTGCCTAATCCGAACCAACAAACACAAGTTGAGCTGTGAGAAACCCCATCTAACCTGACACATAAGTGCACATCCAGCAGCCTGGGAAAGTTATTGAATAGCCGTCGGAGAGAAACATCCCCACAGGTCCTATCCACGACTCAATAACCCCTGCAGGGAAGCCCCATTGTTCAATCAGGAAAACACCACGTGAAAACGCCAATAAGCAGCACTTTGCTTGACTCCCTTTAGCAAGAGCAGAGTGTGCCGGTGAGGTTGGCAAGCTATCAAGTGAAAGGTCTAATCCAAGCATGGCTTATTGATGATACCTACAATGGTTCATCAGAGCCATGGCTGTACGAAGAAAAAAAAAGTGGGGTTGTCATGGCAACTCAAGCATCACAGCGTCCCCACTGTTAAGTGTGAGGGAGAAAGAACACTAGGATTACAACACAATGACATGCGAGGAATGTAGGGGTACTGGAGGAGAGCACTAAAGGCACAAACAGCCTCTTCATGGTCCAGTCCATGAAGCAAGATGGAACAGACTGCTATTGTTTCGGAGAAACAGAGAAGAAGGGCCTTTCTTTGAACAAGCTGACTTACTACTGTGGAAAGGTACTGACCGGCTACCATTACATTCAGAAGGTACAGTATGCAGTGAAACAGCAGGAAACAAAGACGACACGACATCTTACTACTCACAAAACTCTGGATGTTGGGGAGTGCCAACACTTTGGCCAAGTGACACATTCAGTACGAATTCTAATTTCTGGTTTTTTTTGTGCAAATATCATAAAATGATTGCATTATCACTAACATCATAAAAAACAGAAAACAAATAACTGGAAACCTGAAGAACATAGAAAAGAATGCACTATAAAATAACACAATAAAATATAAAACATGTTTAATAACAAGATAAAAGGCATGCTTTGTTAAAAAAACAAAAACAAGGAAGGGGAAGTTTACACAACAAAAACCTTTCTGGTTAAAGACCGGGAAAAAGTAAGACACCATTGAAGAATGACACAAGATACACAGAAAAGTATAATGCAAGGTAAAGAATGGTAGTAACAGTGATTACTTACCAATCGGTTTTCATCAAACACCTCAAATAGTAGTCTGTGATTTAGGGGACACACCTGTGATGTCAGGGGAAATTCATGTTAAAACAGTTGCCAAGACCCTGTTCTTACTTTAAGATCCAGTAAACTGTGACTTGCACAATCCACCCACAGGTACACACTAATGAAAAGAATTAACGTATCAATTCCTTACGCACATTAATTGTTAAATGTACAATCACATCACTAACATGTACGGTAAAGTCTAAGAAGCAAAATTTGTTTAAATATAATAATTAATTTAAAAAAAGTGTCTAGGAATTAAGTATGACGACACTTGTATGTCACAGCCTCTCCTTGCTGATAAAACATGTTTGTGCTTTGTTTTGCTTAACTCGGGATTGAATGCAGTGATTCCTCTATAAATAGTCAGGAGGTGTAATGAATCGCATGTGTGGCTTAGCTTGTAAACAATTATATGGCCTGGTAATCACATTGGTCTGGTACTCATTGCTGCGGTTTAATAGCACTGAGGTTGGAAAAAGGAGGCGAGTCAACACCTGCAAAGAATGCTTTTCACAAAAAGTGTAGCATTTATTTTTAATATTTTTTTGCAAACGTGCACAGTAAAGAAAAATGAGAACACAACCTTTAATAGTTCAGGTAAACATAACTAATATTGTCCAATCCCATTATCTACAACTTTGCGTTATTTCTGCTAAACAAATAGTTTGGGATTTGAATTTGTTTATCTTTGGGTTTTGAATCAGGTAAAACATTATGTTTGAAAAAAAGACACTCACTCTGAAATAGAACGCCTCGTTCCATTTGGGATTCAGAGTCTGAAAGAGAACACCATGAGAGTAGGGTTATTAGTAAACACTAAGGCCCACTGGCATCAAAGAACATGGACTGTGACACTTGTTGTAAAGGACGACAGAAAGGTTCGGAAACAGAGTCAGAAAGAAAAACTTCAGCTGGTGCTTCTGTTCTTTTGACTACTTCAAAAAAAATAAAACTGTTTCCCGCTACTTAAAATAAACACAATCAATGACAATAAGCCAAGCAGGAATACAACGCCTTACTTGAAAAGGAATACTTTTAAAGTAGGCCTATCCCATCCCCCCACCCTGTCCACACATACACCCAAAGCACACCTACACGTAGCCACACATAAACTCATGCACATACCAACACACAGCCTCACATTTAAATACATGACAAACAAACACACCAGTCTAGGAACTATGTGATAGTTCCCAATAAAAATGCCTTTAGTTATTGAAACGAGACAAACATCAGAACGTCAACGAAGTTTAAATTTAAAGAGCCGGTCTGTTTAATAAACTTTTTACATCTGTGATAAAATAACATCTCTGTTAAAATAGCTTTGTTGGGAAATAAAAATACTGAACCCAATACCCCCAAAAACAAAGATCTCATGGTAATACGTTCAACATGCGTTCGTGTTAGTGAATAAAGCTTTAACACAGGAATATTGATAATGAGAGAGCAAACCTGCCCAAACGCACAGACACACAGACACACACACACACAGACACACACACACACACACACACACACACACACACCAGACAGAACTACACACTCTTGCACCAAACCACAACCAGGGGTAAAGGAAAAGCCTAGGAGTGATGGTTCCTTTTCTGCTCCACATAGCAATAGCTGTGTATTGTCAGCTATTTATATCCCAGCAGCCAGGCATGGGTGGCATATGTCTGCCTGCATGAGGTCCTGGCAGACTAACCTGTCTGTATCCAGCATGGAGTTAGCTAGCTGGGACCTACTTTTAAGGCTACTAAATATCAGATTATATTGAATACAATCATTATTAGGGCCAAAAACTACAGTGATTGGTGCGTTCGAAAGAGGCCAAAGGCAGAGGGTGAGATGAATTATAGTTTGACAGGCAGTGCGTGGGCTGCCCTGAGCCAACATCCCCTCTTAAAACTCTTTACAGTCCAACACACTAGTTCTACTCAAATATTACAATCTTATTTGATTGACTACATGCATATAATGTCAATGGTAGTTTAGGCGACTATACAAAATAATTATCTTTGCATGAGAAAGAGCGAGAGAGAGAGCGAGAGAGAGAGAGAGAGAGAGAGAGAGAGATTACTGGAGATTAGACCCTGGTTTACAGTAATCTGAGTAACATGAAACAGCTCCCCCTGGTGTAAAGTAACCTCCCCTGGAAATACTGGGGGGAGAGAGTTCTGACTACACACAAAATCATGCTTTAAATATATGTGCCTAGGATTTTAGGTGTGCAGAAAGTGCATCTTTTACCAAGAATAAAACATGGATGTTGGAACAGTTACACTCGTAATGGGGCAATGGCAAGTTTAGCCTCACTAGTAATAAGGAATTCTAGTTGTAAAGCAAACGGCACAGGAAACACGAAAGTGGACACATGGGAGGGAAAGGCATCTGTTTAATGGACATGAACAAACCAGGACAAGTAGGCCTACTCGCACCGAACATACCTTTTTGATGGTTTTAGTCTGGACTAAGGCAAGCTCTCTGTTTTCATCCGCCACATAGAGGGACAGTTTGACGTAGGGGTCACTGTAGAACACAGAACACAACAAAGCAGTTAAAGTGTTGTTCTAATTCTCGTTCATGTCAGTGACTGACGTCCATGGGTAAGCATCCAGTTTGCCAGCACAATGACGTGCGTTGGGTTTGAGCTCACTCACACACAAAACGCATACAGTCCTGCCCACACAAAACGTGAAACAGCTCATCAGAATAGACACAGTTGTACAACAGTGCTGCTGCTTAGCCTCAATATTATAATCAATTTCATGACATTAGAGAACACTGAACAACAGGAGCCTTTATAGGTTAATACATGAAATTGTAACCTAGCAACTATTTGCCTATCTCCAGCACAGCAGAACCTGTTTGTATATTTTAGAGTCACACAGGGATACTGGTAATTACACTACTACCTGAGAAAAGTGATAGTGAGAATGAATGCTGTTGGTAACAACGGATGATGAACATCGAGTTCTGTTCTATCAAATCAAATCAACCTATACTTATGAGGATGAGGTGAACTACGTGGTAGCTTCTTGCATGCCAATGTTTTCCCCAGCTGAGATTGTTTTGGATATACCAGGTTGTTTAACTAGCCTTCTGCTGACACTGCAACACATGAAAGTAAAATAAGATTAAAATTTTTTAATCTTCAATTGTGAGGCACATATATCCGCTATTGTTTAACTAATACTACACAACAGGTCTGCATCTTCTCTAACTTTACTGCACTTCTTAAAATCTCAGTGTTCTGGTTTCCATCAATGTGTGAATGCTGTTTATGCCTGGAGTCTGTTTTCAGTTCTGTGGAAGTTATGGAACCCTATTTAACCTCTCCAGTGCAAAGCTTATAGATACCTCTACTTTTTAAATAACTTTTAAACCAAAAAAAAATATTTAAACATTTCTCTATAGGCTTGCAGACCTTCTTGGTTACTCAGAAGTCGACACCCACCATAGTCTTCAAAAGAGACAGATTAGTAGTTTGGGTAACAAAAGTTTCCATACAGTACGGCAAAAAGAAAACAACAGAACGATGTAAACTAGCTATCATCAAGATACATCAACATCAAGGACCCCTCCCATACAAATTATCCAAATCCACTCACATTCCCTCAAACTATAAACATTCAGAAAAGGGACTTTTTTTATGCACAACGACGTAACTAATGGGAAAATCAAAGTTTTTCCCAGCTATAGTTTCCACATTAGATTGCATTACATTACTGGGCTCAAAGGCTACACTGCTGTATTGACAAAACACAAACTAAAAATAGAAACAGCAAATCCTTTCAATTAGCAGTCAGCGGTCTTTAAGGTCTGGATTTCGTTAAAAATAGCTGTGTGGTTTGTTTCAAGGCGGTGACTGGGTGAAAAATCAAGTAGGGTTTAGATACAGAAACACAGTTTATGCTTTCGTAAATCCAACAATCCCAGGTTCAGAGGGTGCCTGTCTCTGTACATTTTTGACTTAAACTAATGAGTAAACGTTTGTAAAAGACTGAATTTGAAACTTGTCAACCCTGGGATATGTTTGGGTTACTAATATGATTTCACAATTGAGATCCTAAAAACACATAGGCCTACTCTAAAAAATAAAAGAGGATAAAATGAATACAACCATCAATAGCTTTTTTAAACATAGTCAAAAAGCAATAGTCTAGTTGGATATTGTTGCTATAGGTCATATTGCTTCTGGTATACCACATTCATTTCTTAGACACGGTCATGTTCCTGCAGGTGCAACTAATAGGCTTGAGTAGGACTTGCAGAGGGAAAATAACTCTAGCATTCTTTTGTTTGGGCATGCCTATGTTTGTTTGTGTATTTGGTTAACCAAATGTCTGCTGCAATAGCAGTAGTTGATATTAAGTAACTTGCAAAAATGCAATGTTAGTGTTAGTGTCGAGGAGGTGGCCGCTAAAGGTCCCAGGTCAATAAGGCAGGGTGGTGCCGGATCACCTCAGTTGACTGCATACACAAAAACAGATAAGGTCATACTTCCTTTCTCAACATCACCTCCTACATCCACTGTAAGCAGGCAATGATCTAAATGCTCAAAAGTATGCATTTTAAGGAGTCCTACCAAAGCCTGGTTTCATTTCACCAGAGACCGGAACCAAAGAAGACAAACCCTTGGCCGCTATCCAGCTTCAAGGCTTAATTAGAGTCTCCAGGATCCCTGCTGCCTTAAACAGTGTGTTTATGTGGCGCGCTGATCAGTCTTGACTAAACAAACACAAAGGCCTTACTGTATGTCTGCCTTACAGGCAGTCTGTCTGACCTATCCTTTTCTTTCAGCAACAGCAGACCTCCAGAATGTCCTCCTTATGGAGACAGATAGGCAACTCTGGGTCAATAAGAACAACGCTGGTCAATAATAAGGAGAACAAAACAATTCTCTCTTTCAGCGTGCTTTGTGCCTGTACATTAAGCCCATCCGGGTGTATGCAACAACCAATCGACAAGGGAGGGCAAGCCTGAATCCAATTCTGGTTATCAAGATGACAGACTGCAGAGTCAGAGCTCCCTCCCTGCCTCAGTAAGCAGGTTAGGGCAAGCCTGGCCAACAATACTTAATAAAGAAATAAAAGATACCAAAACCAGGTAGGGGGAAAAGCCCAGGACACTTGTCACTGGGGTGGTTCCCTCAAAAAAGGTTAGGGTAAACGACGTATTTGGCCTTTGAAGTTAGACTTTTCTGCTCATAAGCTCAGATGCATTGTTGTGTAAATTACATTGGTTAAACCATTCAGGGTAACAACAAAGCCTTAGCCTATTACACAACATCCTTATTTATGAAACATTGAAAACATAAGGATAAGTTCCTCATCTCTCAGGAGCTGAGCCAAATGGAAGTGGTTTGAGCTAAGCGGGCTGAACTGACAGCAGGATGCGGACACATGCACCCGTGCAGGAGAGTGGTACTCACACAGACTCTCCTGTGTACAAAACATTTTAGACAGTCCTTCAAACTGATCGCAAATAGACAGCTCAGCTCAGACACAATAAAGTATTAGGAGAATGGTTTAGAAAAGGTATGGTTTTAGGTACCAACAACTGGATTGAGGAGAATGGTTTCAATTTCCCCTTCTCTGATACAGCTTGAGGAAACAAAGCTATCAGTTTCAAATGGGCCTTGATGTCTCCCTCTGGGAGTGGCCGGCCCTTAACATCAGTCACCCGCCAACTGAAATTCTAAGGATGCAATTAAAGACTATACTGGCAAGTTGCAACACTAATGCACAATTTACAGAAATGTGTTTTCTGGCAATTGGGTTAGGGTAAGCAAGACTAAAGGGATCTGATAAAAGACGGACGTTACAGCGGACCTAAGCAGGAGTATTGATACATTCAGAACAACATGCTAAGGTAACGGAAATAAATAATATATACGGAGCCCGTGTGGGGACATACTGGTGAAAAAAAAGTAAAATGAAGAAACGATTTATTATTCGTGCGCACGAAATAGCTAATTTGTGCGCACAAAATAGCCAATTTGTTCCCATGTTTTCTGTAATTCGTGCGCACGAGATACATTAAACGTTTCCACACACATTTCATTCATCCAAAAGGCAACACTACTTCCTTTCTTTTCATCCAGAGACATTTTACTTTTTTTTTTTATTCCTTGCAATAATTTAAGCATACTCTGTTCTTGATTAGGCTTGAACTTCCCGGCAAATGCAATATCCTATTGCGGCAGCCTAAAGAATACTTATATTTTCAGACAAATTAGACAAGCTATTCATAAAAATAATAGATAATTTGTATTGTCTGAATGTGGTAATTTAGAGTGCAACCTAGCAGGAAAAACATAGTGGGGTTAACCAGAAATAATTGGGATGTTGGCTTTGAATCCCACACCGGCAAATACCATTGTGCGATAGCACATAAAGGTTGTGATAACAGCATGGTTAGTTTCACACCGGAACGATCATTAGTCTGTAGAGGGAACAAAACATTTGGAGAATAGCTATGCATAGGAGCGAGCCCTTTAGGAACAAAAAAAAAAGTGTGATCCTGGTATACATTAAAACAAACTCTACAAAGTACAAGTTCAACATTCACACCAATGCATGTCCAGTTAATGGTAAAACCTTTCTTAGAAAAAGCATGTTAATTTCTTGGAACGGTCCTTGACAACATTTAAATAATACCTGATCGTATGCTGCATCTACCCACTGTGGGATTAAGAAAGGTAACTAGTCCATGTAATCATTGATAAGTGTGTGGGTTCTAGGGTCAAGGTCTTTTCATTCAAAACAGTGATACAGTGATTTCTAAATAGCCTAAAAACCACAGAAGTCAAAGTAAGGAGGTCACACAAAGGTCATACTGTATGTTTACAGCTACGATGATCCTGCTCCCTCTCCGGGGCAGAAGCTCTTTAGCCCGGAACTATGGTCAAGAAAGGGGCTGCAAGCTAAACATAGTAAAATGTTTTCCCAGCTTGGAGTTGGCTTGAAACATTTTCTTAAGCTTACCTGGCTCCAATAATGTCTTTCTTTGCCAGGTCAATTCCTGCAATGACCTTAACCCGGAGAACCCTTGTTTCATTCTGAAAAAAAAAAAGAGAAAATATGAAATTAGTAGCCTATGTTTAATCAAACTTTTGGGGCAAATTTTCCACAGCCATATACACAGCAAAATTCAAAACAGTGCTCTGTCGCCCAACCCTCCCCCTTCCTTCCGCAGGTATACTATCTACACGCCATAAACAGCATAATAGCTGACATCAAACTATGACACTGCCTCAATTATGATAAGTACTAGTGGCAGGGTATGGCAGGGTGAGAACGCTATCAATGTGAATACAACACGGCTAACCTAGATATTAACACAAGGGCTCTCTTCAAAACGTTAGCAACCAGCCACTAAACCAAAAAGTGGGTTTAATTCAAAGATAAAATATAGAGACCACCACTCCAAGCCTATTTTGTTTTCCTTAAATGTCATGTCAAAATGCTGAGTTCACTATCATATCAACTGTGTAGTATACTAACTTTGTCTACAGTCTTAAATTAAATATACCCCAAGCATTTCACACTACCCTGAGCTACACTATGCGTTACCATCTGTGGAAGGTGGACATAATTGTTTCTATCCCTAATCACTGACTGACTACCTACCCGAATGAATGACTGACTGCCTTCGCCAGACAGCCGTACCAGATTTAATACCTGTAACAATGACACTTTATGGTTAATGTTTATCAAGCTACATAATGACAGGAAACTTGTTCAGTTTCCTCTAATACTTAGAGTAAAGCCGTAGACATCCACCTAAAACCGCAAAGTTTACATCCAAGAAGGCTTTTAAAGGAACAGAGATTGGCTATCTTCAATACAAGATGTAGTATTCAGCATACGTAGGCCTACCTGCTCTTGTGTATAACATTTTTTCATGGACATTACTCTTATGTATTTAGAAATAGCCACGGTATAATGTGCCTCATGCCAAAATGAGATTCAATATGTTTTACACTCTGATCTTCAACACATATTCTTGAAAGTAGTTTCCTTGTAATGGCTTTGGGCACTTACAAGTCAAAGCCACACCCAATATTTTACATCAGATCTAAAGACTGGTTCTATTTTTAGCAATTTAACTGGGCCATCAGAAAGGGGCTATTGTACTTCATGAAAGTTGATTTATCGCACTAGAGCAATATACACCTTACAATATGTCTTAGAAAATAACACCATGTTACCAAATTAGTGTAGGATGTGAGTAATCATTCAACTATCATATTCTCACCATGTTCAAAATGGGAAGCATGGCAATTGCAAGTGAGTTCAAACCAGATGGAATGTTTATGATAACAGATGATAACAGATGAAAACAGAGTGGGCCATTCCGCAAGATGATGATGACAGTTAAAAAGCAGATGGACTCTCAAATATGAATGTGCCAAAACATTGGGAAAAACACTGTCAGCCAAGGCAATTGTACATGCACATGTAACAAATGCCAAAAACTTGTAGGAAATATGAACTTGTTAGTAGCATGTGAGTTAATTAATCAGAACGCAATTTCTTTATTTCTTTACCAGACATTAGTTATGACAGAACTCTGCTTGCACTTGACATGGCAGTATACAAGTCTGAAAACAGCTGAAAATAGTAGGTACCTCTAACTAACAATTTGAGGACTTTGAGTAAGTAGTCCAAATTGTAAGTTTGAACAGGAGAATAAAACGAATCAGCCTGTGTATATTTATATAGGATACATTTTATGACCATGCGTTGGATGGTTGGATAGTCCAACTTGTTAGTTAGAACAGGAGAATAAAACGAATCAGCCTACATAGGATACACTGCATGACCATGCGTTGGATGATCTTGCTTTTCCCCCCAAAGTCGATACTAGTACTGACTGGCTTTTTTCTTAGATTGATAGATATACACTAATTGTTACAGTACTATTAACATAACGATTTGAACAATAATGCGTTTAGGTCCTAGAATCGCTAACTACTGGTAGCCAAATTCAAGAAACAGGAAAGTAATTACGAATAACTAGACAAATTATGCAGTGTTTAATATTAGTATTTAAAATTAAATTTAGGACGTAGTCTACCCCTCGCTCATCCTACAGTGTAGAGTATGTGTAGACTGCAGAATGAACTAAAAAACATTGGAACGTGAAAAAGTGACAGCTGACAATCCATGCAATGCATATTTAACGTTAGCCTATCTAACGTTAGCCTGTCTTCCAACTAGCTAGCTAACGTTACTAAGCTAGCAAGCAATATTGAATCGCAGTTGTTCCCATACTAGTCTAGCTGGGTATTGCGTCATGTGTCACAACTTGAATTTACTTATACTTACTTCATCTTCTGAGAGTCCATAAATTGGCTCAAAATTCGTAGCCATATAGCCTGCTATGGTCCAGACACAAAGTACAAGCCGCTTAGCAAGCTAGCTAGCTCGCTAGCCTGAACAATGCCTGGTAGCAAAGTCCCCCTCCTCTTCGATGCGATGGGTCCACAAATAAAGCGAATCGTGGCACTTTAAGTTTGGTTTTGAGAGCTATAAGACAGTCTAACCCTGGCCAGTGTGGTATGACCAGTCAAAATAATAATATGAACTGTGTTTAAATTCTTACAATATAGCTTTTCTTTTATAAACCTAAGCTCTGCCCCTGGCTCTGTCCAGAAAGAGACCGTTTTGACAGTTGACTTCCTCTCAATCTCAGCCAAGCGCTTAGAAATGAACATGAGTGACGACTAATTGAGCCAACCAAGATGCATATACAATTCCCGAAACCTCCCAATCGTCCAATAACGTCCTTTTCTGGTTGTACAGGTTCCCTGTTTTTAATGTGTGTGCGCGTTTTTTTACAGCCAGACAGACGGCACACAAAGCTCAGCAGTACTGCAGTCCTGTACTGCCACCCAGTGTGTGCTCTAGAGAGAAAGATGTCTGGGCAGACCAGTTACTTATGACCATCAACCTGGAACCTGCCCAAATAATGAAATAACTTTAGTTAGGCTATATTGTAGATCTAACAACTATAATGCATCTAATACAATTAATTATTGTTGTTATTTTCTTTCGAGCATAATTAAATCCATTCTCGATAAATTACCACTAGATGTCCTTGACGTATTGTAAATTGGCTGCATTGGCTCTGCATTGTTATAAAATGAAAGGATAATATATTATAAAGTATAGTAGAGGATAGGTGAGGAAAGAATGTGATACCTTTCAAAATCAGAGGATATAAATGTATTGGTGATGTTATCATGATAAACAAACAAGCTTACATGAAAACAAATACACAAGAAATGTACACACAACAGAGTGTGAGGCAAGCAGTGAATTAGAATTAGTTTTGTTTCAAGGATTGCTTCAACTTCTGTATGCTTTCAACCTTAATGACAGACTTGTGACACACTTTGTTTTATCCACAGTAGCTGTTTAAATTCCAACATTTCATCTCTTATGGGTCATGCTATGCGTCCATTAAAAACCCTTAACCTAAAGGCATGTGTTTTATTATCGATCTAATTCCTAGTTTTTGCCATTCATTATTCGCAGCGGAAATATTATAGAATTCATTTTCAAAACAATCTGGGTAACTAGTTAGTAAATTACATAACAAACTATTGCTTGTGAGCAGAGCCAGAAAATGGGAGAGAAAGGCAGATTCCAAAATATATCCTAGTTGGAAAGCTATCTTTAACACAGATTGTTCACTATATCATTATGTGCATGATCTCAAGGGAATACAATCCATGTTCAGTATTCTCTTTCATGTATATTACCCTTTAGTATAAGGAGACAAAACCGCCCATTACTGTATAGATACTCAAAAATATTTCAAGGTAACAAAGCTAGAAAGGCTGCTCACAAATACACCTTTTGAAATATCACGAGAAGGAACAGTGAGGTTATGATTCATACATGGCCGGACAAGTATGCCACAGATAAACACAAGCATTAGAAGACTAGGCCATATGTCACCGTAAAGCCAGTATCTTTAATAATCCCGCTGAAGTCCAGTGTTGATAAACCTTTCCTCTCTATCCCATAAGTTTCCTTACATTCGCCTCAACACAGCCTTCTCGAGGCAAATCTATTTTTATACCTTTTATGTATTTTTATGCCTAGTGAAGAATTTTCTAATCTACAATCTACAATGGACTGTGTGGTTTTATGCATTTGTGGCCTTGATCATGTCCGTCAAACCGAGTACAGGCAATCTAGCACTGCACCTTTTGTATAGAACCAAGGCGGGTGGCACAGAAAGCAATAGAGTTCACAAAATATGTTTGTGTGTGTATGTATGTGCGAGTGTGTTTGTGTGTGTGTGTGTGTGTGTGTGTGTGTGTGTGTGTGTGTGTGTGTGTGTGTGTGTGTGTGTGTGCGTGCGTGCGTGCGTGCGTGCGTGCGTGCGTGCGTGCGTGCGTGTGTGTGTGTGTGTGTTTGAGAAAGTTGGTATGTTTGTGGGTTTATGTGCTCCTTTGGGAAGAGGTAAGTTGTCTTTAGTTTAGCAGATTACTAATTAACATTGATTTAGTGGTTAAGTATTGTTCAGCATTTTATTACTTTTCAAACTTAAAGGTCAGCAATGTCATTGGCTCATATGGGTAATCTTGCATGGACTCGTACTGCTATTACCTATTTATTAAACCCTATTAACCTTGTGAGACTATCTACTCTGCGGAGTAAGCCACATTTGACTGTCCTCAGTCCCTTTAAACAGTCTTCTGAGTGCTATTTGTCACACACTATAATATTTTCCTGACCAGCAATGGCTTGAAAAATTACCTTTTTCTATTGTATCCTCTGATGCTTTATTTGCAGTTCAGCTGGCTGGTCACCTGACTGGAGTAAGTCTCTAAGTGGACCATTATCACATTAACTTATGGTATAAAATTAAAACTACATATACTGACTAGATTTTTGCATTCCTAATGGAGATAAACTTACAACTAACAAGCAACTTACTTTGTCTTAGGCAAACGTTCATTTTACACAAATTGTGGAATGTTTTTTTCCATCTTGCTTGGAAGGAAGTTGTTAAGCAATCTGAGAATTTAGGGGTGACCGTCAGAGGACCGCTGTTACAAATAAAATGAATTGATTTATTAATAAATACATTTGAAATTAGCATTCACCCCGGTGGAAAGCTGAACATTTAAGTTGAAGTAACAAATTGACCTTATATTACCATGCATGTTTATTTTGGTTGAAATGTTGGCTACATACGCTCTAAATAGATGTAAAAAGATCCAACAGAATGTTAGAGTTTGGAGGGTTTTGTATGTGGGCGTAACGCTGCGCTGTGAGGGTCGGACTGCACTATAGGCCAGCATATGTACTTGTTTATTGATCGATGTTACTGAATCATTCATGTCAATAACAAAAGATTAACATTATATATTTAGTTTTGCTTGTAGCTAAATTATGTTTGAATATTGAGGCGGGAAAATCGCACAGAAAATATGATGATGACCAGTGTCACAACTCAACTCAAGTTGGTTTTGTTCTGAAAATGATCTCCTCTTTAGATTAGCCTACTTGTATTAAAGTCCATTGCCACTATGTAATGAAGTTTTTTTAATGAGTGTTTATGTTATTTTTAATTCCATAATCAGAATATATAGAATTTCCTCAATACTGATGTCTGAAGTGTTTGTAATTGTGAGCATACCTCACAATCAAAACACTTAATAAAATGATGCAGACATTGAAAAAGCCTAAAGCAGAATAAACTGAACATTGGGTAAAGATCCATTTCAATGTGTGTCTGCATCTTCTGACCTGTTAATGTCCCAAGATAGAGAAGTACAAATGTACAGAGCAGTTACATCTGGTTGGTTGCATTAAGTTTCTTTTGACTAGGCTAATTACAGGGACACGAGTGCACACACGCACGCACGCACACACACACACACACACACACACACACACACACACACACGGACAGCGTTTCTTAGAGATCGAACGATGTTGATTGCTACTAAAGGTACCGCGGGACAGACAGTTCCAAAGTAAACATTGTTTTAATGGCACGACGCACATTTAACCGCACCGATCGTCACTGTGTGATAAACTCTCGTGGTATACACTTGTATGCCCATTCCAAGGTAGTTAGCAAAAACGGATTAATAAATAAAGCATGCCAACATTTGTTGTGTGTTCAGCTGCCGACCCACGTATTTATATTTATTTTCTAATTGATTCACTCAGACACAGACACACATTTAAGTAATTAACATTACAATGCATTGCATGGACCTTCAGATTTTGGAACGAACACACGCACGCACACACATCCCGAGGCGGCTCGCATGGCCAAGTGATTGAGTTGGTCAACTCCGCGATGGGAGGGGTAGTGGGCGGAACTGAACACTAAGTAAGCACAAACGATCCCCGCCCTCATCAGCACCGGTTAAGGATACAAGGGATGCTACTAATCCCTTTAGAATCCTGAGAACTACTCACATACACTTGAGTCCTCCCCACGTTATAAAGTAAAGCTATTATGCAATCTGACTTAATTAACTGTAAATTGGTGAATCTTCGTATTTGAGTCGATAGCGACTCCACTGTCAAAGGAATTACCTGGCTTCATCGAATGCAAGTAAGGTAAGTAAAAGGGCGCCTCTCTTTGCACTTGCTCTGCTTCGTATCAGTACTTGCGGGACAGAAAGACTATGACGTTTTTGAAATACAAATCTATATCTGAAGTAGGCTGCTTGAAAAAAAATACTGTTAACGTGAAACCAAATTGCAAAATAAAATTAGTGTCATTTAATTTTCTTCAAATGCGTCCATCGTTCTGTCTCTTTTCTGCTATTTAGCTTGTGTCGATAGCAGAAGACCGGTTAATGATCAACATTGTTCTAACACTATCAACCAACCTATGTTCGGTATGTTGACACTTTTTTAGAAGTCGAAAGTAATCCACATTATCTCAAGCCTGCAATTTCTCAGTGCTATAATCTAATACACGGTCAAATCCAAGATAGTTTGGACTTCAACAACTTAGTCCATAACTGCTTAAAGTCGAGTTTTCCATTGTTACTGAATGACCTTGTGCTTTACAGATGTAAGCCAAGATCTGAAAAGTTGTGTGCTGGGTTGACATAAATCTTTTCTCAAATTAAATAATAGAGATACTTTCTTGTAATTTATTAGTGATAGTCTCAGGCATTTGTAATATACTTTTCACAGTCGATTAAGTAGGCAAATCATGTATGCAGCAGATCTTGATATCTGGTTTCATTGAACCATTGTCATTGCTGACTCATGTGGGTGTAATGTATCTGCAGCATGTCATAACATTTAACCACCTACCATGCGAAAGGCTAAAGGCATAATTGGTGTCAGTTGGTTCACGGGGCAATTTATATATAAGACATAAAGTCTGCATGGGCGTAAGGGTGGTAAAGAAATATTTGTTAACTGTTCTTTATCCATGATTGCACACCGAAAACAAGGTTTGAGTCCTGAGGGCACAAGATAAAGAGGGCATAGTGGAAGTTGCATTCATTATGAGAAAGTAAACCTTGGTAAGGTGACTTGACACTGAAAAGTGAGTGAGTTTGTATGAGTGAGAGTTTTTGTGTATATTTCTGTTTTTGTGATCTTTTATTGAAACATTTTAATCAGGGACACAGTGGACCTTTCTCTGTTCATAGTATAGTAAAATACATTTTGTTAGTCTGTCCTTTTTGTAGCAATAGACAATGACATAATGGATATAAAGGTTATCAACTGGTGCATACAGAGCAATATGACAAAATATAGAGAATGGGAAAGGAACCTTGTACAATTTAAATTAATAACGTATAGCCAAAATACACTGTAGCATGTGATAGTGACTGTTGCGTGCAATATCGCCTGTAGATACAGAAAAGATTTCCCATTAGTTGGCATTTCTAAATTAGTGGGTTTTCTAACTTTATGTAGTTGACCTTGGTTCTGTGTTTAAAACTGTGTTCTTGGTTTGAAGTTGCAGCTAGTGGTTGCCTAAGGTGACATTTTTCTAACTTTATTAGGACGGCATGGCTCGGACAAATACGTATACCTCAGGTTGTTGTTTAACCAGACCAAAACCTCTTACTCCTTTATGACTTTGTCCTCAATTATTAGGTTTGATCTCTGCTCTGCCAATGGTTTTTTAAGGAATTGTGTTGTAAACAATTCGGAGAGCTGGTGGTCAAACCGGTAAGTTCTCTTCTGGGACCTGTAGTAGATCAGGTGTGGGCAAACTCTGATATGGCATCAGACTGAATGTTTGCTGTGAGCTGGTTTATTTGGTATGGTAATGACTTCAATGTCAGAAATGTATACACAACAGCTGGTAGATCAAATTACTGGGTACCATTCACCAGATCTCTGCTGATTGATATTCCATCATTAGGTTAACAATAACAGCTTTGTTGATCATGCACTATGTCTAGGGACCATTAATAAACAGAGCAGCTTTTCTTCCACACCCTTTACTTGTTTTTGAATTGGTCTAAAAATAGACACTTTCTCAGAAGTTAAAACATTTCCACTGCATATACAGTTAGACTGTGCTATCCATAGATTTGTAGATCAAGTAGTGTGTGCAGACTCATCTGGTACTCAAAATGTAGTCTTTGTGCACTGTCTGCCATACTTGTGTTGGCAATAGCCCTAATTAAAGCACCTACCAACCGAGCCTCTTGATAACACCACACTTGTATTATTAGCATTTACAAACACATTAGCAGATGTGAAGGGGAATAGTAATACCTACACACAATATTTGACACAAGGCATCAGACACAGAGCACAGATGAATATTTGATAAATGTATAATGTTCACCTATTCTGGGTCTGTGTCACAGGATCTCTCTTCAACACCTTCTTAGACTAAACACAGTTTGGGGTGTGAAGAAACACTCAATAATTCAATGAACGGTTTCAGTTTTCTGCCCCGTAAAGACAAGACGATAAACCTGCTTTGTATTCTTATTCCATTTTATTGTCAGGAATCATAAAAGGAACGTTAGTCGCATATTTTCTCAATTGGGCATAATGTTTCAGCTGACATGCACTGTTAATAGATCAACATGTTCTGTGTCTATATTCAAATTTTTTTGTAATTCTCATTTTTGGGTTCACAAAAGTCTAGCCAAGACTAGCCGTTTTGATATACTAATTGTCGTACTAACATATCTCCACCATAAAATTATTATATTGTTTTATAGTTTATGTTTATATATCTGTGCTTTAATCTCAGTATCAATTATTTTTAGCAGGCCTTTATGAGGGCTCCATTTGTTTGCCTGCACTTTCCCAGCTTAGTGGCTTAGTCCACTGCGCTTTGTTATATAAGGAGGCTATATGCAGCAGGAGGCCAATCCGTTGCCTCGGCTTTAACACCAATTATCAGATCATGGTGACGTTGTTAAAATCAAGGCGCCATGGAGAAAAAGGTGAGATAAGGGCATCTGCACACACCAGCTACCCGTGTGACGGCAGTACTAGCTACGTATATCTATTGGCCAAAAAATGTTTATTGCTAAATGCCTGTGAAAGCGTTTGTAGGCTATTATAGCCTATTATAGTACAACAATTATGTTAATTTACATTTAGAAAGATTGAGCTCTAGTGTCCCCTAGTATAGGTAGGTAGTTGTCAATCAGTGGAACATCTTGACATTTCATATTGTAGAGAGACCACAATGTACAATATTGCATTTATACATTTACTTGGAAAACATAATGCAGACATTTTTTGTTAGTGATTTCAAGGTAGGTGGTTTTAGCATGCATTGCTGAATCAGCTACATTATCAGTGATATCTGTTTCGGTGAACAATATTACTATCTTTATTACCAATTTCCTGACCTGGCCTTCTGTCTGTTGCTTACGTTCAAGGCTTTCACACAGGAATGTTATTATGGAGACAAACTTTATCTACAGTTTGAAAAAGAAAATGTCCTTTGCTGAACCTTGGGCTCTAAGTTAGTACTTCAATGCAAGATCTTGAGAATTTTTCAAATTAAGAACCTTTTCATGGAAGTTGTAAATTGGGAATGGACATGAATTCATTGTGAACTATGGGTTTATGTGAAAGGCTATATAGATGTGTTCCTTGTCATACAGTCTTTATTTGACCATTAAAATACATAGTTTACGACATCTAGTTAGGGATTTATCTTTAATCCTTGTATCTGTATCCTTAACACCAGGACTATTCCCAGGCATTGTGAGGGCAAGTGCTAGTGGAAAAGACCAGTTATATTACCCTTAGCACTGCAGTGTAAGAAACCAGTGTCTCAGTTTTCTTTATTTTAGGTGTAAATGCCCCCTCTATGTTTAAAAGGTTTGTGATGCATTACTTTTGTCTGACTTGAGGAGCAAATTTTTTTTCAGTATGGGTGCATGATAAAACAAAATCCTATGAATGCAACAACTTGGGTAAAATGACTCACAATAATAGTATTCAAGAATCACAAATACGTCTATTTAGTTTATGGTATAGCAAATCCAATTAAAAGCTAAAAATAAATAATAATATAATAACATTTATTCAGTTTTAGTTTTTAAAGCCATTAAACATTTCTAACAAAAGTTTTGTATTTTATTTTTCAATGCCTCTGTTTTTCTGGTTAACCATATACCAGTATTGTATATATTTAATCATGTTATTTAAATGTTGTTGTAGCGCTTTGAGATTGTTTTTACAATATAAAGTGCTTTAAAAATTAAAGTATTATTATTTTTTATTATTTATTTAAAAGTTATATTCTTGAAACATCATGGAGAAGTTGTCCTGTCACCTCCTTTGCTCTTAGCACAGCTTGCTTGTTCATGCTCATGATAGGGCAAATCTAGAAGGTTCAAGTGCTAAGCTCGAGCTGAGCTAGGTTCAACAAAAATACTAGATCTGGTATCCTAGTACAGAGAGAGCCTATGCAGGGAGATGAAACCTTTAGAAACAATGAGAAAATAACAAATAGGCCTAGATGATTTATGCCAGCTTGGTTTTAAGCTTTCACTGATACTCCATCATCTTTTATTGTGTCTGAGCTCTATATCTTACCCATGCTACCACCACACCCTGGGATCAGAGGTCAATCAGAGTAATAACCCAAACATCTGCACTGGGAGGGAGCAAAGCAGGAGCTAAAATGCAGATTCTACAGTTATGTGCCTAGCCGTCCAGCAGGCCGTGGCAGCATCCAGACGTCACGCTAACATCCTGGCTGGCAGCATCCCTATGTGTGTGTCTCTGTTATTATGACATAAGCCCTCTCTTGTTACGCAATCAGACATGCCTTCTGTGCCAGCTGGTCGATGCAAAGAGGGAGCAGGAGAGTTTTTTTATTCCTTGGTGTGTGACTGACTGCACATAGTTGGAAAAGAGCGATGTTTACTATCTGTCTACTATTCTACTATTATGTCCTATCGTGTTTATTGTTCATGAGCTTTAATAGCTTTTCTATACAATCGTAATTGATTCAAGATCTTAAGTGCTCATACTGTTGACATAGAAGTAAGTCAAAGAGGTACTGTAATTTAGTAAAGGAGATTGAGCGGAAGTTGGTTCTATTAAAAGCTTTTAGTAAAATGCAGAGCTTTTTTTCTGAGCTGAGGGGTAATCTTATGGTGAGAAATACTATTTGCGATAAAGATGGACTTTTCCAACTGTATCTACTCTAGCTAAAACAGACTCACAGGGAGCAGCACATGGGGGATCAGATGAAATCCGTTGTTAATCCTTAATCACTAAGCACAGCAACGCAAACTAAGAGGCGGAATGGACAACAGAGCATGAGAATGCGTGTGTACATGTGTGTTTGTGGAAAGTGGTTCTGCTTTGACATTTGGCTAAGTTAATACAATTGAAATTCTTTATTTTTGAAAAAAATACTTTTCCTATTCTATTCTAAACACGTTGTTTTTTTCTCGTAAAGAGAGGTAGGTTATTCACAGTTGCCATGGTTTCCACAAGAGTGAGCAGCTTGAGTAACCTTATTGTTTGCTATTCTCAAGGCACCTGATCAGGTGATATTGTGGGATAGCCCACATCTTTTCATGACAATTTCCCTATATCGACACAGTATTTGTGTGAGTGCTCATGATCAACTTGGTATTTGTGTGTTCCCAGAACTGCACCTAAGCTTAAAGGCCGAGGGGCACAATGACACGAAGGGACATTGGAGCAGCGTTGTGGATACTGTGCCTGACCCTGGTTGGGGCTGCCCAGGAGACACGTAAGTCACTGAGCTGAGTGTCCTGAATGGATTAGTCTGAACGCCTAAACTTGCTGACGTGTGAGGTCCCACCAGGAAAATTCAATGCTATGCATGGAGCACCTAAGGCTGTACTAGGGAACTCCCAATCCACACACCCCATGAGAAATATGATGCAAAACTACACAGATGGTGTTTTTGTCTCCCTGACAACCTGGCATAGCACTTACAGTAGCTGCTACTATTGTTACCTACTCGAATGTCTTTTGCTAATCGTAAAACCTACCTTAGCCATTGAATATGTGCATAAATAGTGTGCCTTCCGAATGTTTTTTGCCCATGCTGTCTCTACTGAATATCTAATGTGCTGTTTTACTTAATCCACTAGCTTTATACTTTGTATATTATTTGATATTGACTTTTTCACATTGGAAGGCAGATATTTTTGCTTAACGCAAAAAGAGACAGGTTTTTGTGAAATGTATTTAACGAGAACAAGACCAATGTACGGATGCAATACTGATGTCTGTGTGACCAGTGTAAGTAGAGCCTTATGGAAATGAATCAATGCTTACTATGAAGAAGTGAGCAACCAGAACACTTATTACAATTCATTCACTGAACCTATGCACATAATTGGATTTACTCACCTTTCAATTAAAAATATAATAAAAAAGAATCTTCCCTGTTTATTTTCCAGGTCCTTCTCCTCCAGGAAAACCCAAGCTGACCAGTTGTCGCTCCCCAGAAAAGGAGACCTTCACCTGTTGGTGGGAGGGCGGCTCAGATGGGGGGCTTCCCACCACCTATGCCCTCTTTTACCGCAAGGAAAGGTCAGTTGAGAACCATACATTGTTTACTTGCAAATTTTCCGATTATTCCAGTTTAATTTATGTTTTACTAATTACACATCAAGTAGATAAATAAATGAATAAATAATCTAATTGCATACAGTGAAACATTCTGTACGTATGTACATTAAAGCTAAACACTATTCCTGCCTTCTCTCTTTCTCTTTTTACACTTTATCCCACTTGTTTCTATCCATTGTTCTGTAGTTCTGAAACAGTGTACGAGTGTCCAGATTACCGTACAGCTGGAGAGAACTCTTGTTTCTTCAACAAAAATGACACCTCAATCTGGGTGAACTACAACATCACTGTTGTGGCCAGCAACGCCCTGGGCAGCAACTTCTCGGACCCGGTGGATGTAGATGTGGTCTATATTGGTGAGGAGAGGCTTTACGTCCATTCCTTGTGCTTCCTGCACTTTTTGTTGTGGTTTCTTTCAACTGGGGATGGGAAACCTTTTGGCTGTCGGTTTAGTGTGTAGTTTAGTAATTGTGCTTTGATGGAAACCTTTTGGCTGTTGGTTTAGTGTGTAGTTTAGTAATTGTGCTTTGATGGAAACCTTTTGGCTGTTGGTTTAGTGTGTGGTTTAGTTTGCGCTTTGAATCAGTATGAGAAGTTCTACTCAGAAACCATATACGAGGCACTGTTTCTTAGGGAGTATTCTCATGGTTCAATGTACATTCTTTGGTACTTTGTCATTATATAACAAGCAAAGAAACACCATACATACAAAATCTATTACAAAGAATGAAATCATATGCGAAATAAATTGAAAATTGAAAATAAGTAAAACATTTGTGAGGTTCTAGTGCCGTTTTAAATGTCTGGAATCACATACTTTGTCTCTTTTATTTTTGTTTCCTTCCCTAATGTGCATATTGTCTGTCTCTCTCTCTGTCTTCAGTCAAGCCCCACATGCCAGAGAATGTGACAGTAAGTGTCATAGAAGACAAGGACGGGCCTTTTCTCCGAGTGTCTTGGGAGCCGCCCCGCAAAGCCGACACACGCTCTGGCTGGATAACACTCATCTACGAGCTCCGTGTCAAGCTGAAGGGAGAGGAGGATTGGGAGGTGGGTCAGCCTTTTCTTGACTTGATCCTACTGTAGGCCATTTTTATAAGAAATAAAGGTTCCCATTTTACAGTTGTCAGTCACATACATTAAGCTACCCTCAATGGAATTAGGTGGCCAATGTGTTGTCGGTTGTCACACGGTAAGGTAGGGAATAAGGGACCAATTTTCGGGACAGATAGGATCCACGATTGTCACATTAATTATTCGAAACTCACAAATTCTAATTGTTACACTAAAATAAAGGTACATGGATGGTTCATTTATGTTCTCATCTGAGATCAGGATACATTGTTTGTACTATTGGAAGTATGACCCCAGTGGCTGACAAGCACTGTAAATTGCTATTTCTAAGAATGTACTATTATCTTATCTGTGGAACTCTTACTCCTATCTATGCAACTATTTTACACCCTTCACCGCTCTACTCTGCTCCAGTTCATTTTACTATTAGCAAGCATTGCATTACCTGATTTTTAAGCACAGACTGTTGTGACAACCACAGTCAGAAAGTGCTTGGATTAGACAGGATGACAGGATTTCCTACTTCCAGGTCTCAAACTTTTCTTGGAAAGTGGAGTTTTAGGTTTCATACCACGTTTGAGTCTGTATCAATCTCAAAATCGACACTGCGGAGACTCAAACTATGCAAGTTTTTTTTATTATTATTGAGCTATTTCATTATTTGACATTATTTTATTAGATTATCTCATTTTTAACAAATACAGATCATTGATATAATTTCAAATTATATATAAATGACTAAAAGATTATTCTGTATAAATTGAAATGTGTGTTCTTCAATATATATTTTTTTAGTTGCACACACCAATATGTTAAAACAGTTAATACAGTATTTCACTTTGAATGGAATGAGTCCCCTGCAACAGTTGTATTCACGTACAGTGCATCCGGAAAGTATTCATACCCCTTCACTTTTTCCACATTTTATTATGTTACAGCCTAATTCCAAAATGGATTAAATAAAAATGCTTTCTCAACATTCTACATACAATACCGCATAATGACAAAGTGAAAAAAAAAATTCACATTTTTTGCAAATGTATTAAAAATAAAATAATAAAATATCACATGTACATAAGTATTCACACCCTTTGCTGTGACACTCAAAATTGAGCTCAGGTGCATCCCGTTTCCACTGATCATCCTTGAGATGTTTCTACAACTTGATTGGAGTCCACCTGTGGTAAATTCAATTGATTGGACATGATTTGGAAAGAGCACACACCTGTTTATATAAGGTCCCACAGTTGACAGTGCATGTCAGAGCACAAACCAAGTTATGAAGTCCAAGGAATTGTCTGTAGACCTCCGAAGACAGGATTGTATCGAGGCACAGATCTGGGGGAGGGTACAAAAAATTTCTGCGACATTGAAGGTCCCAACGAGCACAGTGGTCTCCATCATTCGCAAATGGAAGAAGTTTGGAACCACTAGGACTCTTCCTAGAGGTGGCCGCCCGGCCAAACTGAGCAATCGGGGGAGAAGGGCCTTGGTCAGGGAGGTGACCAAGAACCCGATGGTCACACTGACAGAGCTCCAGTGTTCCTCTGTGGAGATGGGAGAACCTTCCAGAAGGACAACCATCTCTGCAGCACTCCACCAATCAGGCCTTTATGGTAGAGTGGCCAGACGGAAGCCACTCCTCAGTAAAAGGCACATGACAGCCCGCATGGAGTTTGCCAAAAGGCACCTAAAGGACTCTCAGACCATGAGAAACAAAATTCTCTGGTCTGATGAAACCAAGATTGAACTCTTTGGCCTGAATGCCAAACATCATGTCTGGAGGAAACCAGGCACTGCTCATCACCTGGCCAATACCATCCCTACAGTGAAGCATGGTGGTGGCAGCATCATGCTGTGGGGGTGTTTTTCAGCGGCAGGAACTGGGAGACTAGTCAGGATCAAGGGAAAGATGAACGCAGCAATGTACAGAGAGATCCTTGATGGAAACCTGCTCCAGAGCACTCTGGACCTCAGACTGGGGCGAAGGCTCACCTTCCAACAGGACAACGACCCTAAGCACACAGCCAAGATAACAAAGGAGTGGCTTCGGGACAAGTCTGTGAATGTCCTTGAGTGGCCCAGCCAGAGCCCAGACTTGAACCCGATTGAACATCTTTGGAGAGATCTGAAAATGGCTGTGCGCCGACGCTCCCCATCTAACCTGATGGAGCTTGAGACGATCTGCAAAGAAGAATGGGCGAAACTGCCCCAAAATAGGTGTGCCAAGCTTGTAGCATCATACTCAAGAAGACTTGAGGCTGTAATTGCTGCCAAAGGTGCTTCAACAAAGTGTTGAGTAAAGGGTGTGAATAGTTATGTACATGTGATATTCAATTTTTTTTATTTTTAACACATTTGCAAAAAATTCAAACACTTTTTTCACTTTGTCATTATGTGGTATTGTGTGTAGAATATTGAGAAATGTTTTATTTAATCCATTTTGGAATTAGGCTGTAACATAATAAAATGTGGAAAAAGTGAAGGGGTATGAAGACGTTCCGGATGCACTGTATGTTTTATCATAGGACCTTCTCTCTAGCCAATCAGATGTATCCAATTCAGCCACACAATTGTTTATTATATAATAAGAAATATTTTCATTGAAAATATGTGCATTGAAAAACATGAATTATTGTCATTTTATCAGTAAATAAATAATAATTTTTTATTGTACCTTGCCTATTTGTGATTACCGAGAATTAGCCTAAGACACAAAATGTTGATTCTTGGTAACAGGGTTATTACTTAAGTAAGTTAAGTAGGTGTTGTGTGTGTATTATGCAGTTAGTGACACACACACACACACACACACAGTGAATCAACCTAATGAGCATTGTTATCGGTTTGTGTCTTTCTCTGCAGAAGCACCATGCTGGGCAACAAAAAATGTTCAACATGTTTAGCCTGCGTTCAGGAGGGACCTACCTGGTACAAGTGCGCTGCAAACCTGACCATGGATTCTGGAGTGAATGGAGCTCTACCACCCATGCTAAAGTCCCTGACTGTAGGTTCTACTGATCAATCCCATTTTATATTTCAGAGTTATCACCTCTAGATGTATTGCTCCAAAGTATATACTTTAAATAATGTAAGGTTACCCACCACTGATGTAGTGATCTTTGATTTTGATCAGTTATTCCTAGAGAGAGGTCCATGTGGATCCTGTTGGCTACCTTTGCTGCCTTTCTCTTTGTCATCTTCACTTGGATCCTCAATTTGAAAAGCCACAGGTGAGGACAACAACACTGTAGGTGGATTGCTGTGGCGTTGTTTATTCAATTCACACTTGCTTTAAGAGCGTTGGACCGCTTTACTTTGTTCTAAATAGTTTCTGTCATAGACTTAATTAAACATGGATTAAATGTGTTTTGGGTCACCAATGTACACTCACATGAATAACCTGTAGCAACTAAGCAAAATAAATATATATATATTTATACGTGTATGTATGTATGTATATATACACACAAACTCAGTTAATACAAAATTGGGTGCCTTATATGTAGACTAAATTATGTTGCTTTTGTTTTGTCTCTGTAGAGTAAAGCGTTGCCTCCTGCCACCTGTCCCTGGTCCAAAGATAAAAGGATTTGATAAACATCTTCTTAAGGTAAAATGGCATAGCTGTACAGATGACATGATTTGGTGATCATGAGTTGTTTACTACTGTTAATTCTGTAGACGCATGCATATTTTTTATAAGTTTACAAAGTTTAGCAAAGATGTCAAAATAATAACACCATAATCACTTTATGTCTCTATTTTTGTACTTATTGACAATTAAGTCATTTACATATTTTTTTCTTCATCTTCTGTGATTTAAGAAGGGAAAGTCTGATGAGGTATTCAACGCGCTGGTAATGCCCGGGTTCCCCCCAACCTTTGAGTCGAGCTACGAGGACTTAATGGTGGAGTACCTAAAGGTCTACACCCCTGAGGAGCAGGAGCTGATGTTGGAAGGCGGCAAGGACCTCAAGGAAGGCTGTCTTAAGGCCAAGAGCTCCCCATCTGATAGTGATTCTGGCCGGGGCAGCTGCGACAGCCACACCTTGCTGATGGAGAAGTGTGGACAGGAGGCCAAGGAGGAGGAGGAGGAGAAGGAGGTACTGGGAGACAAGGGAACCAGTAGCGGAGATAGAAAGCCTGAGCAGAGTGATCAGGAGGTGGGCAGCCCTGACTCATCTGATGGGAGGGTGAAGACCTGGCCCTCTGTGTTCTCTCCTCTGTCCCTGTACAGCTCGAGACCCTCGGAACAGGGCTCTCTAGAGAGGGTGAAGCAGCTTTGCCTGTCTGACAGCCTTTTCCCATCCTCATCCTCCTGCTCTTTTGCACCACGTGTGGTTGAGCACAGCAATAGCAGTGCGGGGGAGCTCGGACTTGGTAGACTCGGGGAGTGCTACCTGGAAAAGAAACAGGCCCAGCATCATGCCCAGTTCCAGCCTCATTGGCACCTCCAGGCCCACAAGGAGTTCAACATCCCTGGCAAGGAGCACAAGAGGGCGGCCCCTGTACTGCAGCCCAACCCCTCCAGGTCCATGGAATATGTGGAGGTCCAGAGGGTCAACCAAGAAAATATGGTGGTCCTTCAGCCCCTCTCCTTTGCCTCTGCCCAGGTTGCGGAGCAGATACAAGGGGAGAACTACAGCAAGGTGAAGGCAATCGCAGATGACAATGAGCTATTACTTCAGGGAGAAGTGACTGGGGAGGAGGCTGAGCAATACGGGTGCCCCTGTGATGACAGGGAGAGAGGAGAGGGGTTGACAGAGAGCTGCTACACTGCCAACAGCACAGCTTTCCCACAGATGCAGGGGAAGACAGCCACATATGTGCCCTGTGCCACCATAACAATGCAGGGGGCCACTTCCCTAGCAGCGGGTGGCTACGTGGAAACAGTCACTGTGATGCCCACTTGTTAGGCCTTTGAATACTAACTGGCTGATTTGACATTATATACGTGGAATAAGGTTGTACCGAAACAAACTACATACAAATCTGTTTTCCAGAAACCTGCACCTTCAGTCTAAGAGGAGAGACTCAAGTTTCAAAGTTACTGTAAATGTACTGTGTTCATCAGACTACTACCTTCTGTCCAACAGGTCATTTTTACTCCAACTTTTCTGTAATTTGTAATGTTTATGATTAAGCTAATCATTACTATTATTATTTGTAGTATTATTAACTGTGATTATGATATTTGGTGGCAATTGTATACTCTGCAAGTCTGTCTCCTTTCATCTTTGAATAACTTATGTTTATCTGCACAGGCCTTAAGCAAGTGTGTGTGGAATTTTGGAGTTTAATTTAGCAGACATTAAGACATCAAATGAATAACAGAGAATATGATTATAAACATTATGATTTTGTACATTGCATGATACAATACAACAGAAGCACTACAGAGAAGTCCTCTTATTTTTTTCACAGAGTCTATTTTGATCTATGTACATAGATTCATTGATTATTAATTAGATTTATTTAGGTTGTGTTTATGCTGCCTAATAAATATTTATCAACTTTGGTTTGGTTGTTCTCTAACAATGGTATTATATTCTAAGTAATGTATAATAATAATTTACTGCATTATAAATGATAACATCATCGAAACTAATTAACAATGAACTGATTTTTGTTGTGACTGAATTTCCTATTTTTTTTTTACCCCCTCCATGATGGAAGGCTAAATTGAAATAACGTTTAGTTGTTTTGTTCATAATGGCATTCTCAAAGTTGTTATTTATTCTTAGCTGATTAAGCCTATTAAATTGTCCAGTATTATGCTTGGTATAAAATGGTACCAAAGATCTCTTGCTCGTTTCGTACCAGGAGGTTAACTTTAAGGAGGGAGTCCAGTAGGTCAGAACGATTACTTGCATTCTATTGGCTGCGCCCCTTCTCCACCCTTCGCAATGACTTGTCAAAATTAAGCAGCACAAAAAAAGTTAACAGTCGTCTGGAGTAACGTAGAAAGATATTTGTTTATAATCGCGAGAATGTTTAAGATTTTATTTCGTTTAAATCGCCCAAGTTTGAGCATCGTTGCGAATCCGTGCAATGCATTGGCTGGCGTTGCCAAATTCCACAGGCCCATGGGTAAGTCTCTTGGTGAAACTGCGGGGAGCATGTTCTATGAAGAGACCCATCTGCCAATTGCTTTGCGTAACACTTGGCTACAGATGTTTTTATTGATGATAGTCTACTTCGTTCATATGTGTGGAACTTTAATCGAAATACCTTCACTGTGGCACACCTTGTTTTTGATAGTGCTTGCTAAACACTTATACGAATGAATGTATAAAAGATTTTAAAGAGCAGAGTTTACCACCCAAGAATATAGCCTACATAGTTCTGACATGTCATAGCAACCCGATTTTTTACAGCGTGGACAATATATAATCCAAACAGTCGTTACAATAAAGTAATGTGTGGGCTTATTCAATGCAGTACAAATACTTGTTTAATTTTGTTCGCATGCACTTTTAGTCTATTCTCTGCTAGTCTCGCAATTTGTCTTCATAAATTTCAACTGCATACAGGCCTACACTTTTCTTTTCTCAATAGCTCTCAAAGTTAATTGAATAGTTATTCAACCAACACAAATGTTTTTTTAAATTAGTTGATAATGTAACGAAATAATGACCCCACCAGTTGGATCAAATGTGCTATGTTATACTAATCTTCCCTCCATGTAACAAACAGCAATAGAACAAACTCCCATTTCTTATTTTCCCATAGTAATTTGCTCTCTAAGCTCACCCGTCCCTCATGTACAGTCAGTGGAAGTGACTGCAAATCTAGCGGGCACCACAGTAATATGAAACAATTCAGGGGGATTCAGTACAAGTATTAACCCACAAAGTCACATGTAAATAAACTGTAAAACGCTTTTGGCAGGATAACCTGTCATGACATGGATTGTACTTAACCCCGCTAACAAAATAGGTTGCCATAACGTAAATGCAACGTTGCAGTAAAGTTACATAAGTTGCTGCAACGTTACGTTGCAACGTCACATGTTTGTCATAATGAAGGTTTCGCAGATGTCACAGGGAGGTTACAGTGCAACGTTGCCACGACATTGCAGTAACGTCATTGCAACCTCACCTTGTTATGTTGCTACATGTTACGTTGCAGCAACCTGATGGCAACATCCTTGCAACGTTGCTAACAAGTTGCTGTTACATTATTACTATAACAATATGTAACGTCCTAGCAACGTTTATTCACTGCATTGCTGTTACTATTGTTATGCCATTATGTGACATTCTCCAGCTTCTAACCCTAAAGCACTGATGCTCAACATTATTCAAGTATAATATACAATCTAGAATGTAGTTCAACACTAATAATGCAAACAATACATTTAAATACAGTTCAGGATTACTTCCTCACTTGATCAGATCATGCTTTATACTAAAGGCTATGCCAAAACTACACATGCTTGTAATCTATCCCTAAATAATTTAACAAAATTGATATTCAAAAAAGTGTATATTAACAATAAACAAACAAAATGATGTGGTTATATTAGTTAATTTTCATATTAAAATATAACAAGCCCACAGACATAAATACATATTATTAAACTACCCAACCAGTCCCACATTGCAAACCAACCATTGTTTCAACAAGAAAATGGGAGTATTAAAGTGTCCATTGCTCAATCAGAATGAGCTGCAACGACCTGTTAAATTTCCATACAAAGCTATTGAAGCAACTTATCCATTGACATGAGTGGATTAAATGTATAGCAACCCAGTCTATGAGCTATAGAAGAAACTGAATTGGCAGGCTCCAGACACTCCAGTATAGGCTGTGATGGTGGTGGTGCTGCTCTACAGTGATGGATGAGGAGCAGAAGGAGCTGGACATCTGCATGGTCAGGAGAACTACAAGTAAAAAGCCACATAGAAGGGACAAGTGAGAAAAAAAATTCAACCAGCTGACAGCCCCTTATACAAATATAACTACATCCCATTTTAGCGGAGTGTCATCACTACATGCATACACCGTCCTGTAAAAAAAGGAAATATTACAGCAAGTAACTTGTATTTGAGAAGACATACCAATAAAGGTGTATCAACTTACCACGGTCATAATGCTTCAATGCAGGATAGATGGACATTGGGAAGTTGGTAGCACATGTAAGAAAAGACAAGAACAGTAGATAAGAAAGGTTGCTGGGTAATATGTGCCCTTTGTCTAAAATACTAGCTATACAAGATAGAATGTCAAAACACTAACAGACTTTATGAACAAGTTCCTTGAAACACACCGAAGAGCCAAGTTGACAAAAGTAATCAGGCTCCCAACATTTTTTTATGTGTAGTAGGTGCCCCTCTGGACATTGTGGCGTGAACTGGAGCAGACACAAACACAAGACAACATAGACATTGTGGCAACCTAAATCCTCTCCCTTATTAACAAACAATGCAGTTTTAAAAAAAAAAATATATGTAAAAAAAAAATATATATATATATATATATATATATATATATATATATATATATATATATATATATACACACAGTATATCTATATGTATACAGTCACAACCGTTTAAAACAGCTTTTGGTCAGAGAGGTGCCACCTAAGATAGGGTGAGAAAAAAAATTATTTAAAAATTCTCTTCAATTATGTCACAAGGACTTGCCATCAATAACAATAAAAAAAATGCAGTTTATGTTGAATAGCAATTTAACATGGTAGGATAATGCAATTATTTGATTTTATGTTTTAACTAAGCATGACGGATAAACTAATCAAAAATCAAATTGACATCGTAAATTGGTTGACAATACTGTAAACTCTCATTCTAAAACTTGCTCAAGATTAATTTAAATTAAACAAGACTGAACCCACTCCTCAGATATATTGTGGATTGCCAAGGGTCATCGCTTATCGTTGTCAGCCGATCGGTGGGCAGGGGAGGTAATACTAAAGCCTGAGCTGGTAAAAGCCTGAGTGTATCTACGAGATCGAGTCCGTGGTTTAGCTAACAATCGCTGTGTGGCTGTTTAAATGGACCGTACTCACCTGTATCTAAATTGATTGGGCAAAATCACTTGTTATAACAGGGAAATAGCGATCTCGCTGCCACAGACAATGTGTGTCTGAACTTAAGTTAGCAGACAAAATTAGCATCCGACCATGGCGGACTGAGTGAGGCAAGCTTCAATTAATGTATTTTCAGTGAGGCAAAACTTGCAGAAGGTCACTCTTTGGCACACCACTAGTTTATGTCAAACAAACAGCTCTGGTAAAGCATAAGACTAAGAGGCAGTGAAAATGTTTTGCTATCATTTTTATCTTAGTGAGGTGGTTTAGGTAAAGCTGATAATTTAACAAACATCAAACATGGCCGTTCAACAACTAACTTGGTAACGGTTTGGCAAGTGTTGGCTAACAGTCTAGCTAGAGCTCGAAATTTGGGGGGAGGGGGGGCTGAAAAAAGTGACACAACTTTAAATTGAATGTACTCACCTCTGAATTTTTGGCCTTCATCCTCGTTTATAGCTTAGTCCACCTACCAACAACTTTTGTATTAGCTCATCTGATAATGAATCATCTAGCGCTGCTACCGTCCACCAAATTCCAGCAAGTATTTGCTTTACCAATCGGAATTGACATGGAGATAATTGATTTACAAAACGACATGGAGTTGAAAGCAAGATCAAGAGACAGTGACTTTTGGGGTCTTGTAAACAGTGAAAAGTTTCCCCTCCTTTTATCCTGCACACTTAAGGTGAGGGCCTACTTTGGATCAACATATCTCTGTGAGATGGCCTTTTCACAGATGAAAATAATAAAGTCAAAGAACAGGTCTTGTCTAACTAATAGACATCTCACAGACAGTGTCAGACTTGCTGTGTCAAACTATGAGCCAGACAACAGAGCACTTGCTGATAGTGTGCAATCACAGCCATCACATTGAATGTGTGTGTGTGGGGGATCTCATCCACAGCCATCAGTAAGTGAGTGTTGTCAGTTTGAAATCTGTTGTAGGCTATATTGTTTACAAAGGATATGATCTGTGTTGTATGTTGTCTAAAAAGGGAAAGTGAAACAGTACTGTACATGATTGGCTTGGGGCAATTGACTGATTATTGAGGTTATGAATTGTAGTAGGTCTGATTTGTGTGAAATTATTTTTTAACAATTGAATGATGTGACTTAATATTTTAAATTGATAGTTGCACTTACTTAAGTATTGTCATTTTGCAGTGTCTTGAAATATGATGTTTAAAAATGGAAAGTGAAACAGTACTGCACATGATTGGCTTAGGCCTGTAATTTACTGATTATTAAGGTTATTATAAATGGTAAATGAGTGATGGCCTGTGGAAATATTGAAAAATGTAATATGACTGTTGTCATAAAATGTTGAATGATAGTTGCACTTCTGATTATACTATTTGTATAATTAAATGAATACTTTGCCTGTTGTCGTAATTAAATTAATAATTGGCTTGTGGATGACGGGTAACAAAATAAAGAATGTCAAAGTGGAACTAGTGGGATTGTTTTTTGTCATTTTTTGCAAGTGGTAGATCTTGGTTTACATTTGTACTTGGGATGTGAGCTTAGGCTTATAAAGGTTGGTGACCACTGATCTAGCGCCATTATTCACTGTCCGCATCATTATCTAGCTAGCTGAGGATGAACACCGACAGAAATTGCGCCGATTCCAAAACAATAACGGTTGGCTTGCCCAGGACGTTCCAAATGTAATCACCAATCGGGGCGGGGTCTCTGATATTTCGCCAATCCATGCCTTCAATTTTTCAAACATACATCCCGAGCCCCCACAACATTTCAACCCTTCCAGTATTACAAATGAAATGGGTACAAATAGAAATATGTATGAAGGATTTGTCTGTACCTTAGTTTCATGCCAAATAAAATTGTACTGTACATATTTTACTTCAACTTCAAGGTCCATTTATGTAGGCTACCTTTTAAATGTAGACCTACTTGTACATTTGAGAACACATTTTGTTTTTGGAAAGTGTAAGATCTGTTTTATGTTGTTTTTGTTACATAACAAATAACCAATATGTTATGTTACAGTAACGTTGCCCTAACGTAACATTGCGAGGTTAATGTTACGTAACTGTGCAACCTTAACACAACATTAAGAGAAATTACCCTGTTAAAGAAACGTTGCCACAATGTAACATTTTGAGGTAACTGTAACGTAACTTTGCAACCTTGCCACTAAAATACTTTCTGGACAAATACATTTAATGAAGTTACAACAAGGCATGGCAACTTAACTCACACCATATAATTCTAATGATAATTCTGTGACAGAAAAATTGTGACCAATTGCAACCTCAATGCAACGTTGCTATTAGGTTATGCAATGTTCGTGTTTGCAGGGAAGCTTAACTGTTAAAGATAGAAAGATCTTGTAATCTAATCTTCACAGGCAGTACCTGTGCCCTGACCTAATCTTGATCTGAATCATTGACAGGTGTGTTATGTCAAAGGTCAGTCTTTAAGTACCCTCAGCCAGACCTTCCGGAGATGCCTCCCTGTGATTTTAAACCAGAAGAGTACAAAGTAGGCATCGTTACAATACATAACATACTTTGCTTTATGTTTGGTGTGTATTTGAGTGCTGACATGTGGTACCTTGGAAAAGTATCTGCCATGCAGTGAATTATTTGGAAACTATGTCAATTATGTAGAATTGTTGACATTAGAAAGGCTTTCCAGCCTCCAGTAATTTACTGTTCTACCCCTCATGCAGAATATGTCTAGGGAGCGTATGATGAAGATTCGACAGCTAAACTGCCACCCAATGACCATGAAAGTGACCTTCTACAAAAAGCCTGTGTTCCTCCACCAGGGCTACATGCAGTGGCTTTGGGATGTGGACGGCAGGCGCTACCTCGACTTGTTTGCTGGGGTGGCCACTGTCAGTGTGGGTCACTGCCACCCGTAAGCTTCTGTGCCGTGTCTGATTGTAAGATGTAACAACAGACCGAAAACAGCAGAGAAAATAAAAAAAATAAGAAAGTCAATATATACAGTAAGCTGATTCCACACCTGTGTCAGGTGCATAACGGAGTTTGGTGCTGCAAGTGGTATACTGTATATTAGAACGTTAGCACCAGGGAATGAGCACAGATGTACACTCTTCATGCTTTTTGGACAATCTATAGAGTTGAACATGCAATTATCGATTGTGACATATATCAATCTTTTTTCTTTTTTGTTGTTGCATTTTTTACCTTAAACCATTTATTTCCACGCTGTCTTTCTCCATCAGCAAAGTTACTGCAGCTGCAGAAAAACAGCTGAGGAAACTCTGGCACACAACAAATATCTACATCTACCCTTCTTTGCCTGAGTACTGTGAGAAACTAGCTGCCCATTTTCCTGACCCCCTTAAGGTACTGTAGTATGTGGCCAACTCTGGCTTTTGGTAGTAATGTCACAGCCAATGATACCTTGTTTTTCTTTTCCTCAATAATCTTGCTCAAATAAATCCAGCTGAAATAAAAGTGAGTGAAACAAAATGTTCCATGTGCCTAACTGTCTTTATGTCTCCGCCTTTCGGTCTGCTTGTTTTTTCTATGACTATATGCTTGTCTGTAAACTAGTATCTGTCAATACATTTGTACACTTCCAACAGGTTGTCTACTTGACCAATAGTGGCTCTGAAGCCAATGATCTGGCCATGCTGATGGCTAGATTACACACCGGCAACTTTGACATCATCACTCTCAGGTAAGGCGATCATTAACACCACTTCCTTGAAGGTGTACATTTCCTCACAGATCCAAGACCGGTATGTACTGGAGCAAACTGGTCACAGCATGGTGGCGAGGATTACAGATTGGTTTTTAATTAAATCCTAATTTATATCCAATCTAAGATACTGCCACATATTTACTACGTTGTAAATCTACAGTAAAGGCAAATGGGTTTACAGGTATGTATATTGTGATTTTCTGTATAAATGTACAAATGCATAAATTGATCATTTTCTCTGACCTTGCAATCAGTACCTTCAGAAACAACCAGTCAGTGCTACATTTTTGACGGTGTTTTTTTTGTCAGGCCATTTATAAAACCTTTTGTAATCTTTTCCAACAAGTGTGTTGAACACAAAGAGCAAGTGTTAAAGGATCAGTAGTTCAAATCCAAGGTCAGCTTACCAAAAACGTACTAGTTAGCATAAGCATGTCTGTATGCATAATAAAAAGATTTAGTTGTGTAAAGAATTATACATTCTGTCATTATTAGAACCCCTTAGGCATTTGGACAGGAAACCTCTGTGTGGTTTATATTCATTCTAGATAATTACATCCGTACAGCCCCATCTAGGGGAACAGCAAAGGGAATTATCTCCCTTACAACTGCTATAACTATGGATGGTGTTCCTTTTCTCAGAGGGTCCTACCATGGTGGGAGTCCACAGACCATGGGACTTACCTCCAATGCTGCATACAAATACCCTATTGCTTCAGGCCTAGGCTGTCATAATGTAAGTGCTAGCACATGTACTATGTAATAAAGATTATTTCTATTCTGAGTTTATTTCCTTAAGAAAAATCTAAATGTATTACATTTAGAAAAATCGTATTAATAAGGAATTCCAGTTGGGTAATTAATTTTTTTGTACCTGTACTTTTATATTGAATGCATGCAAACAATAAAAATATCTATTCAATAGCTGGCTGTCATGGCAACATAAGGCTCGTGCCTGGATTGATAAAACTGGGTTCTCCTCTCTTTACAGACAATGTGTCCTGATGTGTACAGGGGACCTTGGGGAGGCAGTCACTGCAGGGACTCTCCGATACAGACTGACAGACAATGTGGCTGTTCCGAAGGTAAACTCTCTCTCTCACACACACACACACACACACACACACACACACACACACAAAATTATGTCCACACTCTTGACTTAACAAAAGTGCATGTGTTAGTGTGTGCAAAGGCATTCAAACCTAAACAAGAACACACATTGATAAACAGTCATGGACATACTCATGCATACACATTCACAAACACTTCTTGGTCATTCTGACTGCTCTCAGGGCATGAGTGTTATGGGGCTAGTTCAGCTGCGAGATTCATACAGCACATTAACCTTTGGATAAGGCTCAGCTGCTTAGAGAACGGAGTCATGACCTGTTCTCCCCTGCCTCACATGATAGCAGCCAGTGTGGCATGGCTTTCTCCAATCCAGTGTTGAAGAGAACAGACCATTTTCTGTGAGAGGCACTTGGGATAGTTTATGTTTTTAGTAATGCTGCTGCGTCTTAAATCTATCCTTTTACTAATTGTTAAAAGCAATAAGAAAATGTTGAAAGTCCATCATCGTACATTTATTGTGTGTTTGGTATTTTGAGTACAAGAGCAGCTTATTCCTGAGTAGGTATGTATTTTATGGAATCAGATAGCCATTGGATAAAGCTTTACAGAAAAATCACCATTTTTGTTATCTATCTCAAGTGAGAATGTTTAAGTGGTTGACATGTGGTCATCTTTGTATAGTTAATTTAAATGCCAGGCAACAGTCTAAAGTCCTCCGGTTTAATCAAACATTTACCATTTCTGGGGAAATGCAATATAGTTCACCTTTATTCCTTTTGCAACAAAAAGTAATTTAGTAACCAAGTACTACCTATAAAAGGCTTAAAGCTGAACTCCATGTGACTTGTTTTTATGATGCCTGGACCAAGAAACAATATTTCAAGCTTTAATAAAAACCTATCTATACCTAAAATATTTATAAAAAAATAGACTGGATTAAGTCAACTTAATGAGAAATTTGATTTTGTTTTTTAATGACCACACAGGCTATTGTCAGGCAAATGACAAATATATTGAGCAGCTAAAAGAGACATTTGCAACCAGTGTTCCCAGTCGAATTGCTGCTTTCTTTGGAGAGCCCATCCAGGTGAGTAGTCCAGCCCTCTCTACTGTCGCTTTCTTCTGTGCTTACCACGTTGCCCACAGGCATACAACATCATTTATATTTACCCTGCAAGACAAGGATTTGAATTTGATGTGAATCAATGATTGTGTTTCACTTTCTTTAACAGGGAGTGGGAGGAGCTGTACAATACCCCAGAAACTATCTGAAGGACACCTACAAGCTTGTGAGAGAGAGAGGTGGAATCTGCATTGCCGATGAGGTAGTATATTGTACCCTTGTTCAGACTTTTTATTATGAAAGTTACTCAGTTATAAACACATTTAATAGATCTAAAAATGTTAAAACCAGTGGAACATCCAATGGTAAATCATTTGCAACTAATCATTACATAAAAAAACTGATTTTTTTTGTGGCCTTTTGTAAGAAAGAATCTCCCCCAAAACAATGCAAATATTTTTATTTTCATTGAACATTGCTTGATTTACATCAGTACAAAAAATTTAAAAATGTATAACGAACTGATGCAACCTATATAATTCTTTGGCTGGGGTCCCAAGGTCCAAACCGGGTTTGGACGCACCGGAAGTCACTTCTGGGGATTCCAAGGTCATGATGTAATACCTGACATGGTAACGATGGCAAAAGGAATCGCTAATGGATACCCAATGGGAGCGGTTGTCACAACACCAGGTGAGATATAGGCTTACTGTATCATCACTTGACAGTAGACTTGTATAAAAGTATTAATGTGCATCGGCCCACGTTAAATGTATACATAACGTGACGCAGCCTGACCAACAGGATACGATGCCTATTGTTTGTTTGCGGCTGAAAGAGGCAGACAAGGTTTAGAGACTAGCCATCAGCGTAACCATTTTAAGCAGACATACATTATCAAGTAAGAACATTCTCTTCTGCCAAGCTTATTTACAAAGGACAAATAAAATAAAAAATAAAAAAATCAAGCAATTACAAACCATTGTCCCCATCTTCCTGAGGCTGGAGGCTGCTATACAGAATGAGAGAGGTCTCCTTAACCTTTATTTATTTAATGCCATCTTCATTAATACAATAGCCAAATACAAGTTATGGGTAAGCACCATGTGTTGGGGGTTTTCATGTCTTCCTGTTACTCATATTCCCTCTCAACAGCATCTGTCTGTTTGGAATTAAGCACTCACTCTACTATTGGTTTACAGAGTAACTAAGCTTGGGGGGGGTGGGGGGGGAAACTAACATGCAACACTTGGTGCAGTGTAACAAACCAAAGGTGGACCCAGATCCAACACACAACTCCCATTATTTTTGCAATATCCTTTTATTCCCACCACAGGACAATGGCCAAAAAGCCACAGACAGACAATAAAAAACGCAGGGCAAAATCTCAGAGTCAGGTTCAGAAGGCTCGGTAGTTTACCGGGGAACAAGCGAGGAAGGAAAGTCCAAGTCGGGCTGAGTCAGCAACAGGAGATCCAAACAGTGAATGCGGGAAAGTCTGGCATGAGAACAGCAAAGAACAATCTGGCAGTGAGTGTGTGGAAAACTGGACACTAAATGGTGGCAGAGTCAATGACAATCAGACGTGTGTGCAGGTAAGCAGCAGGTGTGTGTGATTGTCCTGATTGCAGCAGTGCAGAGTGAAGCAGGGGCGTGGCAGAGTCAATGAATGACCTGTAACTGGTGGTGCAGGCTGTGACATGCAGTGCACGATCTGTCTCGGATATAATTGGAACTAGCCTTATGTCTATTTTGTAAAAAAACAACAACCCCACCAATAATAATAATTATAATAATCATAATGAAAATATGTTTATTTAATATGATGATGAATGTTATCAATCATCTTATGTATGCTGATGACCTGGTAATCTTTAGTCCATATAGTGCTGGGCTGCAGCAATTACTGAATGTGTGCTCACACTACGGCAAGGATTATAACATTACATTTAATGCCAAAAAGAGTAATGTCATGATATTCAGAAGTAGAGAGGATAGGAGATTAGTTTTTCCTGTGTTTTATCCATGCAATATTCCTCTCTTGATATGCAAGGAAATAAAATACCTTGGCCATGTTTTTACTGATGATTATAATGATGACAGAGATATCTATCGGCAGTGTTGTAATCTATATGCTCAGACAAACATGTTGCTTCGCAAGTTTAGTATGTGTTCTGTCAATGCAAAATGTTCATTATTTAGAGCTTTCTGCACACCTATGTATTCAGCTCATCTTTGGTGTAGCTACAGGAAAGGTAGTATGCGAAGGCTTATAGTGGCTTACAATGATGCAATGAGGTTGCTGCTTCAGGTTCCTAGATGGCATAGTGCTAGTAAACTGTTTGTGTTCTTTGATGTTCCTACATGTGAGGCACTTCTAAGACATCTAATGTACAAATTTACGTGTCGCTTGGATGAGTCAGAGAACAGCATCATAGAGGCTTTAACCGACCCGAGGAAAAGTTGCTTTCGGTATTCATCCAGGCTCAAAAAACGTTGGCGAGAGCCTACATACAAACTGTCTTTCGTAAAATTTAATGACTTGTGGTTTTGTCTTGTATTTCTCTTGTTTATTATTATTTATTATTTATTGTTTTTGTTTTGTTTTCTTTTTGTTATGGACCCTCCAGTGAGTCTGGAATAAAGTTTGGAAGGAAAAAAATATATATAACCTTTATTGACAAAGCTTTAATATTTCTATTTAAATAATATAAGCAATTGTGAAATTGTACAATACAAACAATGATAAATAATAAATAAATTATACAGATGTATACATACAAATACATATTAACAAATATAATGTCATAAGTTATATATGTTATATAAGTTTGTAGAACTCTTAACTAACTGTTAATATAAGAATAAATACATAAAAATAAAACTGCTCAGAATAGAAGAAACATGCTCAGCAGTCATAGTCACAGTGATTAAATTAAGATCCTTATAACAATAGAAAATGAACAATAGAATGCTTGTTTATAGATTTACAAGAGATATCAAATAATATTGGAAGTCTGCACTATAGGTCTGTAAGACTGTAAGTCAATAATATACTACGAGACTTTAAGGCCCGGTTTCCTCCACAGGGATTAAGCCAAGTCCTAGACTATAAAACATTTTCAATTGAGAATCTCCATTGACAGTGAGATTTAGTCTAGAACTAGGCTTAATCCCTGTACGGGAAACCGGGCCTATGTCTGTAAGACTATAAATCACACAGACTTAGTCTCGCGAGGCCAGACCTATCTCCACACTTCGTTGCGCTGTGCCAGCGCTGGAGAAAGCCTACACAGTTAGTATTTTGCAGCGTTTAATTAAAACAAATAAGGTCACACCACTGCTTGTATTTACAGCTAATCAATAAAAAATAAATGTTCAAATACTTATTAGGATAATAATAATTTTATTTTTTAAAAGACAAACAGCACACCGACATAACCGTAGTGTAGCAGTACACTTTTCTTCGTTCTATTGAAAGCTTTGCTGCAGTGTGCGTTAGTAAGGCTTACTTGAAATGAACTAGTTCTACACAGAGAATAACACAATGCCTTCTCAGCTCTAATGTCAACCAGTCACATATATATATATACACACAGTGCATCCGGAAAGTATTCATACCCCTTCACTTTTTCCACATTTTATTATGTTACAGCCTAATTCCAAAATGGATTAAATAAAAAAAAATTCAACATTCTACACACAATACTGCATAATGACAATACATAAGTATTAACACCCTTTACTCAATACTTTGTTGAAGCACCTTTGGCAGCAATTACAGCCTCAAGTCTTCTTGAGTATGATGCTACAAGCTTGGCACACCTATTTTGGGGCAGTTTCGCCCATTCTTCTTTGCAGATCGTCTCAAGCTCCATCAGGTTGGATGGGGAGGGTCGGTGCACAGCCATTTTCAGATCTCTCCAAAGATGTTCAATCGGGTTCAAGTCTGGGCTCTGGCTGGGCCACTCATGGACATTCACAGACTTGTCCCGAAGCCACTCTTTTGTTATCTTGGCTGTGTGCTTAGGGTCGTTGTCCTGTTGGAAGGTCAACCTTCGCCCCAGTCTGAGGTCCAGAGCGCTCTGGAGCAGGTTTTCATCAAGGATCTCTCTGCACATTGCTGCATTCATCTTTCCCTTGATCCTGACTAGTCTCCCAGTTCCTGCCGCTGAAAAACACCCCCACAGCATGATGCTGCCACCACCATGCTTCACTGTAGGGATGGTATTGGCCAGGTGATGAGCAGTGCCTGGTTTCCTCCAGACATGACGCTTGGCATTCAGGCCAAAGAGTTCAATCTTGGTTTCATCAGACCAGAGAATTTTGTTTCTCATGGTCTGAGAATCCTTTAGGTGCCTTTTGGCAAACTCCATGCGGGCTGTCATGTGCCTTTTACTGAGGAGTGGCTTCCGTCTGGCCACTCTACCATAAAGGCCTGTTTGGTGGAGTGCTGCAGAGATGCTTGGCCTTCTGGAAGGTTCTCCCATCTCCACAGAGGAACACTGGAGCTCTGTCAGAGTGAACATCGGGTTCTTGGTCACCTCCCTGACCAAGGCCCTTCTCCCCCGATTGCTCAGTTTGGCCGGGCGGCCAGCTCTAGGAAGAGTCCTAGTGGTTCCAAACTTCTTCCATTTGCGATTGATGGAGACCACTGTGCTCGTTGGGACCTTCAATGCTGCAGAAAATTTTTGTACCCTTCCCCAGATCTGTGCCTCGATACAATCCTGTCTCGGCGGTCTACAGGTAAATTCCTCAGACTTCATAACTTGGTTTGTGCTCTGACATGCACTGTCAACTGTGGGACCTTATATAAACAGATGTGTGCCTTTCCAAATCATGTCCAATCAATTGAATTTACCACAGGTGGACTCCAATCAATTTGTAGAAACATATCAATGATGATCAGTGGAAACGGGATGCACCTGAGCTCAATTTTGAGTGTCACAGCAAAGGGTGTAAATACTTATGTACAAGTGATATTTTATTTTTTTATTTTTAATACATTTGCAAAAAATTCAAAAAAACTTTTTTCACTTTGTCATTATGCGGTATTGTATGTAGAATGTTGAGACATTTTTTTTATTTAATCCATTTTGGAATTAGGCTGTAACATAATAAAATGTGGAAAAAGTGAAGGGGTATGAATACTTTCCGGATG
This sequence comes from Galaxias olidus, assembly GCA_026901105.3. Classification (NCBI taxonomy): domain Eukaryota; kingdom Metazoa; phylum Chordata; class Actinopteri; order Galaxiiformes; family Galaxiidae; genus Galaxias; species Galaxias olidus. The sequence continues at coordinate 189,103 of JAPMUY010002772.1, forward strand.
CACTGTATAATCTAATTTGTACAAAATATAATTTGAGCCATGTTGGCAAGACTCTAATAGATCCGCTGATTAACACACAACCAAGGCACTATGAGTCAAGTTCTCTTCATTAATTTGAGAAATCTTGATTGAAGAAAGGATTAGGAAACAGGAAGTGTGCAGACTCCAGTAATTGCAATTCTGGGAGTGTGTTGGATTTGCAGCGAGACTCTTCAGGGATCAGTGGTGAGGACTAGCCAGTGCAACTCTAGAGGCTTTGTTGTCAGCAATCCCTTGAGTGTGATTGCACTGACAGATCTTAGAAAAACACAGTTTAAGATCTCAGTTGCTGACCTGGGATTATGTTTGAGCACAGCATTATTGATTGAATAATACATATGTATTTTATCCTATTCTATAAATCTTATATAGTGAATTTGATCCACAAAATGATCTATGCTGTAAGGTCATGGATGCATGCAAAGAGTAAGACAAGGACAACAACACAAATGAGTAGTTCAGTCAGACACACTTATCCGTCTTAAAAGATTTTATTAAATGTAAATAGAATTTAGTTTGGCATGGTTAGATCAGCTGTGTATTTTGAAGCTCCTCTCCGTAACATATTCGGGACAACACTCCAGAGGCAGAGAGCAAACATGCATCAATCCCCTTCTGGAACAGATCAGCAGACCTAAAGTGGCAGCTGGGGAGGAGACGGGAGCAACTTTCATCACCTCATCATATGAATGTGATGAAATAGAACCTAACTGAAATGTCAGGTCATTTCAAGAGACACCCTCATTGACATGAACAGCTTGATTGGTGAAAGGGTGTATGTGATTGTTGTGTGTAAGCCTGCGCAGTTTAACATCTTACTCATCAACGGTGCACACAGACTTTTAGTTATCTGCCTGAACTGAAGATTGCTTTAAGGGCAGGACACATTGATTGTTGAAGGAACATTTTTTTTATGATTAATTTTGTTTGAGTGTATTTCTTTAACTGTGATTCCAGAGATTGCAAGTTCCTTTGCCAGGGGAGTTCATTTTAACACCTTTGGAGGAAACCCTGTAGCTTGTGCAATTGCTTCATCGGTTTTGGATGTATGTGTTCCTTTTCCTCATCTGCACAGTTCATTTTAAGTGAACAATAATTCTCTTTTTTTATTGTGTTTATACTCCAGAACATGCAATTGTGTTTTTAGAGATCAGAACTACCAAGCGTTTCACATTCATTCATTATTGTGAAATCAGTTTATTATCACAGCGTGAACAGGACAAATTTCTGACAATTTGCATCTTATCAGACCATTAAAGAGGACGGCACGCAGAAAAACAGTCATGATGTTGGAACCTATCTGCTGATGGAGCTGGCCAAACTCAGAGACAAGTATGAGATTGTGGGTGATGTCCGCGGCAAAGGCCTCCAGATTGGTGTGGAGATGGTCACAGACAAGGTGAGGAGTAAAGGGGATGGATGCCTTCAGCTGAGTTCCTTTGGGTTTCACTGTTTTGAACTGGAGTCATCATTATTCTACCACTACTAACTAAACAATACATTTGAGACTTCCCATGTCTTTAGAAAATGCAAATTACTGGATCTAAAACAAAGAAACAAAGCAAATACAGTATGTAGGAGTCCATTTTAAATAATCCCCCTAAACTCCACAAACAGCAGAATTTACAAGCCAAGTTAACTTGTCTCTTTCTGCTTTTATATCCCAGCCATGGTATGGTTCAGCAGGCCTCCGGTTAACCATTAGCCCCTTAGTAGGACCATAGACTGTCCGCACCTGGGAACAGATCCGAACATATATAATCCCTCTGTTCCATTTTGCTGCATTTGTATTTTATGTTACTGTATACATGTTGTGATTTTCAACTGGGCATATACTGTCTGTGTGTATAATTCAGTTTCTAAAAAACATGTTCTGTCAATACTTTGCTACCTAGTATAAACAGTTTTAGGATATACTGATACAGCTTATAACAACTGTTTCATGACAAAGTGGGTAGTTTTTTCATGATACCATAGTGCTTAGCTTTTGCTGCAGCATGGCACTGTACTGAATTTATGTACCGACAATGTTAAGCTTTAGAAAATGTAAATGAAATTTCACAATTCTTTTCTCTGTCCCATCCTCAGGCTAGTCGAACGCCCCTGCCTACTGAGGCTATGGCTTCCATTTTTGAAGACACCAAAGACATGGGAGTCCTTATAGGGAAGGGAGGAGTGTATGGACAGGTAGGTTACCACATTCAAAACCAAACAGCTTGCTAGCGTAATATTTCAGAGAAATGGTATTGCTAACATACAGTTGTCATTCAAATAAATAGTGGAGGTTAATTTCCTAACCCCCCCCCCCCCACCCCTCAATTGTATTTTATAAAACATTATACATTAACATTACTTTATAAAACATGTCATGCTATAAACTCTTCCATAAGTACACATCAAGTTGTAGTTTTATAAAATGTCCCTCTCGCTATGCATTCTTCTCTGACTCCATATCTTTTATTCCACTACCCCTTTCATGCTCTCCTTATTCTGTCAAGATATTCCGGATAAAGCCTCCTATGTGCATCACCATGGAGGACGTAGATTTCTTCCTAGCAATATTCGACCGATCTATTCAGAACTATATGAACAGCAGATAAAGAAGCCTTCATTGATCTGCCTCCACTTGGTTTAAATCAATGTGACTATGTTTTGCCAGACTAGGACAGTTTCAGAAATTTTGAAAACTTGGGGATAGCAATGCTGGCTATATGTACTCAGTTGTAATTTTTTTATTTTGAAGGCAAAGAGTCAGTAACACATATAAAATTATAATTGTTACACTAGTTTTGGGAATAGTCAGTCAATTCTGTTCCATATATCTTCTCTACATATCCACTATTGCAGAGTAGACATGATAAGATCTCAAAGGACTGTAATTGAAGGCATAGCATCCTCACCTGGCAACTAAAAGCATAATAAACCCTTACGTAGTATGATTTTCAGGGGAATGTAACACAAATGCACTTATGTGACCCTCAAGGCAACTTGAAATATTTAAACTTTTTATTTTTAACAACTAAATTATATTGCTGAATATATTTAATAATTAAAGAAAATAAATGATGACCTACTGTAAGATACCTGTGAAAATGTTTTGCCAGTATATGAGGGGAAACAGCAAACATATTGTAAACTAAAATGTGCCATTGTTTAAAATCTGCACTAGGCCTAGATAATTTACTATTAAAGACTTGTATTATGTGTATAGTATATCTAATGTAGTTGCCAAGTGTTGTGCTATGGTTCATGTGGAAATGTTCTAGAAAATACATTAAAATGGTTTCTCCTGGAGATTTGCAGTACATTCTTGTTGGTCACTGTGACTATGGTATGCTTATAGGGGAGAATAAAAGATCTAAGTACTGTTTTCAATTTTACTTTGGTAAGAAGTGTTTTTTTAATCTTTCTCACTATAAACTTCCAGCAACAGGAAATACACTGATTGTCTTTATACATAACTACCACCCCCTGGTGGTATGATCTCATACATAAAGCATTTCTGATAGGTGAGGAATATTCAGCCAGTACAAACACTACAAATAGCTCTTTCAGAATTGAATTCAATTGTTTTATCGTCATATGGCTCATTCTACATGCCCAATACAGTACTTTCCTCACAGTACATTTTATTTCACATGCTTGGGTCGGGTATAGGACCTATTCTTGGACATGGCCTTATAACCCAACACACTTTATTATGACACAACAATGACTGGAGAAAACATATGTAAAAACAAACAGTTGGGTTACCACACTTTCTTTACCTATGGGACCACAGTAGTAGTAAGGTTTTATTTTCTCAAAAAAGAAAAAAAAGTCTTCAACAAATTGTTTTTGTCCTGGAAGAAACAGCTGTAAAATGAAATGGCAATGCTGCCTTACTGATGCAGTAATACAGGAGGCTGAATGTGTGGGGGTTATACATTCCGCACAGCAACACCATTGTCACTCAACATACTGATGGTTCTCTTGCGGTCTAGCTCCAATCAAAAATCATTGAAACAGACTCCGTCTCAGGCAGACCACCATCTAAAACCCCAGATGTCCTTTTTAAATGAATCGTCTTATTCCTCTCTAGTAAATGGCCTTATGTGAACAAAGTTAGTCGTATGTGTTTAAAAGAGACCATTTAATGTCAGACTGATTTAGTATTTCTCGTCGTCCCAATTCGGGCGAGAAGGAGGGGTTATCTGTTTTTTTTCTTATCTTTCTTGCTCTTGGCTGTGCCACTGGAGGAGAGGGCCAGCGCGTGGCCGCTAGTCTTCAGGTGGTCAAAAAGCTTGTTCCTGGTGGGGAACTCGTGATGGCATGTCACACATTGGAGGTTCAACTCCTTCTGTGGGATTGAGAAGCGAGATCAAAATAACTTAACGGGTTGGAAAAGACACAGCGACCGGTCACAAACACACAGAGCCACACAAATGAGATTTCAAAATGCACAAATGACTTGCCCATAAAAGGTCAGATGATATTTTAAATATAATTTGTGTAGCTTGCTCTGCAGTTAACACTACCTCAGGGGCCTCTTCTCTTCCTGTCTGAGGTTTTATGACTTTCTTTTCTTTTCCTCCTCCCTTTTTCCCCTTGGACTTGGTTGAACTGTATAGACAAGAGAGGGAGGGCGGTTGTCATGTCAACGGGAGTACAGTTCAACATCACACAAATAAAATACAGTTCAACATTACGCAAACAATTGTGAGGCGTACAGGTCCACCCTGGAGAGGATTGCAAGCGTTTAAAGACGACGGCATTTACTTCTGGTGCAAGGCTGGCTGGGGGCGCTCACCTCTTTGTCTCTGTGGGCAGGCCGTTGCTCTGCTCCTCAGGCTCCGTGGGGTCATCTGGCACAGGTAGGCTGTCCTCGCCACTGCCTACATGCGTTGGTGGAGGGCTGTCAGTATCCTTCTGGAAGTCTGGAGGAGCAGGTGTGGATTCCGGAGCTGCTGCTTCCTGTTCTGTGGGGCTCTGGGTAAAGAGATTTGGGAGAAGAGGGGAATATGAGAAAAGCATGCTGTCAAATAGGAACGGGATGATGAACATGGTGAAGCACGATAAATCAAGTGGCTCACGTTTACTACTTTCTGCTTTCTCTTTTTCTTCTTCTGCTTTTTGGACAGCCTGGGTGATCAAGTCAGAGAATTAAAATGAATTATAATCCAACTAGTGTAGATTGCTCTACAAGGTTATTGCCACAATCACATTTTATGGCAGTCCAATATATTATGATCAGCGTTACCGTGTACAAGCTAAACTCAAACTGTGTTACATACTTCTGCATAGGTTGGTCTTCTTCCATCTCTTCCTCATCCTCATCATCGTCCTCCTCATCCTCTTCCTTGTTTTTCTCCTGCTCCCCTGATTGTGTACTGAGCGATTCCTCCTCTTCCTGCAACTGTTGTCGTAGCAACGCCACCATCTCACGGTGCTTTTTGGACTTCTCATGATTCTTCATGCTTTTGAAAGAATAGTTTGATCATTTACCCATTCTTTGTCAGCCACTTGTGATTTCTGAAAACCTTCAATTTGATTAGGAAATATATTATAATAGAGGGAACATTAACAATCTCAACTTTCTGCGAGTACAAATAAACAGGCTACAAATATAAACCTTCTTATACATAGATAGACCTACTTAAATTAAGTATATACACTGATATGTTTTAGTTCATAGGTTTCACTGTGCCAAAGAGGCTAAATTTAGCACCAGCCTGGAGATTAGACTGTTACAAAGCCGAGTGGACTGTCAAACCGACAGGTAGAATGGAGCCAAACTGCCCTAAACCACTCACGCTTTATCTGATTTGAAGGATTTGTCACATGCAGGGCAGTACAGGTCGTCGTAATAGTCCACCATCAGCTCTTCATCGCCATCTGGCTCAACTGTACCTAAACCCCCCCCCACACACACACACACACAAAGATTAATACCACTCATTTTAAAAATATGTCCTTGCGTGCGAAACCACGTCAGATTAAAATGACTCACGGATTTGGTAATTAATATAAAGACACAACTGTGCTAATGCGCATACAATAAGAGGATTATTATTGCTAACATTAGATGATTGTTGTCAAAAGAGCATTAGACACTGAAACAAAGAGACTTTAATTTGCACTTACCACCCTCTCCACGGTCCAGTGTGTCTATGTCTTGGTCCTCCACCTCGCTCTCTGAAGCGTCTCCAAACTCCTTTCCATACTGAGCCTCCATCTGCTGCAGCTCCTTCTCCAGCTCAGACATGGCCGCCCAACTCTGCTCTTTGTAGCCCTCAGCAAGCCTTAATAGACAGAATGTGTTATAAAAAAAACTGTGAAGGAGAGGGGTAGTGGTGGACGGTGTCAATGCACAGTGTTTGTATATTTTGTCTCCCTTCCTTCTTTCCTCAAAGCCCATCCCATTTCCCTTCCTCCTCCTCTCACTTGGCTTGGTGGAGTTTCTGCTTGCGCCTCTGCTCCTCAACTTTCTTGGCCTTTTCTGCGTTCTGCTCCTCCAAAAGGATCTTGTGGGCCTGTACCCTGCGGTCACGCTTCCGAACGTAGGCTACTAGCTGGCGCACAAGCTCGTTGCGTTCCTTGCGGGCCTTTTCCCGCGTCTTTTTGTTGTCCTTCTCCATGGCCCTCTTTTCCCAACGGTTGGACGCTTGCCGCGTGTCATACTCCTCTTTCCAGGCAAAGTTCTTCCTGGTGCAGAAGCTCTGCCAGTATCCGTAGAACAGGTGCACGACCTGAGAAGAGCAATAGAATAGAATATGGCTGCAGAATCCTGAAGTATGCCAAGAACTCCATCACATTCCAGAATATGCACTCTACTTTTGCAAAAACAACAAAAAGGACGATGCATGCAAACTACATGCTGCTGCGGTTGATGCTGCCATGGTGCTTTTGAAAAAAAAAAGATGGTTTACCGTATCATAGTCACTCTTAGAGTCTCCAAACTCGGGAAAATCTTCGTCCTCCTCACTGTCACTTTTGGTGTGCTCCAGCTCCTCCTTCACGATAGACTCAAACACCCCTCGGTACACTGTGTAGAAGCTCTGCAGCACAGAATACCGAGAGGAATAGAGACAAAGGCAGAGAAAAAAAACGACAGATAGAATACAAAAGGTCAACAACAAGGAGAGAAACTAGTTGAATGGGACAGCATGGTGGCCTGGTGGGTAGGACTGCTACCTGATGACCAAATGTCATAACTTCAAATTCCTCCCGGGAACAACTCCACTAGTGTGCCCTTGGCTTGATCAAGGTACGTAACCCTAAATTGCTCTGGGGGGACTGCCCGAATAATCTCATTGTAAATCGCTTAGGATAAAAGTGTACGCTAAATTTCAAAAGTGAGTGAGTGACAGACAGATCTTTAGGCATAACAAAACGTTAAATAATACTGCCCTCTTTTGGTTAAGAATTAAAACTGCAGTTATACAATTACATAAAGAACACCCTACTCTAACAAGCTAGCATCTGGTATACACTGACAATAATAAAATATTGCAATGTATTGCTTGGATATTTATAGATTCCTTACAAATCAGACACATATAATAGCCTATATCCACTATCTACCTTTTCGTCATCGGCATAGCCAGAGTAGCATGAGACAGTGAAGTACTGGAGCAAGTCAATGCTGTCATCTGCATACTCTCCATTCACCCCTCCCTTCAAGAGAGCTTCTCTGTGGTTGTCATACCTAAGGTAGGACACAATCACATGCTTGTTAGTGGAGCATGACAAAAATAATTCTAATTCATTAGATCTAATTTGATCTAAATTACTAATTGGATCTAAATTACTAACTTACTAATACTTTTAAGGCACTAACCACATCAGTGCTATATCAGATGGTAGTAAAACATTTGACAACAATTAATATCAAAATTACATTCATTTCATAAATCTTGAACAGCTAAAAATATTAGGCAGGAACCAGAACCTATTAACAGTTAAGAGTACACTTTAGTTCATTTGCATTATGAGAGTTAGAGATTTCTTCACATTCCTGCTGGTGTAGTTAAAAGAGCTTCCAACTTACCAGGCCCTCTCCTGTGGGTCACTCAGCACATCATAAGCAGCCTGTATCAATTTGAAGTGCTCTGCTGCCTCATCAGCATTTTCCAGGTTTTTATCTGTCCATCAAAAACAGGATTCAGTAATATCACACAAGTAGGTTAAAATTATAGCAACGGCATCTGTGCCACTCCCTTTCTGACAAAGCCAAAGGCTTTTTTATGATCATCACTCATCAGACCACGGTATTATTTACAGAGCCTTACTAGCCATTTTGCCATAGACTGTAACTTTACCTGGATGCCATTTCAGAGCGAGTTTGCGATAGGCTTTCTTTAGATCCCCGTCATCTGCGTCTCGTTTGACCCCTAATATATCGTAATGACATTTCATTTTAATCTTGAAGAGCGTCACTTGTAATGAAGTAGCTAAATGTACTAAACTGCACGTTGACTGACAGCTAGGCTAACTAAGGACTGGCTTACGCGGTTACAATTTGACCTGGTCTTCGGTTTCCTTAGCTTATCGGAATACACCAAGACAACTAGTGACGTACTGACACATACGTAGGTACCCTGATCAATGTTAATTTTAAAATACCAAGAAAGAAAGAATTAACTCATAACCGCTCCATTTCACTTGACCATCGTGCACTTGCGTCAAGCAGTTGCCGGTAGATACAGACTGTATTACAGTCTGGCGACTAAAAGTGACGTCACACGCCCTGATATCGCCCTCCAATGGATGGTTCGAATAAACACATTTTCAGTCATGTATCCCAAAAAATATTAATTATAGTAAATCAAATAACTGATATTAATATTTGTGTGATGTGGCTAAAATGTATTCTAGATATGTTTCAATGAGATATTTTCTATGTCAGAAATATACAGAATAGTTTTTGGGGTGCTTTTATTTATAAAAGAAGCCCTTGCTGTATCTAACTCTGCCCAACATATAGGCACATATACAGGCCAGCTAAATCCCACTGTAAATTTGTATTATTTAAACTTAAGTGGTATCCTGTTGTGCTAGATTGGCTAACATGTACACATGCTGGGCCTACACACATCTCGGCACCGGACTATGATTACATACCGCCTGTGTAACATAGCTCCTGTATGTTTCTCTCTTGTCTTCTGCTGGATCTTGTTATCATATTATATCACATTTATATCATAATATATCACATATTATAGTTAAATAACGAACACACTAAATTATTCAATACTTTATTCATGGAATTAGAATTGGCCCTGATAGTGGAGAATAAGAGCTGATTGTAGTCTACATTGTCAACAACGAAACATAGATACCCCCCCCCCCCCCCCGCCCCCACACACACACAAACACACACCCCACCTCAACAAGCACACACTCACACACACACACACACACACACACACACACACACACACACACACACACGCACAGAGGCAGATATCCCCCCCCCCCCCACACACACACACACATAAATAGATACACCCAATGTATTTCAAATTTTCAGCCATTGTTTGTATCTGATGTTTTTTTTTTTTTAAAGAGCACCTAGTGACTCTTTAGACTACCTCTAAAAAAAATAGGCACGTAGGTGACAGAAACATTTCAAGCAATGCACAGGCATACCCTACCCATCAGCATTCTAGTTACTTTTGGGCTCAGCAACTCCCATTCCCATCAGAGCCTCCAATGAAAAACACACAGTCTTTGATCATTTCTGACCATCAAATTCATTAACTAATTTAGTTTAGATGGAAACGTATGTTGCTTGGATCCCAGTGTCAATACCCTGTAAATAGAATTATGAGCATACAGTGTAGGATTAAACGGGTGAGCAATGCAAATATAGGGAAGGTAGCAGCATGCTTTTGAGATTCTGCCACACTTTTTTCCCACAAACCATTTCTATTGTGGAATCTGTTCATGGAGTTTAAATGGATTAGTAAGAGCATAGCTTTCACACAGCCACTGTTTTGGTGGGTGACATCGTAACACTGTATGACCATTGTTAATACTATCATCACTTGCTTTCTGAGACACCATTGTGTGTGTTTTTTTCCATTTGGTAGCCATAGTAAAAGGGCACCTGTGTTTGACATGAGTTTAAATTAGGCTATAGTATATTCTTTCCTAATAGTAATCTTTTTTGCTTATTTAACTTCAGAGATATATTCAAGGTATTGAGTGCATTTTATATTAATCAATTGCTATTACATGGTAAAGCACCTGCATTTGTTGCCAGGTTGACAAAACCTCAGCATAAAGACAATATGGTTAAGAGAATTGAGGCATTAACGGTTAGTCCTGTGATTAGGATATATTTTTGCAGTTTTGAACAGTTGTATGTTGACAGCAAGTTAGACTCGTTGTGAATTCAAAAGCAGTGGTGGAGCATGAAAAATACAGTTATAAATTCTAAGAAAATTTACAGACTTCCTCAAAAGATAAGGAGTGCTGTTTGTTTACAATAAATTATAGTGCATTAGATTGCATTTGATATTACAGTGATATACCTAAGTTTAAGCGGTAGGTGACAGAAGCACAAAAAGTTATTATGATCCAATAGAGCAACTGGAAATGAGATAACTATACAGTATTAGCGAAAGCATTAACTTTTTATTCTTTCACTTTCAAATAAACAGGTAGCTCCAAGGTGAGTAAGCCTTAACGCTGAGTGGGTGCAGAAAGACCAATATTTATACAAAGATTTTGATCAAACAACTCTTCAAAAAGATGCTTATGGCTGGCATAAGAGGGCTTTATCCAATTACTCTCTTTCCACTGTAGCAAAATGATCTTCTCTGGAGGTCTGCTTATTTTATGATTTAACATACACACAAGCTTGCAAAGATAGCTAATGGAAAATGAAAAGGTTTCCATGGAGCAAAAAAACATACACAAAATTAAAGCACCCTATTTCTTGACTCTAGATTTGATTTGAATTCCTCGAAGATGATAAGTGTTTACATATGTCCAGCAAAAGACATTTTGTGAATGTGAAGAATTAAATAATCTGGCAAATGGTTGGGGTATCAAATGAGGATACTGGAAGATGGTTATTGTGGGTGACAGCCCTTCAGTTTGAGGCCAAAGAAAGAAAGAAAAAAAGCAGCCTCCTTGACTTTTGTCTACCAGCGCAAGCAGATTTTCTTTTGCTCAAAATTGTTTGGAGTATTTGTCTTCATTATGTTCGGAGTCAGAGGGCAGCATTCTATTCAGATTGAAAAGTAGGAAAGTGTCTCTCATTTGGAGCTTTGCAAAAACAGACGTTTCTTGTACACACCAGAAAATGTCCCACTGTGTGGTAGGAAAGATCAGGTAAACCAGAACAAGTCTGCAACACAATTCTTTGCACATTAAGCTGCTTTACGGCATTCTCCAACGTAACAAACCCATTTAATGTTGGGGTGGATGTAACATATATGACCAAAGTTACATAATCACATGCAAAATTTCCACCACTATCCACCAACCAAGATCCAGATTATTTTCATGCAAAATTGAATATCTGTAAACCTTCCAAAACATTGGATGGAAGCAATGCTTTATTATTTATGACATTTTGGAGGAACTAACATGGCTAATTATGCACAATCCCTCCTTGCCAATCAAATGTTAACTCTGTCAGTGGTTATAAAAAGATAAAACAAGAATTGAGCAGACTTCTTAAAAAGACAACACATGCTGATACACATGGAATGTACTTGATCACAGGCTAAATGTTGGAAAAGAGGTCAACAAATTTGACATGGATACTAAATGAGGCCAACTTCAAGTAATTTCTACAATTAATTTGCATCATCAAGTTGAAATCTGTATGAATTAAAATTCCAATACTTTGACAGTGATTGACAGTGAGGTCTTTCCAAAAGGCTGCAAGGCTTTGGCACGTATAATATGTGTGGTATAAAGTAATTTTCTTTGCAATCAGCCAAACAAATAATCACAGAAGCAAAGGTTGTGTTTTTCAAGTTGCTTAGAGGCTCAGTAAAAACATAGCAACATAACATAACACATTTTTATATTTGTATTTTTCTGGACAAGTAATAAAAAAACACAAAGAACACAATGCCTGGAACATAGTAAATATCATGACACTGAGGGTGATATCTTGAGACATCAGCAGACGTCACAACAGGTAATTATAAGGCAGGCTACAGCAAGGATAGTGCTTGGGAGAAGGGAATATAAGAGGGCAAAAAATCTTGAGATAGTATTAATCTTCACTGAAGCTAAGAGGACTTCACAGAAACGTCTAATGGAACAGCCTCTAGCCCTCAGAAAGCATATTTGCTTTATTCTCCTAATTTGTTCACAAATTTTGAGTTTGGTAGCAGAATCAGGAATGAAGCCTAAGAGTGGGTGGCGTGGAGATGTTTATTGGACCGATGATCTTAATTTTTCTAATTTAAAGACACAAACAGGAGGTCAGATTGTTTCTGCGATCGAGGACAGAGATGAGTACAAATTGCACAGTGAGCCAATAGAGAAAATAAATAGAGAAAAGTTGCACCGACAGGGTTTCGGTGGATTTTCAAGGCAGAGATCTGAAAAAAGACAGATGCGATTTGGCCGATTCAACTCTGACAGGGTGAGTTCTGATTGCAAGATATGACAATGACACATCTTTAATATTGCTAAATTTAGTATATTAATATAATTTTATTTCTAATATTTTCAGCATGGCTGTAATGACATCCAGTCAAGGGACTGCAACGCATCTTCAAACTGTACAGGGTGCTTTGGACTGTACACCTGTAATTTGTCCAGCAGAAAGTGTCAACTGAAGGGACTGTCTAGAGGAACAGGTAACTGCTACATAACAGTTATATTTTGTATTACATACAATTTGAATTCATACACTTATCAGTATTGATTGGTAAATGATGTCTTGTGCTATTGGTGCTTTTTCCTTTGGCATTGCAGACCGGTTTTTCCAGAGTCTCCGGAATGTGTGACTGATCATGGCTTATTCAATGTTTTAAACAAAATATTTTCCTGTTTTGTATTATCCTTTTAATTAAATTACATTGACACCAACTCAATGTTTTCATGACAGCAGTGAACCAGGATATTCTTTAGCTGATGTTTTTTTAAATAAAGACTGACAAAAAAGTATCACAATAGATATTTAGAATTCTTCCTACTTTTGCATTATATCCATTGTGTCCAGCTATAATTTAGCTAATAATACAAATACTAATAATTTGATTCAACATTATTTTATTTCCTCTTTCACTTGCTCTTCCTTACAGGACAGTGCAGAAAACATTAAGATACACACATATTAGTATATCTCAACGTATTCATCTTTCTGCTCTTATTCAATATTTTACAAAAGATACATAACCCAAATAATTTTCATCAAAACCTAATGTCTAAAATTTTGTGCATCTTTAAATTCCATTCCGCAAACAGTATTTGTTCTAGAAAAGCATGACTGACTTGTGGTTGAATAGTGTTTTTCTTTTGATCAAAAGAACATATTTAAGTATTACAGAAAATGTTTATATTTGTCTGCTCGTCAATAATCATTTTGAAAATAAACTAATGTTTTCAACATAGTGTCTTAGATTTTCTTTAAACCCTATTTATGGGTTATTTGGAAATGTGGTTCTAAAATGGAGAATATGCAAGAGATATTTAATAAAGCTAAGCATATTGTCTAAGTGACATAAAAATGAGGAAATAAGCATTCGTGTGATTGGTTACTCCCACTGAACAATACAATAAAAAAATTCCCCCATAAAAGGAACCAAGCATTTGAGCTGGATAAGATTGATAAAGGGTTCATGAATGTGAAGCTATGGCATCGCAAAGGTAAATTCATTCAATTTTCCCATACAAAACGGACATAAAGTCCTACTCTTTTAGAATAAATGTATACTCATGTTCAGAGCAAGATTAAAGTTATTTTAGGTAGAAATTTGTTAGAAATGGTTGATATACGATTACAGATATACGTCAATCTGAAACTGCACAACACCAAGGCAATTTAAAGTCAAAGGCAAAGTTTTTGAGTAGCAATACCTTTTGGAGTTGGATTATTATCGATAATTGCACTAACTATTGGTATTTTTCACTCATTATTCCTATTGACAAAGTAAAATTTTCGATGATTTGTGAGAAGGAAAGAACTTACAATGGTTTGATTTATTTTCACAAAGCAGGACTGTGTTACCTTTTAAAAACATTGCAGGTTCTAAATGTCACCAGTTGGACACAACTCGTAACCATGTCTTACCTAAATCATGAGAACTGTTCTCCATAGTTCTCCTTAAATGATCAGAATTTATGACTGGATTGTAATTCCTTGGAGCAATTAGCTTTATTGCACACTTGTGACACTTAAATCAGCGTAACCATAACTTCCCATAGAGAATCATGCTTACTCTGTACTTTTATAACAAAGAATGTTATGCAATAAAGCATAATCCTCAAAACAATGTGGCGCTGAAAACAATTGGAAATGGGCACACGATTATAAAAATTTACATAAAAAAGACTGGTGGGTATTATGCAAATAAGTCATGTTTGGTTGTTTGTGGCTGTTTTGTGATAGGGTAATATCTGGGCCCAACCCAAAATGTTCGATCATCGAGTGTTAACAAGCACTACATTAGGTTTAACCCAAATTAACCAAACAACTGACCTAACCTAGCAACTAGTTTCCTGGAACAGCAAATGTCTTTTTTAAATTGAGTCAATGCAGCCACTCCAAGTGTTTATTTTCTTGTCTACAGTGTCTACAGCACCCAAGGAGTTTTCTCAGACACATTTAAAAATAAAACTTATATACTGTAAAGGGTAGCTTTAAAACTGCCAAAAGGTTTTTTATGCAATGCAATGATTCACATTTGTCATCTCAATTCAAATGACAAATTTGTTTTTTCCAGAAAACACACACTCTCACTCTTTTGGACTCTGGCCAGCTGCTTGTGCCTGGCTGTCTGCACTGGGTACGGAGAACAAGATAAAGGATTTGAACTGTGCGTCACTTTAAGACGAAGGGTTAAGGACCTCTCCAATCAACACCTAAATTCCGTTCCCTCTAATTTGCCGGTTGATACACAATATTTGGACATCTCCTACAACAATATAGTCAGACTGAGTGAAGCTCCATTTGCAAAACTGGCTGGTCTTTGTTGCTTAAAAGTTACTCACTGTGGTCTGCAAGTCATTTCTCCCGGTGTATTTGATCATATAGCAGGGATTAAAGTTCTCAATATCTCGTACAACTCTTTAGCTACCATCCCTGATCTGTCACTGCTGCAGCTAAAAATCCTTGACTTAACTGGCAACTTATATAAAAGCTATCAATTACCAAAAACGTTTGAAAACCTATCAGAGCTTCAGTCCCTTTCACTAGGTAGCGAATATGCTCTTTCTGTAAATAAGAATGACTTTGCTCCCCTGAAAAACACATTTTTAGAGTACTTTTTTCTGGGATCAGGAACTAAATTGCAGAGATACGACACTGGGTCTCTTGCACAACTCCCATTGCTTAAGAGATTTACCCTTAATGTTCCATTTTGTGAGACCTTTGATATATTTGAGAAAATGCTTGTGGACTTGAATGAAACCACAACAATACAATTAACTGTGGTCAAGCTATTGCCTGACCTCTGCATTGTCTTCCAGGACCCTTTCACGAAACTAGTAACCATGCCAACCTTAAAAAACCTCACCATTATAGACACATGGGTTAACAGCTCTGTAATGCTGAAGTTGCTGAAGATTGTATGGCTATCCCCCCTTCAAAAACTTTCATTTGTTAATATAACTTACAATGAAGATACACCAGATGGGGTTCAACTCCCAAGTATTAACCAAACAGTCAACATTCGTTCAATTATCTTTGATGGAGTGTGGCATTATCAATACAGATACCCCGTTATAAATATTAGTGTTGACAATATTTCCGAAATGACCTACTTGAAATTTTCCGGCACAGGAATGAACATATTACCCTGTAACATTATGTCTGCGCTGCCTTCCCTAGAGATACTGGACTTATCAAACAACCTGTTGAAAGAAAGTGGGTTCTGGTGGCACAAATGTGTGCAAGTGTCAGTCTTCCCCAAACTGAGACAACTATATGTAGCCCGTAATCGTTTTATGAGCTTGTCTTTTATCTCCCAGAACACCCATCGAATGAAGGCCCTTGAGTCTCTGGATTTGAGCTCTAACTCCCTCCGTATTGACGATCCGTGCTCCTGGCCTACTCACTTAACTGAGCTGAGCCTAAGCAACAACAACCTGGGTAATTCTATTTTTGAATACCTGTCTCCTCACTTTAGACACCTCGATTTATCAAAGACTGGTATCACTGCAATAAACCAAGAGGTTTTACAAAAGTTCCCCAAACTGACACACCTCCTCCTGAGCTTCAATGGTATACAGTTTATTGCAGAGAATCTCCATGCCCCTGCTCTTATCACTCTTTATGTTGACCAAAATGCCATCAGTTCTATTTCTATGAATTCATTAAAGGGTCTTCCTAACTTGCAGACACTTATGGCTGGAAACAATCCATTCACCTGTACATGTGACTCCTACTGGTTTATCAATGGTCTAAATAAGTCTTTGCTACCAGACTGGCCCTTGGACTATACATGCGGTGCCCCATCATCACTAGCCAATTTGCCACTTTCAGAATATAAGCCGAGCAAACTGTCATGCAATTTGTGGCTTCAATCAGCCATTGCATTGCCTGTTACCTTGGCAATCACTGTAGCCTTTGGAGTCATTTTCTATGTGTGTGACGGAGTCTGGTACACTAAGATGATATGGGTGTGGATCAGGGTGAAGAGGAGAGGTCAGAAAAGGTACGCCAGGTTGATGGATGCATCTTTTCAATATCACGCTTTCGTCTCTTATAGCAAGCATGACTCCACCTGGGTGAGCAGGCAACTGGTACCATCCCTTGAAGGAGCTGGGTTGCACATCTGTGTTCATGAGCGTGACTTCATCCCTGGAGAATGGATCATGGATAACATCATTAACTGTGTAGAGGCCAGCTACAAAACATTGTTTGTGCTATCCAAAAGTTTTGTTCAGAGTGAATGGTGCAATTATGAGCTATTTTTTGCCCAGCATAGAGCTATAAGTATTCAGGATGACTCCTTGGTCTTTATTCTTTTGGAACCCATCCCAACACACTCTGTGCCCAAGAAGTTCCTGAGGCTGCAATTTCTACTAAAGCAGCAGACTTATCTTGAGTGGCCCAAAGATGAGCGCAAGCAGCAAGTGTTCTGGAAAAGCCTAAAATCCATGTTAAAGTCTGCAGACAAGCATATGGTCATAAAGGATGTGGCTATGTCACTATCTGACACGTTGCCTCAACTTGTAAATCAAGAATAAGCCTCTGGCATCCTTTCAAAATTCACTTTTATTCTTTAGCGTTTGGATCGTACTGGTGTGGTTTTTACTCTTTCCCTATGTCTATGATATGATGGCTTGACTGATTTGTGTGGATTGATGCTTATGAGCGTTTTTGCTTTTGTTTTTGTTCAAAATCTGTTCATCTGGGATTATGCTGTCTGCTCTGGTTTGTACAGCTCTTTGGTCAACATGAAATTGACACATGCTTTTTGACTTGACTTTCCTCAGTGCTATGAAAGTGGTGTTAGTGCAAATTACCTTAGATGCCAGCAAACGTTCTGTTGCAGACAACAATACACTTTTATTTGACTGTTTATACATTTACAACTGTCATTGATTTTGTTCTATTGTCAATAATAATATTCTTCATCATTCTAATAATCATTATCATAGATAGTGTGCCATGCCAAAAACATTAGGTTATAATCAGGGACTGACTGGGAATGAACAATGGCTCTGGATTTTTCAAGACAGACTGGACAACCATAAAAAACCCTCAAACCCTAACCCACACCCCTTACATAAAACCATAGGCACAATTTATATTACAATAAAAATAATTACACGGCTTTTGACAAGCGACTGTCCTCGATTGGCTTTTGAAATGGCAGGCATGTTGAGTAGACTAAATCATGGTACTTTTCACTGTATGACATCATCCTCTTGTTGGTCCTATATTTACAACAGAAAATCTTCTGCATCAGGAACATTTTGGACATTGCTTGAGGTGGAAAAAAAATCCTTTTTATCAAATCCGTAGGTGTTCTGATTTACATATTTACTGTCCACATTTTTAAGTATTGTGCTTTCAATAAGTCCCATTGAACCTCCCACTTCTGTTTTATGTCCTGTTTCAGTCTTTATTTCAGGATTGTACCACAGCAACTGTAAAATGTTAGACATGTAATCTGTCATTAAATTCAGGATGCAGTTATGTATTTGTATATATTGGCCTGGCTTCAAATGCTGTATGTTGCCTACTGGACATTTACAAATGTGTAGACTACTGGAAATTTGGTGTCAGGGAGTACACTAGGCTCAGCCACTGGAGGGCACTATGACGCCTCTTAGAATAGACTCATGCTGTCATTATTGTTTGATTATTATCACCTGTTTCTTGCCCTACATATGGCCCTTGGTTTCCTCATGATTTGTTCAGTTGTTGAATATCTGGCTGTGTTGCTGTGTACTCACCTGTGTAAAGAAAATATTTTCTTCTACTAGTTGGTTTCCTGTGTTTGTTCAGTTAGTCTTAGTATGGCCTGCTATTGCTTCTTTGCCTATTCATCCCCTTACATTTGCCTTGTGATAACTTTCAGATTTACTTTATTTATTTATCTAAAATAGCCTACATATCATACAGCCTAGGCTACAATAAACACTTCTCTAGTCACAAAGTCTACTGTCTGGTGGTGTTACATATGCTTGATTCAGGTCAGAGTTAGGTTTTGTTTTAGGATAATTCAAAACCGTAGCAGTGAATGAACACTATTCCTTTGTTTCACAACTCCGGTTTCAGTACGGGAAAGTCATTGTTTACGACACTGGTTCTGACATTTCGCAATCAGTTAGAAAGTCCCTGAGCTCTAGTTCCTTTAAATGGGATAGAGAGATACAAATGATATTATATTCTTACCACTAAACATTTTTTTTAAATAATTTTAATAGAAATGCACGTTTGTTACGTTTGCTTACTTTACAAACACGGGGAAATAATATACACGACTAGAACACATTTGACTACAATGCCCTTGCTCTAAATATGGAATGGAGAAGGACAGGTTGATTAATACTGTAGAATGGACGGGTATTGGATTTGGGAAGCCTTCTGTGTACTTGGGATGGTGAAGGCTTGTGTGAAATTAGTTGGATGGTTTTGAGCTTTTACTTCATACATATCATTTAGGCAAGAAATTATTGAGATATGGGCGATTCTACAGAAACTATTTAAATTCAAGGTTGGAAAAAAGCCTAAAAAAGTTTTAGTTTTGAATAAGTTTCAAAATACAGTACATATGTTACACCATTTCTTTTAAGGCCCACATGACTGTCTAAAATTACTGTCAAATTTAAAACCTTTTATATATACATAGTTGCTTTTTTAGTTTATTTAGTTTATTTTCTGGAATCCCTTTCTTGTCCCTTGATATGTCACTACAGAAACATGAAAATGGGTTATAATAAGTAATGCATATGTTTTTCATGTAAAGTAGATTTCTTTGTATTGGTTTGTTTGAACACTAAGTTATTCTATATGATTGTTCAAATAATTTAGATAATAAACATTAAACAAAAATCCACATGCAATTTTTGTTATAAAATGTAAAATGCATTATATTGACTTCATAATTACTGATTGATGATACTACACATAATCAATCATTATAATAGAATTTGAATTAAATTGATATCTCAACAAAGTTTTTGTGAGAAAAAAAAAGTTGTTTGGACTTCAGACACTGTTTCAGTAGTGACTACAGCATTGGTGTAGTGACAACTGTAGGTCCACTCATTTTTGCATTTTCACTTTTATAATTTGTTTTGGTGGTGACTGTTCCGGTAGAGGCAAATTTAAGATAATCTAATCATAAAACTAAAAAACTACAAAACTATTGTCTTTCAGTAGTGACAGGAATGTTGGGGACATACATTTTCACATAGCCTAGGCTAAAGTTTCATAATAACAATTTTTTCATAAAATAGATTAATAGATGAAGCTTTCAATAGCTATTTAGAAGAAAACAATGCATTCTATTAAAACAAGGTAAATAAATTGACAAAAAAATGTTTTTACTGTAATTTTCAACAACTGGGTTTATGGGTTTGGGCTGGGGACTTCCAATGGAAAGTAGCATATAAACCCTGATTTTGTAAATGTCAATTTGCATAATATCACAATGAACATATATTGTCCCTAAACATACCATATCATTATCAAGAAAAGACATAACAGTTAAACATTTTTCAAATAGGCCTACTTATTTTAGATGGGAACTGCAATTTGAACCATTTCTGTGGAATCGCGGGTTCACAAAGTTGTTGTGGCACCATATACTCCGGTGCAATAGGTGGCGGAATGCACTTTTCATTTGGTCGTAATTTGTAAGCTGGCAGCAGAGCCATATAGAGATCGGGCAAGTGAGTTGCTAGATGTACTTGCCCGATGGGGCATTTTACTTGCCCTGGGCAAGCGGGTAAGCCTTATTGTTGAGCCCTGATCATAGTTAGTTTAGAAGAATCCCTTATGGATCAGCTAAATAAAAACATTATCAGTAAGTAGATTTGAGTTGAAAGCAGCTGTTGTTATAACAACATAAAAGCATTAGGCCTGGACTCTTACAGTATATTGATACACATTAACAATTCTAGTGTCAAGTCTTGTTCTTGACACTTCATTATTGTCTACTTTTGTCTGAATATCGTATTTAAGTTTTGAAATTGTTGCTACACAGGCCACATTGTGTTTGTGTGTGCTTGTAGATTGGAGCTGTGGAGACTATGGAGAGAGAAAAGAAAAACATGGAGACTTTGAGAGAGAGAGAACTTGAGAGCCTGCTCAAGTGCAAGGGATGAGATAGAATGGCAAAAAGCAGTTGGCGGAAAGGTTTAGTGTAGTTGAAAGAGAGAAGAGATAAACTAGTAAGAGAAAGATGAGGGAGATAGATACACAGAAAAGCCTCTTCGAGTAGCCAGCGCCAGTGGGTCCTGTAGACAGTTCCATATAAGGATCAGTGGTATTCGAGTGGCAATAGGCCCAGCACAGAGTACTTTACACACACACACACACACACACACACACACACACACACACACACACACACACACACACACACACACACTGGGACCTGGGCTCTACACAAGTGTTCTGCCTGCACTGCACATCCAGACAGCTCCGATTAGATAACAAAACCTCATTCACACACACACACACACACACACACACGCACACGCACACGCACACGCACACGCACACACACACACTTAGACAAGCAGGTGGAATGCTTTGTTTAAAGTATTCTCAACTTTTTTTTCTGTTTTGGTTACATTTAACTAACATTGCCTGTGTGACTGACTTGTCAAAATAACAGCCCCAGGGGAACAGACCTGAATGTATTTAGGTTTCACTCCAATTTTCGTGAAAGGGTAACCTTTATTCCGTTCGTATACCTTCTTAATATTTTTTAAGGTAGGACAATGAAATGATGCATGGAACATCAAACATGCATCATGCAAAGCTGTGTTAGCTGGTTTAAGCATCACGTCTGTTAAATTGAACATTCTGGCTTGGTAATATGTAGTGTACTTTGCCTGAAATAAACTTTGAATATAGACACAGGAGTATTTACAGCAAACATTGTTGCTCTTCATAACTGATTGTGTTGGCCATTTTAAGTGCACCAATCATCTTACCATGTTTCTTGTTACATTATAGTCTTTGACATTTTTGGCTTTAATGCCATTTGAACCTTTCTTTTCTGTGCAGACCAGACAGACATACAAGGAGGGTTACATTTGACAGAAGACTATTAACTTGGCTGGTCATCTCTAAAGTTGACAGATAAATAGTTCAGTCGCTGGGTGGAAGTGACCACAACGGCAGTTGGCATGGCCACACTGTCTCGAACTAAAAATATAAAAGATAACGGCGGTTTTCAGGAGAGAAATGTTTAGAGGAGATTTTAGATACCTTTGCACAACATGAACGTGAACTACATTGAGGCAGTTCGTTTTTTAGCTGAGGACATGGGTCGTTTTGTTCTAACTAAATACAATAGACACTAGTTTCACTGGTTAGGCTAGCTGCTCTTGTAGGTTATAAAGTTAGCATAGCGTGATGTTTCTCTGTGCGACTGTTCTGTGTACAGTGTGTAGTGCAGTGTGTTGTGCAGTCTGTGAACTTCCCACTGTAGTATAAAAGGTTCCCAAGCTCACGGTACTGCACCTCCAGGGCTGACGTATGTGTATCCCAGGTCCCGCTCCGACACTTGGCGGCCTTTGAATCTCCTTCTCCTGTTTCTGCCTCTGGCTCTGCAGAACTGGTTCTGTAATGTAGCCCAAATCCTGGTCCTATCGAAGACACAGTTCTAAATCTGGTCCTGGTTTTGTGGAACCAGTCTTAATAGCTGTTGGTACTCAGATACCAGGGGTAGTAGTCTTGGTTTTCTCTAGAACGGATGCAACACTGTCTTGTCAAAACAGTGACCGTAATCTCTTTAAGGTGCAGTAGTCCAGGAACCGCCAAACATTTTGAATCCAGGGGGGTAGCGTGGGATCTACGGTCCTCTTTGACAGCGTAACTTTTCTGCGTATTGCTCTCCAAAATGTCAGGCAGTGTATTCTAATCCCCCCCCCTCTTTCTTTCTCTCTCAGCCGGGCACGTTGTCCTCGGCCAAGACTCTCCAGTCCCACACGCTCACTTGTCTCGTCTCTTAATGGTCGCCTGCAAAGTCATTCCAATCTCTGACTCATAATCCTCCAACCGCGAGAGATCCATCGGCCTCTCTTTTGAAGTTCCCTAACATGCCTCTTTTGTATGCCGTCTCTGTGTTGGTAGTTATCCAGTTAGCCAGTTTATTATCCGTTGTCCAGTCCAGTTTAGTTTAGTCCAGTCCAGTTCAGTCCAGTTCATTCTGGGTGCTCTGACTTTCCTGTCAGAGTTTATACCCCAGAGGCTCCAAATTCCCGTGTGTTCCGGTATGTTCTGTGTTTCAGAATGAAGTGTGTGTTTGTGTGGGCCTGTATTTTTGTCTGTCTCCAGGGTCTCTAAAAAAGAGAGAGAATGTTTGTTTAATGGTCCACTTCCCAGCCAGGCCCTGAGTTAACAGTGCCCTTGTCGTCATTACTAATTTTGCCATCTTGCACACACAGTCAGTCTACCAATCTCTCACTACACCCTTTCCTTCTAAATTATACTCCAATGGTTCCGTTTGTGTCACTGACCACCGTGTCTGCCTCTCTCTGTCTCTTTTTTTTTTGTTGATCCCCTTGCTCTCTGCTCTTCAAAACCCCCACCGTATCTCTCCTACTTTAACCCTCCCTTCTTACCCTCTCTCTGGCCTCCCTCCTCCCTTCCTCTCCCTCTCTCTCCAGTGGCAACCCAAGGTGTATGGTTCTATGACAAGCAGGATTGCCAGCGCATCACCCAGCTAATGAAGAAGTAAGTGGAGTGGCGGTGCCCTCACACTTGATCAAGCCACGTTTCCACACAACCGTAATCCCTGATTGATGTTTGCTTGGGTAATATGAATGGGAATGTGTCTTAGTGGCCTAGTACTGTATCCCTAGTTACCATAGTTACCGGCACACCCTATGACCTACTGCTCTTTGTGCCCGCATGAGCTCCAATCCCAGGTCCGGCATGTCTCCTGCCTACCTCTGCCCACTAGTCAATGAAGTGTGTCTGCTGTAAGATATACTAAATACAATGCGGTGTGTAGACAGATATTTGTCAGTGTGCTGTAGACAGAGTTTAGGTTTTAAAGCTTTAAGCAACAAGCCCACTTCCCCTTAAAAACACTGGCAGAGTTGCTCCATGTTCAGAGTACCAGCTGTGTAAATGTTTATGGTTCTTAAAACAAGCTTGAACATCTTCCTCACCCTTCATCTTTCCTTGTTTGACCCAGCAAGAGCAGGTTCTGGCCCAGCCCCAGCCCCAACCCCAGCCCCAGCCCCAGTCGCAGGGAGAATGGAGATCTCCTGGCGCGATGGAGGGAGGAGGAAAAGGAGGAGGAGAAGGAGAGGGGAAGGGGGTGGACATCCTTCAAATGCTCACCAATGCTCGGTAGGATTATGACAAGGTAACCAAATGATGCTACCTCCAAACTTCAGTAAAGCCATTTCCTGAACTCTCTCAGGCCTCATGTGTGCTCTGAAAGCAATTTAGCTTGAATAGAAATAGTAAGAGATCTGGGTGAAATACACAATAACCTACGTGATGTCCTAACAGAAAATTGTGCCTTTGTTCGGTCTGTAAAGTTTGTGGTGCTTTACGTGGTCCCACCACCAGGGGGCAGGCAATCCCACTGTGACAGACTGATGTCCGCTATTTAGAACTATTAATAAGGGAAATTAATAGCAACGAGGAAAGGATGTCTTACTAATAGGGTTCGTAATGAATAATCGCAGATAGATTATTCTTTATTAATAACTTAATCGATCATGAGTTTCAAATAAACGATTACATTTAACAATTTGCTGTCTCCTCTTTTGGTTGAAATTAACAATGCGAAATTCAGTTATTGAGGCGTGTGCGCAATGTTAACTTCAAACCGAAGAGGGTAAGTTGCATAACCATGAAACAAGCTAAGCGAAGTCCAGTGTGGGAACATTTTACACACACAACAACTATAAAGTGCATTGTTACGACCCTAGCTCAAGGGTTGCAACAAAAGTAGGGGAGACCCACACATCAGTTTAGGTAGTTGGGAAGTAATTTATTAAACCGGCACGTAGGCCCAGACCAAACAAACAGTGACCTGTGTAAAACGTGAAAACCAGCAGGAGCAGGCTGAGCGGTTACCAAACAGACCAGAGTTAGTGGTGGCACAACCAACCAGGTCAAAGCAGAGACATTAGAGAACAAAGTGAGTCAACTTACACGGCTGCTAGGGCTGGATGCACAGCTGTGCCCTATCAGGGATAACGAGCAGCACCACCACCTGGCACACCAGCACACTGCAAACGGCCAGTCAGTGGGATGGCCGTCACAATTGCCACCACTGTGATGCTGCTCTAACTCAACGAGTACCTGTGCATACCCGCGATGCTGGTCCCATCAGCTTAATTGTAAACAAGCTGCGCACATGACTCACCCCTGACCACGTAATATATCCCATTCACTTCAGTGGGAAAATGTGTCCAAACTTTTGACTAGTACTGCAAATCCATGTCTATCTATGTATTAGCGGGTTATGAGGATACTCATAGTCAGCATGATCACTCAAAACTGTCTAAAATAGGTTAAACGTTTTAACAATTTGAAAGGGATGAGTAACCATTCCTTTTACACTTCTTTTTCCTTTCTTTCCTCCCCGTCTCTATTGCACATAGGGAGGTAAGCCGGAGCCTAAGGAGATACTCTGCAGCACTCTGCATGACAACCCCAACCTCATCAAGCCAATCCCAGTCAAACTCACTTCTCAGGTAACTCACACACACACACACACACACACACACACACACACACACACTTTCACAATGCTTGTGAAACTGCACATGCACTTAAAATAACCTTTGACCTGATGTGTCCTTGTATTTTTTATGTAACAAATGTATGATGTGGGGTTTTAGATTCTAGGTGTGTTTGGGTTAACAAAGTCTAAGTCCCCCCCACAGGACAGTGAGGGAGCAGAGCCCAGATAACTCTTCCTGGCCACTCTATTTGGATTCCAGCCACCTTGCCTCGACCCCTACTCCCCTAGAGGTCAGCCTCAGCCTGGTGCAGTTCGACCCGCAGTAGCCCGTTGCTTGTCCCACAAAGACCTTGATGGAAAGGTTATACCTGGTAGTTTAAGAACTGGGGTTTCTAGAGAAAGAGGGCCACCTGAAATCTGGCCAGCTGTGGGCACAAGAGTGCGTATGGAGGGCCCTGGGTCTGGGCTAGGAAGTGTACATAAAGCCGGGGAAGGGTCTGCTTGTGCCAGACCTAACCAGCTCCAGCAGCAGCAGCACTGCCCAGCCATCCAGAAGCTCATGACCCAGAGCCAGGGTCAGAGAGGGGCTGGCGAGATGCTTCAGCCCGTCTCTCAGTCCTCTGAGATCAGGCTGTGGCAGAACGGGGCTCCCCTGCTCCACCACCACCACCGCCAGCATCAGCACCAGCAACATCACCTCGTTTACCAACAACACCTTCATCATCATCACCATCACCAACCGCACCAGCAGCAGTTCCAGTCCCAGTCTCAGTTCCAGACCAGCCCCGACCCGATCCAGAGACTGTTCCAGAACCAGCCCCCCATGTCCCCCATGTCCTCCTCCGTCCCATCCACCACCCTCTGCGGCTCCCACCCCCCTCCCCCACTTCTCCAGCAGCCCCCTGTTCTGCTGGCCCTCCAACCTGCTCAGCCGCGGTTGGTCGACTCCCAGGGTTACGGCCAGCCGCAGCAGCCTGTGTTTTACAGCGCGTCCCACCCCCAGGGGGCTCTCCCACCCCAGCGCATGGTCCCTGCTGGCCCAGACCCCACACCCCTGGGGACGGACTTGTACCCCGCTATGCAACCCGGCCTCCAGCCACACGGACAACTCCCTGGTAAGACTGAGCTTGTCGGAAGTTGCTCTTTGCACACACGTGCTAGTACTAACACACATACATACATGTATGTATGTATGATTTACATTTTTTTTTTTTTGCTTATAAAGAAAACAAATTTATTCACATGAACATTAAGAAAAGTTATGTTCTTGTCATTCCTCGGTCCAGCTAAACATGTCATGGATCTTGTGTTGTGATGTTTGTCCCCAGGTTTGACATGTCTTCCAGGAGTATTCCATTCAACCTCAGCGCAGATAACAGCTGTCTGGCCAGATCTCAGGTAATGCAGATTGAAACATAAGTGTGGGTAATAGGTGTGAATGTGACTATTTTTACAAATAACATAAAAGCAGACCTAACAGCGATGACCATTTTGGTCCACTTCTGATGTGTGCATCATGCATTGTGTTTTATGTATGTGTGACGCGGGTACCAATATATGTAACGCCAAAGTGAGTTTCTCTGTGGGCTGAGCGGCTGAGTTGTCCACTGTGGCTCCAGGCTTGCCAGGTCAGCTCCAGGGAGTCCAGGGAGTGGTGTCCCCCATGAGCTGCTCCAGACTGCAGCTGGTCCAGCAGGAGCAGAGGCAGGGCCTCTCCGAGCCTCCGTGGCCCTTCCCAGGCCTGGCCCCACGCTTCCCAGCTGCAGGCCCATCTACAGCAGGCCTCTCTCCTGTCCCGGCCTCCAGTCAGTACTCCTCTGCTAACATGGCCCAGAGGGCTGGCCTGCAGCTCCAGGTATTGGGACACTAGGCTTTATGCTCTTATGCTTTTAGTTTGTACTTTATTTGATTATTTGTTACCGAAATGTAATTTTAAATTACCTCTATTTTACTCTACATTACCTTATTTTACAGTCACTCGACTTTTATGTGCCCTTCTGACCCATTCGTTCAACATCTGTCTCATCATCCTAAGACTGTTGATAAAGAAATGAACCGCATCGATCTGTCCCTTTCCCTACTCTCCAGGTGATCTCTCCCCAGCGTATCCCTGCCACTGTGGCCCCCACCACCCTGCTCCTCTCCCCCAGCGTGTTCTCCCAGAGCAAGGCCCCCCCCGTCCCAGACGGACAGCTGCCCCCCTCCCTCCGTGCTCAGAGCTCCGCTGGGACCAGAGGGACACTGGCGCTGAGCAGGAGCCAGCTACAGGCTAAGCTGCTGCACTTGATACAGGTTGGAGACCAGCACTCACACATACAAACACACACAGCCTCTCCAAACAGGTCCAAGACTTGCGCGCGTGTGCACACACACACACACACACACATTCACATTCACATATACAATTACATATTTTGTGAGTGTCTAGTGGTGGTGTTCTTATTTATAGCTACATACATTTCTGGGATTCTGTGTCTCAGGTGTTGATGATAGTTTATGTCCTTGTGTGTTTCAGACAGACAGCAGCTTCCTGGACACCATCTACAAGTCTTATATCAGCCGCTTGGCACAGGGCAGCACAAAATACTGAGGCCTTGGACTTCTCTCCTCTCGTCTCCTCGCCGCAACGCTCCTCTCCTCTCCTCCTCCTTATCCCTTTCAATCCACTATACTCCCTTTCCCCAAACCTCCCCCCTCTTAACTTTACTCCCGTTGTCCTTGCTCTTCAGCAAGCTCACACACAATCAGTTCTCTCACCAGCTGCTTTTGTAAGCAAACACATGTGAAACTAATGTTAATTCTCCCCTTTATTATGTTTTTGTTTTATACTGTTAGAGGTATAGCATAGGTTGCTGAAGGACGAAGCCTTCGAAGAATATATTTTGAATTGACTGGCTGTAAATTGTCCTGTTTTTAGATTGGTTGAATCACTTTAAAATGTGATTTAGCAGTTGATGCCCATGAGCAAAGCTTTTTAAAGCTTTTGTTATTAACTTGTATTTGCTGCAAAACGTCTGTGGAATCTCTTACTTAAACCCTGTGCTACCTCAGCCAAATCAGAAAGAAACTATGCATGCTTACTGTATATCCTCATAAATATAGTAATTGATAAGACATCACGAGCAGAACTTTAGGTGAAGTTCTTTGCTTTTTTTAAGATTAACATTTCTTAAAAAAATCATAATTATATTAATTTAAGGGTAGCAAATAGTTGAGCAACATAGTTCTTGATCAAAAATGGCACTGTGTCAATGGATGCCTTCTGATCATCTCTAGAGATCATCTTCTTCACAGAAACATCCCTGTGAATTGTTGCCCTATGTCCCCCCCCCCCCCCCTCCCCTCCCCCAGAAGTCTAGTTCACTTCCCTGAGTATTTTTCCACAGTTCTGTCTAGTCTTTAAGCGATCCTAATGGCTAGGGTCAAGTAGTTAAGGTCAACGATGGCTTTTGATTTAATTCCAACCACTTAAGGTTTGGCGTCCACACAACACTGCGAACTAATTTTATATCGCTATAGAAATAACTATAGTCATTGCACTCATTCCTAGCACTGGAATATTTAAAACTTTTAAAACAAAGTCAAACAGCAATAAATCTTCACCACAGGTTTCAAATTGTCAAGGACGTCTTTCTAAATCGATAATACCTTCTTGGTAGAGGGTCGGATAAGAAGCTATACAGTGTGTGAAGTTGAGAGTATGTTACTTTTTTTTAAACAATATTTTTTTCATGTCTCATAATTATTATAAAATATACACATTACCTGCCAATTTCTAATTGGAAAATAAACATCTTTAAATTTCTACATTTTGACACTTTTGTGTTTATTCAACATTAGCTATATTTCCCCTGATATATATATATTTCTAAATAGTATTTTATTATTTGGTATAGTGCGGGAGTTTTAAGAACTATGAATATTCTGTGTCAGGTAAGAACTGCAATGTTGTCATGTAAGAAAATATGACTTACTGTCGCATACTTAGTGGATTTTATTGTTCCAGCTATACATGAACTGTAAACAAATAGTCCAATCCCACTCCATTTGTCATGTCCACTGGACCCCTGAGTACATGGCTAGCCAATAATTAGACTTACATTACTCCACAGTGTTTCCTTGCTTGGACTGACACACTCTCTAAGGCTACAGTCACACCACAGGCCTTAATGAATGATGAATTCGGATTCATGCATTGCTCTTTGGCTATTCTCATTATTCATGGCCAACATCAGATTCCAGTGTAACTGGTGAAGCCTGGTTTATACTTCTGCGAAGCAGCACGTAAACAGCTCTGCGTAGCTTCGAAGAGCAGGGGTTTCTGGGAAAGCGTAGCTGCTCACCAAGGCCCGCCGACGTGTTGTCCTCCCAAATCTTAACAGCCCGTTGCGCGAAGCGTCTTCTCAGCGCATCAAACAATCGCTGAATGGTTGAGCAGGGTAGGATGCAAGTAGATATTCGGTCATATCTGGCTGTATCGAAACAAATTAAAATGTAGATGACACAATGAACTGGAGCAGATAGGCTGATTTTCAATTCGAATCATATTAGTGGTTTTCTATGCACCTAGCTATGGAGGACGCAGTGTCAAGTGAAAAGTAGTATAGTGGTTGCTCCCCTTATTATTAATTTGAAATTTAAAAGACATTTAAAAAGCAGTTAATAAAGTCTTGTGTAAATGGGTGAATTTAAAATCAAATTTACAAAAAGTTTATTTAATGTATATTTTTATTAATGTATTAATAAAACGAATAACAGAGTGTTTATTAAATGTTATTTAAACCGATAATTAAATATTGCATTAACAAATCAAAACATAAATAAGCTTTTCAAACGTATACATTAATAAATCCAACTTCAATTCAATTTAACAAACAACATTAACAAACACATTTAAAAGCGCATTGCTTTTCAACGTCTCATTCCTTTTCGACGTCTCATTCCGTTTCCATTTAACAACTCCTTTTATTTTCAGTAACACTGCAGATGTTACACTACAGATGACCCATCCTAGATGAAACAAGAACTCTCATTGGCTTTTGAGTTCTGTATGACACACCCCCAAGACAAAAAGCGCAAACCTGAGTTCCTCCACGGATTTTAATGTAGCTTAACATAGCTGACAACTGTAGCCTACTGGTAGCTAACGGTGGCTGTCAGGGCCGAGCATTATCAACATGTTGAGGGAGCTTGCTAACATGAGCACGGACCACCAGACCCATCTCCAGAACCCATTTCCTGCGCTACTCTGTGCAACCTCCCCTCCGGTCCCGATTCGTTCGAGTCGATCAGAAAACATTTTTTATAATCGCAAGAAAGTTTAGGGTACAACTACAAGCCTGTGTATGTACTGAGTCTTGTCGTATAAACAAAACCCAAACCACAAAGAGCTAAAATGCCACCGATTGTAGATCACTTTTAATTAAATGCCCACAAGGGATTGAGTGTAACACAAAGTATGTTAGTTAAATATGTATGTATGTATGTATGTGTATATATATATATATATATATATATATATATATATATATATATATATATATATATATATATATAATATTTTTTACACTGCTGTGCTTAGTATTTTATAAAGTGCTTGAATAGCTGTACCTATGACCCAAACACCTGGCATCAGAGCCCGGTGTTTCATGTAACAGTGAACTATGCATGTCTACCTGTACTTAGGACCCAAACACCTGGCTTTATTGCCTGTAATTTCAAATTAGAGGGAACTATACATGTGTACCTGTACCCCAGGTGGGGTCCCGATTCGTTCGAGTCGATCTGAAATTTTATTTTATAATTGCAAGAAAGTTTAGGGTACAACTACAAGCCTGTGTATGTACCGAGTCTTGTCGTAAAAACAAAACCCAAACCACAAAGAGCTAAAATGCCACCGATTTTAGATCACTTTTAAATGCCCACAAGGGATTGAGTGTAACACAAAACCGACCTAGGATATTTTTCTCCTGGGTCAACTTTATCCTTTACTGATAGATTTCTATAGATGAAGTTTGCGGTCTTTCTCTTTACCTTTCAAAGAATGAATTAAGTAGTTGTGTATAAACATGCGTACAAGTATTTTGTCATTTTTAATAAAATGCGGTGTTTGTCATTGTTAGCTAGTACTGTGTAGAATATATTGTTTGCTTGTACTTTTAGTATTTTAAAATTTTTAGATTGGTTGCTTTGATTGCCAATGTAAAATGGTGCAGTTTCGTCCCTGACCGCAACCATTGTTCTGGAGTGCATAACTGTAGTACGTTTTATTTATTTCCAACATGTGAGGCTTGCAACTGCCTACTAACTAAACAAACTAACTAGCTAACTAACGAACTTACTAAATGTCATGTCATTTGACTTGGAAGACTTCACTCAAACTAAAGCGAATGACGTTAGCTAGGTAGCTCGCTAGGAACGAGCAACAAATCGCTCCCATAACACGTAGTCGAATACTCGGCCCTGACATAGCTACCGTTAGCTACTGTAGTTGTAAGCTACATTAAAATCCGTGGAGGAGCCCAGTTTGAACATTTTGTCTTGGGGGTGTGTCATCCAGAACTCAAGACCCAATGAAAGTTCTTGTTTCATCTAGGATGGGTCATCTGGTACATGGGCTTAATAGGGACGTTTTTAACATTTACCCTAAAATATTAGCTAGGAAACAGAACAAATGCAATGTGTCTAAAAAAATAACTGGTTTTATGTATCATAACATGCAAATTAATAACATGATATCGTCGATGTTTTAAAATGATGAAAAAACCAGAAGAAAAGGTAACTATTAGGCAGAAATGTTGAGACAGAGAAACTATGAGATGACAGTGTTAGGTCAGTGGCACAACAGACAGCGCAGAACCACTTCCTCTATAGAGGCCTCTTTCCCTATTAAGAGCTGTCACATAGACCTACAGACAAAGCGGTGTGTTCAAGTGAACGTTCTTGGTTTCTAGTATCAATACACTGTAACAAATGTGGGCCTGCACAAGTAACTGAGTGAGATCCCTCTTTTCTTGTATTCAATTGAACAGAAAGTGTGAAAAATACCATTTTGAACAATGACTATGATGTCAAATAAAATTAGCCTGATGGATTTGCTAAACGTAATGAATTGAAGTGGCCACAACGCGAACGCTCGATAGATTAAATAAATATATGAGAAAAAGGTGGACAACAATCTTATGAGATTGATCAATAACTACAAGAGTTTTGTTGCACCTCTACATTATACATTCATTCTTATGTGTAGATTAATCAAATATCAAATGATCTGATAAAAAAAGCTTATATTTTGAATTCTGCCTTCCGTCCATCCATCCATCCATTTTCCGCCGCTTATCCGGGGCCGGGTCGCGGTGGCAGTAGGCTAAGAAGGGTAGTCCAGACGCCCCTATCCCCAGCAACGCTTTCCAACTCCTCCTGGAGGATCCCGAGGCGTTCCCAGGCCAGACGAGATATATAATCTCTCCAGCGTGTTCTGGGTCTACCCCGGGGTCTCCTACCAGTAGGGCGTGACCAGAAAAAGCAGCGGCTCTACTCCAAACTCCCTTCGGATGACCGAGCTCTTTACCCTATCCCTAAGGCTGAGCCCAGCCACCCTACGGAGGAAACACATGTCAGCCGCTTGTACTCGCGACCTTATTCTTTCGGGCACTACCCAAAGCTCTAGGTAAAGCTCAGCCCAAAGCTCTCACTATCCAAAATTCTGCCTTATCGATTAAATTATTTATCCTTATTGGCCTATGGGCTACGAGAATGTAATAATATACATTATATAGCTAGTCCTTCAAATTCAGAAAACAAAACAAATATGTTTTAAAATAAATATATTCTTATCTTTTGTAAGTAAAAGTAAACAAGATTAAATAAATTTCATATATATTTATATTTTCAGAGTTTCATTTTCACTTTAAGAAGTAGGCAAAGCCCAACCAAAAGGAGGTTATTCAAAAGTCAACATTTGTAAAATGTTTTTCTTGCAGTTTGCTATTATATTCTAAAAGGAATCATTTTATTCAAAATCACTGATAATTTCTAAACCTTTGTAGTAAGATAGTATCCAGGTAGGGCCTTACTGTTATGAATGAGTATACAATTTAAAAACTAAATAATGCTTGTACAATCAACTACAGGAATTGGAATAAGCGGCTGTATGACAGATGATGATACTTTAATGAGCGTCACACAAAGGCACACCAATCTATGTCTGAGAAGCTGAGGTTGCGTCAGCAAAATATATAGGCTATCTATCCATCTTGGACATAATGAAACTGGATTGACCCATTTTAACACTAGTCTTTGGAAACTGGGTTGTATGGAACATTTGTTGCAGTTTAATCTAAAGAACATGAGTAATCAATCTAATTAACATTATATTTTGAAACCAGAAGAGCCAAACACGTTAAAATGGGCTTGTCCTGTTACATTATAAGTGTTATCTTATGGTGCATAATAAAATCTTAATATTTAAAGCAAAATGTCAATGAAAATATCAACTCACCCAATGATTTTCCTAGCTATGAAAAGTTCCAGCAATTTTTTTTGCCAGCGTCCCCTTTAGGCCCACCAGGTAAAAATGTTACTTAAAAAATAAATAAAGATGAACATACACATTTATTGTCTATTTAACACTTTAATAATATAAACTGCATACAAAAATGTAAACTATACATGCTTATCATGCTTTATGTCATTGCAATGAACCATACTATGCAGCTACTGTATTGATGCAGCATGTGGTCTGTTTGCTAGCATGCCAAAACTAATATTTTGATTTCAAAAGAAACGATATTTATAATTCAAGTAATATTCTAACATATGTCTTATTCAAAACACTAATCACTTAAATTTTGATAACAAATGAGTACTTACCAAAAACAGGAGTAGAAATATGCAAAAAATGTTATCTTCTGAGGGTACCAAAATCACCAAAGTTTTTTTGCAACTTCTTCTGGAATCTGCAGGCACTTGTCACACATGTGCTTCGATAACTCAATATCGACAAATCTGATTGGCTTACAATAAAAAGTGTTATTTATGTAACAAACTATGAAAGACGCAGAGTGTCAAGTGAAAAGTAATATACTGGTTTCTCCCCTTATTATTAATTCGAAATTTAAAAGACACATTTAAAAAGCATTTTATTAAGTCTTGTGTAAATGGTAGAATTTAAAATCGAATTTACAAAAAGTTTATTTAATGTATTAATAAAGTGAATAACAAAGTGTTTTATTAAATGTTATTTCAATCGATTAATTAAATATTGCATTAACAAATCAAAACATATATATGCTTTTCAAAGTTATACATTAATAAATCCAACTTCAAATCAATTTAACAAACAACATTAACAAACACACATTTAAAAGCGCATTGCTTTTCATCGTCTCATTCCTTTTCAACGTCTCATTCCGTTTCCATTTGACAACTCCTTTTATTTTCCGTTACACTGCAGATGTTACACTACAGATGACCCATCCTAGATGAAACAAGAACTCTCATTGGCTTTTGAGTTCTGTATGACACACCCCCAAGACAAAAAGCGCAAACCTGAGTTCCTCCACGGATTTTAATGTAGTTTAACATAGCTGACAACTGTAGCCTACTGGTAGCTAACGGTGGCTGTCAGGGCCGAGCATTATCAACATGTTGAGGGAGCTTGCTAACATGAGCACGGACCACCAGACCCATCTCCAGAACCCATTTCCTGCGCTACTCTGTGCAACCTCCCCTCCGGTCCCGATTCGTTCGAGTCGATCAGAAATTTTTTTTTAATCGCAAGAAAGTTTAGGGTACAACTACAAGCCTGTGTATGTACTGAGTCTTGTCGTATAAACAAAACCCAAACCACAAAGAGCTAAAATGCCACCGATTGTAGATCACTTTTAATTAGATGCCCACAAGGGATTGAGTGTAACACAAAGTATGTTAGTTAAATATGTATGTATGTATGTATGTATGTATGTATGTACGTATGTATGTATATATATATATATATATATATATATATATATATATATATATATAATATTTTTTACAATGCTGTGCTTAGTATTTCATAAAGTGCTTGAATAGCTGTACCTATGACCCAAACACCTGGCATCAGAGCCCGGTGTTTCATGTAACAGTGAACTATGCATGTCTACCTGTACTTAGGACCCAAACACCTGGCTTTATTGCCTGTTATTTCAAATTAGAGGGAACTATACATGTGTACCTGTACTTATAACCCAAACACCTGGCTTCAGTGCCCGGTGTTTCATGTAACAGTACACTATGCATATGTACCTATACTTATGACCCAAACACCTGGCTTCAGTCTCCAGTTTTTAATGTAACCGTGAACTTTGCATGTCTACCTGTACTTAGGACCCAAACACCTGGCTTTATTGCCTGGTGTTTCATGTAACAGGGAACTGTGCATGTCTACCTGTACTTATGACCCAAACACCTGGCTTTAATGCCTGGTATTTCATATTAGAGGGAACTTTACATGTGTACCTGTTCTTATGACCCAAACAACTGGCCTAAGTGCCCGGTATTTCATGTAACAGGGATCTATGCATGTCTACCTGTACTTTTGACCCAAACACCTGGCTTAAGTGCCCAGTATTTCATGTAACAGGGAACTGTGCATGTCTACCTGTACTTATGACCCAAACACCTGGCATCAGAGCCCGGTGTTTCATGTAACAGTGAACTATGCATGTCTACCTGTACTTATGACCCAAACACCTGGCTTCAGTGCCCGGTATTTCATGTTACAGTGCACTATGCATATGTACCTATACTTATGACCCAAACACCTGGCTTCTGTGCCCGGTGTTTTATGTAACAGTGAATTATGCATGCTAGTAGTTTGCCTACATACTTCAACGTAAATTTAACGGGCCCACTAGGTGGCAGTATCGCATTCAGTAATCCAGAATGTACAGAAAACCGTTGAAGAAGCAGACACAGAAACTCCCGTTCATGTCCCGCGAAAATATAAACAACAAGACGAAGGTTGCTCACTGCTTTTCATATTTTCTTATATCAAATCAAATAAATTTAATTTATAGAGCACGTTTAAAACAAGCAGAGCTGACAAAAGTGCTGTACATTCACATACATACAGTTTATCAAACAATGCAGATAACAGTTGTAACATATACAGCCTATATGTAGACTACAAGCTAAGGCTTGCTAAGTGCATAGAAAACCACTAATATGATTCGAAGGCTATCGAAAATAAGCCTATACGCTCCAGTTCATTGTGCCATCTGCGTTTTAATTTGTTTGGATACAGCCAAAATATTACCGAATAGCTACTTGCTTCCTACCCTGCTCAACCAATCAGCAATTGTTTGACGCACTAAGAAGACGCTTCGCGCGACGGGCTGTTAGGATTTGGGAGGGCTCCCCGTCAACACGTCGGTGGGCCTCAGTGAGCTACGCTTTCCCAGAAATCTCTGCGCTTCAAAGCTACGCAGAGCTGTTTACGTGCTGCTTCGCAGAAGTATAAACCAGGCTTCACCCTCAGGGGAATTCCCGCCGCCATCTTGTGTGTAGGCAGGACAAAATCATTTTCAAGTTTTTTTAAAGCGAGTGATTAGACAGTCAAATCTTCAGATTTTATGTTATTTAGTAAACGTTTATTAATAAAATGATATTGTCGATGATAGTAGTAGTAATAGTTGATACTTCTTCTGCGTTTCAATAGCTGTCCATTGTTGACTTCCCCTCGGCACGTGAGTTAGGATAATCATGATACATACAGTATCTCAAACAGAAACATTTATTAATTTAAATTTATAAGGAACTGACACAACTGATTGCAGAAGCCTCGTATGCAGGTATTGCCGATGATTTTTCAAAAGCAGGATAGCGCCAAGCCTACAACTGGTGGTCGATCAATGACAGTTTTGGCTGAAAGTGTACAAAGGCAGGTTTGTTCCATTTAAATTCCCCGACCACTTTCGGCTCTGTTCTCCAAGTAGCCTCCACGCGACATATGCTGTTACATCATTCCAAGCGCTGAGGGTAGTGAATGAGGGGAAGTGGAACTACAATTGAAACGCAGCTTTGGAGAACAGGGAAAGTGGGGGCGGGGGCCAATAAAAACACGGAACTAAACGTTCAGCAGAGAAAAACGGTTATTTTTAAGATATTTGCTAAACCATTGCAATCTAACACTTTCCATATAGTGATGGCACTACAATTTATACAAAGAACAACTGTAATTCATTGCCAAAACTTGGAAATTTCATCTCAGCTTTTTACAGATAGCAACTACAACAATCTTGCAACCAAACAGGTCCATTGTGCTCAAACAACACTAGTGAACAACTCTGAAAGATTCAATCTACAAACCCAGAACACATGAATATTACTTGCAAATTAATTTTTAACAGGCCACACACATCGAATAGGTAGATTATAAGTATTATTCCACAATTCCTTGCTGCAAATCCAGACCAAAGTTGTTTTGGTAAATTGCTAAATTTGTATCTACATTTACAGAGTTTAAATGTGAAAGTACATATAAATGTCAAACTACGACTTATCTTAAAATTACTGTTACAACCTCCCCTCTGTGATGGTAATGCTAGGAGTATGGAGGGGAGCGCAACAGCCCGTGTTCGTAATAGTGGGATGTTAAGTGAAGGAGGGAATGTCCAAACCGGTATATAGTGAAGGAAACCTCAGGTGGGGGTGCATTTATTGTACAACAGTGCAAAACGGTGAAGAGTACAAATGACCTGGAGAAAAGCAGCACGGGCAGATTGTCAAATCAAAGAAACAAAACGACTGGCCCTAACTTAACTATTCTTAAACTGCCTACAAACACACTACAACTGCAACTAAACGGAATACTACAACAAAAAGGGGTGACAACTGCTCGTTCCTAAACTAGTGTGTATAGACAGCAAGTTACCTACGTGATGCGATGTAAACCCACGGGTATCCTACCTATCTCTTCTCCATGACAGAATGGGCAAAACAAAACACAGTACCGAGTACTGGCTAAAACGGGGAAAACAGTAGGGATCAAAATAAACACTATCGTATACAGGATCACAAGGGCTACAGGAAAACCAAACGAAACTAAATTTAACACAGGAACACGATAATGACTAAATGGGAAAAGTAACAGACGGCATAACCTCAACAAACGAGAGCGAGTAACTCTAAGAACAAACAAACAAACAAACACGGAATACAGAAAGGGATGCCTGAATCTCTCGCTCTACCGGAGACTACCGGCGGGAAGGTTTTTGAATAAGACCCAGGATTGGTCCTTTGATGAGTGACAGCTGATGGGTGATTGATGATGAGGGGGAGGGAACCAACGGAAAGCGGGCGGCAGATCTAAATGCAGGGAAGGGAGAAACAGAAGGGAAGAGAAGACAGCACACATACACAATACAAACAATACGGACACCAAATATTGGTGGACGTAACAATTACGAAGAAAAACATTCTCAGTATGAACATAAACCTTCATATGAGGAGTAACATATTTATTTTACAGATAATTGTATGAAATTTAGGAAAACTGAAAAAAACTGTATAATTATTAAAGTTATTTTTGTTCAAAATATTTAAAAACATGTAATTTGTAATTATTGACATG
Source organism: Galaxias olidus (assembly GCA_026901105.3). Lineage (NCBI taxonomy): Eukaryota > Metazoa > Chordata > Actinopteri > Galaxiiformes > Galaxiidae > Galaxias > Galaxias olidus. The sequence continues at coordinate 228,277 of JAPMUY010002772.1, forward strand.
ACGCGTAAAAGGAAAGTTTGGTTGTGGATTGTGAAATCATATTCGTAATTTAACAGTGTTTTGTATGCAATTTCAAAACAAAGCAAACTACTATGAAAATGTTAGTTATTTTCTGTGAAAGTAGGATTTTTTTTACAACGTACATATAGGTGAGTACCTTGACTGTATTTTTACACATTTTGGATATGAACAGAGAATTAAAGATTGGTCAAAATACCTTACTAAACCAGCCCAAAATGAAAAGCACAAAGTGTGTTTGTACCTTGGATATATTTGTTTCTTACTTTTAAACCAGTTAAATGTTCTTATTTGGTTTACCTTTACAGACATTATTTGTGTCCGTGCACTAGGCTCACCACTGAGAGAATGAAGTTATTGACCAGTCTCTATTGGCCCAGCCTCTGACTCCATTGGGATGGCTTGGTCAACATCCATTACGCTCATGGCTGTCTCATTAAGATGTTCGTACAGATCTTGATTTTTCTCTGCCTCCTTCCAAAACCTTTTCTGTAGTTCGTCTAAGCTCATGTTATCAGAGCTCAGTTTTGGTCCAACCTGGCCTGATTTCATATGATTTACAAAGCTTTCAAGTATGGCGAAGAGTGGGTGGGCATACTCAATCACACTTGTGAAGTTACCCTTTTTTTTGCGCTCATCAGTATAGACAAAGCCGGCTGAGTGTAAACCAAACACCTGGCCAGAGCCATTAAACACAGGAGAACCAGAAGATCCGTTGTAGAAGCAGGTGTTGTAAGTTGAAACATCACCTTTCTTTTCACCTCCGGGATATATATTTGAAATTTGCTCTCTCCTTAGCTCATCACAAATGGTAAAAATCATGGCCATATTCTCTCCTTTATGTTTTTCCACAGCCATGTATCTTTCCTCTACATTGATGATGCAGGTAAGGTCAATTTTTTTAACACCTCCTTCTGGGTGTCCAATGAGGCAGGCCTCACCCGTTTCTGGGACTCGCGCACATTTACTGAGGAGACCTACAGGGAGCGTCCACTCTGCCTGTGTTGTCTGAGACTCTAGCTCAAGTATAGCGTAGTCCAGAACACGTTTGTTCTTATCGGGATCATAGTGATAGTCAATGAAATGACCCTTTGCTTTAACTCTGTGATTTTTTTGGAGCGCGCTTTCATGGTTAAATAAAACTGATACATTAACACCCAATTCTTTACAGATTGGCTTCTTTTCAAACACATGTGCATTTGTCAGGATGAAGTTATCAAACAGTACGAATCCTGTGCCTACACCTGAATCGTTGATATCAACTCTACAAACTGAGTTGCCAAGTTCAATTAGCTCTCTCATCATGTGGACTTCAGAGAAGGGCTGCCAGATCTTTCCAAAGTTTTCCCTCTTCAGATTCAAAACTTCTTGAAATGTCTTTTTTGGATATCGTTTTTCCATCTCTGTCTTCAATCTTTCCATCTGACTGCGTAGGATCTGCATAATGTCGTCCTTATGAGGCATTAAAGTGGTTTGGTAGTGTCCAGCAGTTGATTTCTCTGCAGATGAGGACATTGTGTTGGTGTGTTGTCTTTTAGTTCCTCTACGTAATGTATCAGGTTCTGGATCAAATGTATGCTGGCCTTTTGTTTCAGTGCTTGTAGCTTTTGTGGTTTGTGTGAAATCCGGGTTCCGTTTTAATGCCATCTTGAAGTGCCTACCATTCAGGAACTGAACATCGTTTAAAATGGTCACAGTAGTCTTACTTTCTTTGACATCGATGAGAGAAAGTGTACTTTCAAACACAGTGTTGTGAAAGCGTCCATCTTTTATCAGGGCTTCCTTAACTGTCTTACCGTAATTTGAATAGATACAAAGAGGGCCATAAGGCCTAAGAGATGTATTTTTAAGCAGCTGCTTAGTTTTGGCATTCTTCCCACCAGTTGCATTAATGAGGAAAGTAACAAAATCCTTTCTTGGATTCAGGTCATAATTCTCTCGAGACAGGTTATCATCGTGTTTCTCTGTTTTGTAATCATTAGACATACATCTTTTAACTTCAGATGCAATGAATGCTATTTGAAGTAATTCATTGTCATCAATCAACTGACAAGGGAAATGTGAGGCTACTACACTCTGATCTTTCTCCTTTCTTATGATTACTGTAGATTTATTTTTCACCTTCATTTGATCTCTTAGCATTTCAAATTCACTGTTCCTTTCAATTGCCTCTTGTACCGTAGAAAGCTGATTGCAAGTGATTTCAATGATGGCGTCTGAAGGCATTTCAATCCTAAAACGACGAGTCTGTTTTTTGGGAAGAAACAAATTAAAAAAGTAAATATCTAAATCGCTAAAAGTAATATCTGTCCTATTCTTCTAAATATACATCATGTAAGTAAAACAAATAAATACAAATACCATATAAAGTATACTGAAAACTAAAATTAGTTTTTGGAACTAAGGCTGGTTTAATGCAGTATTCTTACCTGGGACACACTTGCTTCTGCCATGTTTAATCTTCACTAAACAAAACTTTTTTCTTGGGCTGGAAGCAATTTTCTAGTTTTTATAGGTTTATTAGTTAAGAAATGGTGAATCTGCAAACAAATACAGAGACGACAATCACTGGCAATGGCAGCTGGACAACAAATGCATTGCTTTATAACAACATACAGTGTTCATCTTTGTGAATCACAATGATCACTTTAATGTCTATATGAGTAAACATAGCACAAAGCAAAGCAAAAAGAACGTTGATAGATGTAAATCTCTGTGTAAAAAGGAAACGCCTGTGTTGCTGACATGACTTGTTGTCTACAGACAAGGCAGGTAACATTGTCGAGCTAGAAACAGGAAGGAGGTTTTTCTAATATATATATATATATATATATATTTATACATATATATACAGTACTGTGCAAAGGTTTTAGGCACGTGTGATGTCTTTAAAGTTAGAAAAAAAATACTTAAAAGGATAAAT